>PITA01001545.1:0-58931 GCA_004023965.1 Spilogale gracilis | reverse complement strand
GGTGTGAAATAAGAGAAGGGTGAATGGGGTGCCTTTTACAGCAAAGGAGAAAAAGAAACAGAGAAGCAGAGATTTCTCAAAGGCACTGGAAATCTATAATCTGGGTTATGATGCCTTTAGACCAGCCAGGGAGGAGTCTGGAGATAGGGGCTAGAACTACAAATTTGGAAGTCATTAGCATAAGATGGTATGTGAAATCATGGGACTAGATGAGTCCCAGACAGTGTACAGTTAGAGAAGAGTGAAGCCAAGGATTCAGGTCTGAAACACTCTAACACTGGAGGAGGAGGAACATCCAAAACTCAGGAAGGGGAGGAACATCCAAAAAGGACAATTAATAATGAAGTTGTAAGGTAAATAATTGGGAACATGTAGTGACATGTTCCAAGTATAGACAGCCCCAAGTATAGACAATATCAAAGAACATATAAACCTCTCATGAAATGACTGGTTTGCACATTTGTTTCCCCCATTATACTCCAGGCTCTTCAAAATAATGTCAGAACAGTGCCTGGTATTCCGAAGGTGTTCAGAAATAAGCCTCTGGATAACTGAAGAACAATCACTTGTTTTAGGTTAGTATATTACTTGGCATTTTTAGGACTTCTAGATTTATGTGATTCTGCAGCATGTTAGGCTCTGGGTCATCTGGTTTTTTGCACATGATTACTCACTTAAGTGCTATAGGTAATGTGGGTGGAAATCTTGGCTATTATGTTTAATGCCCCCTGCCATTTTCACTCCTTTAGAGTTCCCTCTTTGCTGTTTGGATTAAGTATTCACAATCCTCCCTTTTTCTTGCAGTGCCTTCTCATCTGTCTCTGACAAAATCTATGTATGTCTTTACAAAGAAAGAGTATTTTATCAAATAATAGCTTTTAGTCACAAAGGTGTGTTTCTTGCTAGATAATCTGAGGAGAAATGAATGGAACTCTTGATGTTTTCCAAGGAACTGATTTGGTAAATCAGATTTACTGTATTGTTATCTATTTTTCTAAGAATCAGACAAGAACTCAGAAACACAGCCCGTAAGTTCAACCCCAGGCCTTTATTGGAGACGTGTTTTCTTTGACCATTACTTTACTTCCCCAGGGTTCAAGTTTAAGGTTCCAGGTCTGACACAGTTGGTCACAGGGGCAATGGTGAGCAGATATATAGGGGGATATATGGATTCGTAACTGAACAGTCCAAGGGGAACAGGGACTCTCAGCTTTTGTTTACCGCTATCAGGTTAATCTAATTTAAAAGGCAGGTTACCATCAGAAGTTATTGGTGGTGGGATGTAAAGTAGAAAAAAACCTCAACATATGAACTATGTTAAATAAGTGAGGTTTGTTTAGAATAAAGTGTTTGAAGACATTCAGTTTTTGAAGGGCTACACTGGCGTTTCTCTGTCCGGCCATTGGGGTGTGTGTGTGTGTGTGTGTGTGTGTGTGTGTGTGTGTGTGTGTGTAGTCGTCTGTGGAGAGAGAGGATCTGAGGCATGTGGGGACTTTGAGGAAAGGCAGAAATCCCAGGACCAGCTTCACTTTCTGTTTTTATCAGTTAGAAAAGATTAATGAAAACAGTTATATTCAACAAACAAAAAATAATTCTTGGCGAGCTCTTTTTTTCACCAGGCTGTGATGCCCCAGAAGCTAGGAAGGATTCATTCCTTACATCACCTGGCCTCAAGCTGATTACAGACAGGAGAGGTGATGGATCATCTTCAAAAATAAGCAGCCAGTATTCACATCTTGATAAATATTATCATTTCCACCCATTTTTCTCCCTTTCCTTTCTCTTCTCCTTCCTAATTTGAGGTGACATAGGAGATACTGTTCTCAAGAGAAAGCATTTTTAGCGGTTAAAAAGCTATTTTCACCAGAAACATGTGATGCTTGGTTGGGTGTGAGATTCAACTAAGGCAGTAGGGCAGGAACATAGGTGACACAAGATGAAATATGATGTGACATAAGCAAAGTAACAGACTCAAAGGAGGGCAGCCATATTAATTTGGGCAAATCTGGAAGGGAGTTTTATGGAGGAGGCAGACCTTGGATTGGACTTAAAGGCTAAGTAGGATTTTGGAGTTAAAGAAGAGGATAAGGAAAGGTGAGCATCTAGGGGGCTGCATCAGAGGAGCAAAAGAACTGACATTCAGACATCACTGATAGAAAAAATGTTTGGAATTTGGCTAGCCAGACAAAGTTGTTGCTGGAAGTCCTTCTTGGTGTAATGTTTCTGAACTCCAGAGGCACTGGATTGTTTTTGGAAGACTGAGCACAGAAACAGTGTAAGCAGGACTATGCTTTAAGAAGGTAAGTGGGCGGCAGTTTAGGGTATGGGTCTGGTGTTGAGAATTGGGAGCAGGGACACCATGATAGCAGTCCCGCCTGGAAGCAGTGAGGTCCTGAAAAAGGGTAGTCCTGGAAGGGGATGGAAAGGAACTGGGAGTGGATGTGAGAAATAATGGGGAGAGAAATGTTGGAGAAATTTTGGACAGTGGTTGGGTTAAGAGTGAGCCCAAGGGAAGGGTTAGGAGGTTGGGGAGGGGGGATATGCATACCAGGAACTGAGAGGATGGTAGTGTCTACAAGTAGAGATGTTGTGAGGAAGAGTGAGTTTGATGGGGAAGAGAACTAGTTTACTTGTTGTTTTGTGCTTGATGCAATTACAGGAGGGCATGTGCTATAACCAGTTGCAAATATAAGTCTGAGCTTGGCAGAGAAACTGGTGATACAGAAAGAGATTTGGTCCTTATTTGTTGCAAGATAACAAGTAAAGTTGGATGAAATAACAACATCCTTTTAGGTTAATTCATACAATTAATCTTCTAGCTCATTAAAAGAAACCTCAGAAATGAACTGAACAATGCATTGTAAAATACAAGACATTTCTTTTGTCTCCAGTAGAGCAAGAGTTCAAGATAATTTCCTTGAACAAGATTTGTAGCAAGAACTCTGTTGAAAAGAGCTTCAGTCTTTTTGCCGATAATAGCAGATTCTTCCATAAATGTGAGCCATGATCCAGTGAAGAAGGCTTTTTTTCCTTTTCAGGCATGATGTGTGTTTGATTTCCAAGGGCAAGATTTCTCATTTGATTGCCAACCTCCCTAATTAGGAGGCCTTGAAGATCATTGCCTCAAGGTTGTTCAAGCTGAAAAAGCATTCACAAGCACAAACATATTTCATGTCCAGTAAAAGTTGCTCTAGTTGACTGAATGCAGTTAGTTATCATAGAGACTTACCTGTTAGCTCCAGGCAAATGCTGCCAGCCACATTAATATTCAAGACAAAAGACAGCCATCAGTGTAAATTCTTGTCTACTATGCAAGGTGTATCTTTTGATCTTTTCAGAAAGAGCTGGAAAATTGGATGGTATTTGCAGGAGCCTTTCAGCTGAGAAATGTCAATAATGTAATCGTGTTGAGACCAGTGCATGGAATTGACTTGTTGGGAGATGGATACAGATGCGAGGATGAAATGTGTATCTGATAATTATGTAGAACCGAGTTTGTGCATGAGATCCAGGTCACCGGGCTATGTCAAGGAAAAGCACTAGGAGAACTGGATAAGTCCCCTAAGTTAGATCTCTGAGTAGCAACTCCAAATCTGAAATCTTTGGAAAGGAGAAAGTCCGTTTCCTCCTGCTCCTCGCACCTGCAGCATCTCCTCCAGCTTCCTCCACTGGGTGGATGTCTCTGGTGGCTCTGAAATCAAGACTGGTCATTCCCTCTCCCTCAAACAGAGCGGATCACCTTCGTCACCTTCATCTTATGTGGAATTTCTGCAAGACAAGCTAGCAGGAGTTTTCAGGTTCTCTTGGGTGGTTGACATGCCGTGGGGTGTGTCTGCCTGGTTTAAAAGCCAAATCCAAAATAAGCAGCATTGATAAATAATGTTGTTCAATTTGGTAATTGCCTCAATGTCTTTTTTGGCTCCCCCCCCCACCCCTATTTAGTTATTTGGAATGGTAATGAAGTTTGTCTCTCATTACCTGCTATTGAATTATCTGTGAATAGAAAGGAGATGAAAAAAAATGGTTCATAGACTCCTAACAACATTAATTTGTTCCATGCTTGACTCTGTCTCTATCAAGAGATAATGTTTTTGGCACTACAATATTCTCTGGGTAAATTAATATTTTTATCTTAAAAATGTAAGACATTCTATAATTGAATGCTACAGTTCTTCAGTTCACATGTGAATTTGAATTTACATGTTGATGCGATCTGAGAATCTATCAAGTCTTATTCATGTGTGTCTTAGAAGAACCAGACAGTGGCTGGTTGGAAGAGACCTGTGAGTGGCTTCATCATGGGACACATGATGCCAGTAAACATTCTCATTCTTGAAAGACCTGCTCAATCCTCATGATAATGTTGAACAAGTATGGACCATTATGGTGTGCCAGAGACTATTGTAAATTCTTCCTTGCATTCTCTCATTTAATCCTTACAATGCTATAAGGTGGTTGATATGATCAACCCGTTTTTATGCACGAGGAAAGGGAGAGAGAGATGTTAAGAAGATCCCTCATTTTTTAATATTGGCAGCTTGACTCTGAAGCCTGCCTGGAAGATTCCATTCTGAAGCAATGCATAGAGATTTGGAACCAATTTTATCATGGAGGAAGATGCAGCATCATTCAACATACATTTCTCGAGGTCCTAATAGTAATTGACCTGCTTCTTTCCTCCAAAGAAGGAACAGAAGATGGATGGGTTTCTTCTGTTGGAGTTTTCATGTCACTTGGGAAAATGATTTTGCTATTTATTCATTTTATATCATGTGGCTGCAGCAAATGTGAAAACCTCCTAAGAGTAGGGGTTTGATTTTTGATCATATCTGTCCCTCCCTCTAGTGTTCAGTGCATTACTATGTAATGAGTACTGTATCAGAGTGTTTTATTTGTATGTATTTATTTTTTAAAAAGTTATTTGTTTATTTGACAGAGAGAAACACAGCTTGAGAGGAAACACAAGCAGGGGGAGTGAGAGAGGAAGTTTCCCGCTTCCTGCCAAGCAAGGAGCCTGATGTGGGGCCCAGTTCTGGGATTCTGGCATAATGACCTGAGCCGAAGACAGATATATATATATATATATGTATGTATATGTATATATCTGTATATATATTTGCGTGAATAATTAGGATGTATAGGTATAATAAATATTCAATAGAGAAGGTGTATAAACTGCATTCATTCATTTTTATTTTATTTTATTTATTTATTTTTTAGCGAGAGGGGAGAGATAAAGGGAGAAACTTAAGTAGGCTCCACACCCAGCATGGAGCCCGGTGCAGGGGTTGATCTCAGAACCCTGAGATCATGACCTGAGCCAGAGTCAAAAGTCAGATGCTTAACCGACTGAGCCACCCATATGTCCCAATACTAAGTACGTTTTGAAGAACTTTTGAAACATGGGAAGGACTTCCAAGGCAACAGAGGCATGAATTCAAAAGTTGACTGCTAATGTGAATAAATGTCTCAAGGTACATGACAGGTCTGGGGCAGAGGTAATCCAGACAGTTATTTACCCAGTGGATGGTAAGTTAATTTCAGAGCATAGCAAACATAGAACATGTTGGTCCTTCTATAGCATGTCGTTCTGATGCAGAGTAGATGCTGAACGTTTTGAACATTTGATTTCTTGATGTATATGCTTTACTAGATTGGATAAATGATAGGTAATTGGGCAAGAAAATATGTTTTTAGGACTTTGAACATGTTTTTGAAAAGAAGCAGTCAAAACGCAAACTGTTCTTCCCCCACCGTTTCTATATTACACAGAATTTTTATTGCTAGCTCCAAGTTATCGGGAAAAGAGGAAGATTTTTCAAAGGAGAAATTTAGAAACACTGTCATACAGAAAATTTCTTGCTTCTAGAGTCTGAAAAGGAGCGTCATTCCAGAAGCTACTGTCTTCAATTTAAAAACATCAGAGCAGGATAAAGGATGTCTCCCACTGAGCAGAAGTAGAGCCCAGAATTTTCATTGAAACCCCTGAGTGAAAACCACTTAGAGAATCAGCATAGTGGAGAATAAGGTTATGGTAGGGATTTGGAGACTGGACTGGAATGTGGATGTGCCAGTCTGCGTAATTGAAGTGGAGGGCGAGTGGACAGGAGGTGGGAGGTTGTACTAAGGGCATTGGCCCTCAGGGCAGGTGTCCAGGGCCTGAGAGTGGATTTGTGAGTAGGTAAAGAAAGCATATCACAAAAAAGCAGACACAAAGATTAACACAGAATGAGAGATCAGTTTAGACAACAGTCAATATGTTTCAAGGACATGAGTGCTTATAAAATAATACAATGGATTTGTGAAATACGAGATTACTCTTGTGCGGGATGTGTGTGAATAAAAAATTGAACTCCTTCATTTAGATATTCAGGAAAATACAACCTTTTGATTTTTCTGTAATTGGTGTTAATCTCCTCTAGAGTTCATTGTCTTGCCAGTGGATACTGTGGTAGTGGGATGGATCTTGACTTTAGTAGGAGAATCAGTGTTGTATCACTGTCCTCCAAGATGGCTTTTGATTTTGAAACAGTCTGTATTGGATACATACCTGGTAAATTCAAAGTTCAACTCCCTATCATACTTATTCCTCCCTTTCTTCCCTTCCCAAGATTTGTTGTATGGGGGAAGACATAGGGGTCTCTTAGAAGGGATGTGAAGATCCTTTGATTATATTGACTGCTCTGTGGCGCTGGTGCCCTGGTTTTGGGGTGCGGGTGCTGCACCAGCTGTGGAATGTTAGGTCTGATTCTGTCCTCTGAAATCCTTCTTGCATTTTTTTCTTGAAATCTGCAACTTGAGTCTCTCTTGCTGACCACCACAGATCCTGGCTGTGATGTGCACCTGTTCATTGGCTCACGTGGCCTCTCCCTTAATCCTTGGTTGCAGTGCTCTTGATTTCACCTGAGTTCAGACCTATGGATATTTCTTTCTGTGTGTTTGACCTTCTGAAACTTTCCTGTCATGTATGGACCATAGGAGCCAGGAGTTTTCCTTATAGTTTCAGACATGAGAAAAGTTCAAAAGTAAATGGTTTCTGTCTGTTCCCACCCCATTTCCAAGACATTAGGCCAAAGTGATGAAGATTCTGGCAGCCTGATTCTTTGCTTATATCTCTAATTCTTTCCCAGAAGCTCCTAGAGGATATAGGACTTGGTCTGTGACATAGAAACTTTCTTAAGGAAATAAACATTATTCTGTAGATAGTCATAAGATATAGACCGGATGCTGACAATCACTAATTATCCTTGGGTTGTGGGATATAAGCGGTTAATTAAATACAGTCTTTTCTTCCCTTTACCTTTAAAATGTTTCCCAAACCTTCTACAATGAACAAGTAGTACATATAATCGGAACATGAACAATAGGATTTAAAAATTCAGAAAAAAAAAAGTAACAAGAATCTTGATTTGGCTGCTTATGGAAGTGTCTCCTATTCTACTCTGAGATGTGAGATCGTGCAAATGCTAATATGATGGGGTGGATAGAACATACAGGAATAGCAGTAGCAGTCAGGCAGAAAACCCTGGCATTAAAAGCCCAGCTTCAGTAAGGGCAGGAGAAGTTTGCAAAGTCCCTGGGTGTGTGTTCCTTCAGAGACCTTGCCAGTCAAAACTGACACTACAACTGGAAGAATTCTAAGAGAAGACAAACATTGTTCTGTTGCAGAATTGCAGCAGACTGTTTTGTTGACTCTCCATTGGCTAAATGATTATACTAATTCTCACGTCTCAGTGGTGAATTAGTTGTTAAAGGTGAGTCTTGTTTTCATTATAAGTAACTTCCATAACCTCTACTGTTGGGGTACTGTGGGGGAGTGTTCAGGGGGGTCTTTAGCTGCTTAATAACTCTGCCAGTTCCCTTTCCCAGGCCACTCCAAGGAAATAATCATTGGAAAACCCCTGTGTTTGTTGAGCAAGCTCATTGGACGCTCCCAGCTCCTCTATCCATCAGATTACCTCTGCTGAGCTTTTCCAGAGGGAAATTCTGGAACTGCCTCTCTTTATCTAGCATGTGTTTGTTCTTCCCAAATTGCTCCTTTGCTTTTAAGTTTCCAAGTGGTGGATCCATTTTTCTATAGACTTATGGTGTTGTTGCCCAGAAAGACATTAGCTGTGACTGACTCTCTCCGATCATTAAGGGCTGTGAACCCAACGAAGGGGAGAGGTATGGTGGAAGGAAGCATTTCCTGCTCTATCAGAATCAAGTAACCTCAAGGGACAGGTACCAAAATACATTAAATATCATCTTGGTGAATTTTATTTAAAAAAAACAACTACAAACACAGTTCAGCCTGGACTACTCTTAGGCATATAATAAGTTGCAAATAGATACAGGAGGAATTGGGTTGATTGAACAGAGAGGTAACAGGAATTTGGAAGTGACTTTATCAATAAAGAGGGGTTTGCAGTCTTACATGGGAGAAAGGATTTTCTAATGTTCTACCTTGCCTTCCTGATCTTCAGGAAGCAACTGTGGTACATTTTGTCCTAAATAAATATTTCTCAAGGGAGAACTCAAGTGGCTATTAAAATTTTAAGCACCCTGCATCTTTTTAAATAAATGCATTGCTTAGAAAGTACAAATGTGAGTTTCCAAGATTCCCTTGCCCTGCTGACTTCTGCCTAATAGTGCATGTGTTCATTTTAGGTGAAAAGAGAGGTCAGGACGGTTAGAAATCAAAGTTTTATTGACGAGTGGCTGTTTCCTACACGGTTGCAAAATTTATTAGCATCTCTGCTGAGACATTTCATAAGTACTAACTGACGTCAGTGGGTTTTGTGCTTAGTAAATATCACTAATAAAATTGCCAAATAGATAATTCTTGTTGAATGAAGAAAAAAATGATTTTTGGTTTAATCACTGTGTGCAGGAATTAGAGCTGAAAAGTAAAGTTCACGGAGAATTTATGTTGTACAGCTAGAGCAGCTAGTAAGAAAATCACGGTGATGCATGGTAAGTTAATAATTTTCAGAACACTAAAACAATTTTAATGATTCTGCTTTTCATGAAGGAAATATATTAATAAAACTGCTGTTCAGGGTTAATTATTGGTGCCACATATTGCAGTGGTATGACATTTAGTGGCATTTTTCCCCTTCTTTATTCCATTAGCAAGTGATGGGATAGTAAACACAATGAATTAAGTGAATCTTGTTTGACATAAATGAACTACCTCTGAAATGTAAAACAACTTCATATATCTTGGTCCTCCTTGTAGTGGGGTTAGGCACACAAATGTGTGTATATCCTTATCTATGTCTGTATATTGGCACTGATATTATCTCTGTGTGTATGTCAGTATATGGAATACATAGAGATGATATATAATATACTGATGTGTACATACACTGTAAATAGAGATGTCGGTGACAAGCACCCCATGTTGAACTCAAGTTTCTGGCTTTTCTGTTCAGCCATGAACCAGCATATGGGACTTCCTGTAACACATCTTCATTAGGACCTCCTATAGTCACCTGCATGTTCATGCCTCCAAAGGGGAACTTGTGATTTCTCTTCCACCCTCCCTAACACCTTTTTCTGACACCTACCTTGAAATAAGTGCTGGGGATTTTGTAATCTCTGTTACTGGCAACAGAGTTCTCTTGGGTCATTCTTTTCCATTCTAGTCATGTGTCAACTTCTGTTGACCTGGTTTTGTAGATCCTCAGTCTGATCCTCAGGCCCTTGTTTCCAAACCTATTCTCACTGCTTCTGTGTTGTAGTCAAGTATTTTGCCCATAAAAACCAAGAATATACTTTATACACGTATGATGATTCAGAGCATTGTCATATTTGTTACTATCAATGCCTTCATCATGTACATGAGTTTTAATGAAGCATAGATCCCAAATTTTATTTTATTATTTTTTGAAGATTATTTATTTGAGAGAGTGAGATAGAGTACAAGCAGTGGGGAGGGGCAGAGGGAAAGTATCCCAAGGAGACTCTCCACTGATCATGGAGCCCCACGCAGAGCTTTATCTCAGCAACCCTGCAATCATGACCTGAGCTGAAATTAAGAGTTGAACGCTTAATTGACTGAGCCACCCAGGTGCCCCGACCCTAAATATTTGACGAACTTTTACCTAATTCCCTTAAGAGAACAGTTATTGTGCCTCTGACTTAGCAGTGGGATAGTGATCTCTGTTAACAAACAGATGAATGACAGTCCCTTCCAACTCTTCACTTAGCAGATTCAAACTAAAATTTCTTTCTGGACAAAACTGACACTATACCGTGTGATGTTACAGAAAACAAATGGCTCTTCCCCTGATTCCTTCAGTTTCAGGGAAAAAATGGGATTCAATATATAATAAAAAGTTACTATATTGTGTAAAATATAAGTAGAAAAATATGGTTTATATTTTATTTTGTGTCTTCAAGATTTTAGTTTTATGGCATTATTTTACAAGTGTTCTTTATCAGGGAACAAGGCTAAAAACAATCTAAGTTGTGGAATGGGAGATATGCTATATATTTCTGGTCAAACTGGCAATCTGATTTGTCTGCAGCAGAACACAATCTGTGTGGTTGAGTGAATCCCTTTGTAATTGTGCTTCCTGTACTTGCCTCACATTTTCTTTGCATCATGTTTTAGTGAGGGCATTCTGTTTACAGAATTCTGTAAATTCTATCCTACATGGGAACCGCTAACAAATATTAAACAAATCAAGAAATGTTCAAAAACAAGTAGAAGTGCTAGATAGCAAATTTGGATACATTATAGTTTAGTGATAACAAAACAAAAAACAATCAGCTCTTCCTGAGGGAGCAGCATGTCATCAACAATGACATTTCCAAACCTGATGTTACTGATAGAGGTTTTATTAGTTAATTAAATGTGTGCAAATTACATGCTCTGTTGCGGATAATGTAGAAGAGGACATGCATGCTTCATTGAAGCTCAATTTCCTTTTTAGAAATTATCACTGTATTAAATCACTTAAGTTTCTAAAAAAGAAAAAAGAAGAAAGCCACTTGCCTTTATTTCTCCAGTCTTTTTATTCAATATTCCATTCCAGTTTTTTTTTTTTTAAGATTTTATTTATTTGACAGAGAGAAACATAGCCAGAGAGGGAACACAAGCAGGGGGAGTGAGAGAGGGAGAAGCAGGCTTCCCGCTGAGCAGGGAGCCTGATGTGGGGCTCTATCCCTGGTCTCCGGGATCATGACCTGAGCCAAAGGCAGTCGCTTAACCAACTGAGCCACCCCTCCATTCCAGTTTTCAGAAAGGTTAGTTGCTTTACAGTTATTTTTGGTAAATTTTATGATACTTTCTTTGGGGAAATGTTAGGGGAAAGAGTTTCATTCAAATAGAGCAGATTGCCAGTGATCTGTAATCTGTGTATTTGAGTGGGTTTGGAATACAGCAGGGACATTGAGAAGTTTGAGCAAGGATTTATGTCATATTTATTCGTAAGCCAAATTTCATCCCCAACTTTTCTGCCCTTCCAATGACTTTTGCTCTGATTTATGGATTTCTTTTTACTAAAATCAAGTAAATCAAACATTTATCTAAACTTCTAGTCTGTTTTTAAATTTATACTGTTTGTACCTCTTCCAATTTTTAATTCCTTCAGTTATTTATTTAGAAAATATTGACTGTCTCTAAGATACAGTGAACACTATTCTTGATGTGGGAATGTGCTGGTGATTACAAAGGAAATGATATCCAAACCTGGGGACCTTATCCATTTTTTGTACTTTTCAGCCTTAAAATTTCATCACCACCAAAGAGCATTTCATTGCTTAGTTGATGTTGCAGTTATAAAATCAAAGTAAAAAAGCACTGCACATTCAGAATTCCTCCTGTAAGGGCTTTTAACTTTTTAAACTATCAGAAAGAAATTCCGCTCTTCTTAAAGAATAGTATTAATTGTGCAACAGTTACCCTGGTACTAGGGATCAAATATCACTAAGAGAAGCAAGTCATACCCATGTGGATATGCCCTGTTTCATTCCTGATATTGGTAATTTGTATCTTCTTTAACAAAATGTCTTCTAAAAAATTGTCCTTTATTAATCTGGCTAAAGGTTTGTACATTTTATTGGTCATTCCAGAGATCCAACTCAATCTCTTGTTGATAGTTTCTATTGTATTTCTGTTTTCTATTTCATTGATTTCTTGTTTTCCTTATTATTTTCTTTCTTCTGTTCACTTTGTGTTTATATTGCCCTTATATTTATAAATTCTTGATGTGAGTGTTTAGAGTATTGATCTGAGACTTCCCTTTTTTGTAATACATCTTTTTAATGCTATAAATTTTCCTTTTTAGCACTGCTTTAGCTGTTTGTCACAAATTTTGGTATGGCTGTTTTGATTTTCATTCAGATCAATACATTTAAAAAGGATTCCTTTGAAAGTTCTTTGACTCAAGGATTGTGTGGAGATGTGTTGCTTAGTTTTCAAGCAGTTAGAGACTTTTTCCTGTTATCTTTCTAATATTGGTATATACTGTGATTCCATTGCAGTCAGAGAATATATTCTGTATGTTTTTAGTTCTTTTAATTTTTTTGAGGTTTGTTTTTTATTTCATGGATCAGGATATGGGCTATCTTGGTAAATGTTCTGTGGGCACTTGAAAAGAAGTGTTTCATTAATGTCAGTTAATTCCCCTTGTTTAAAAGTGTTTTGAGTTCTTCTGTATCCTTGCTGAATTTCTGTCTGTTCTACTAACTGTTGAGAGACTGTGAGTCTGTAACTGCAACTGTCAATTTGTCTATTTTCCTTTTCTCTTCTGTTTTTGTTTCATATACTTTGCAGCTCTGTTGTTTGGTACATATACATTTAAGATTGCTATGTCTTGTTGAATTGACCCTTTCAAATTATGTAATGTCTTTCTTTGTCTTTGGTAATTTTCTTTGCTCTAAACTCTCCTTTATTTGACATTAAAATATATACTCCTGCTTTCTTTTGATTAGTGTTTACATGCCATACAGTAACTGGGCTTCTGGGTGCAAGATATTGACCTCCACTGGCTCTATAGAGGAAGAGGTTGTTTCCTTACTGGTAGGTGCTGGTGAAGTGCTTACTCTTTACTGGCCTCCTCTGATGCCACCCCAAGGAGAGGGGGAGAAGTTCATTGTTACTATTGGGTGAGGGTAGAAGTATAGGTTCCTCATGTGTTCTCCACTGATACTACAGATTAAGCCCTGATATATTTATAATTACATTAAATGTAAATGGTGTAAATATAACCATTAAAAGACAGAGATTGCTAGGCTTAATTTCAGAACATAAACCAACTTGATGCTGTCTACAAGAAACTCACTAAATAAAAAGCTGGAAAAGATATTTCATGTAAACATTAACCAAATTTAAGCAAGAGCATCTATAATATGAAATAAGTCCACCAAGAATATATAGCAATCCTAAATGTACATGCATCAAACAACGAATATTTTTTATGTTGTGGTTTAAATTATGTTTTATTTTTCAAAAGTAGGAATAAAAATGGAGTTTTGCCATTGTAGTCTCTCATTTTTATTGCAATACTATTGATATCCCCAGCTCTATGGTCATTAATACATAATATACTAGTTGGTGATAATCATGTTTGGATATTCTAGTTTAAGCAGAATTAGAAACCTAAAAGTATGCTCATTGTTCACATTTGCTATTAATGACATTTGAAGCAACAGCGATTTAAACACTTTTGCCACTTGAGAAAACTGTCAGTACTATACAAGAAGGAATGAAAATACTGGAACTATAAAAAGAAATGTTCAAAAGCTTCAATCAACCTTTTTGTTAATATTCTTAGCTTTAAAATTATCATCATTAAATCCATATCTACCAAGACAGTGTATTTCAATTGGTTTTCATTGTGGCCTGCTATACCCATGCTGACAAGTGATTATGCAGATTGTGTCATTATTATATTATTATTATTTTTGAAATGCCAATAGAGATTCCATCTAATGCAGCATGGAACTATTTTTCAAATTCGCTTAAATGACACACATTAATCTATCTTTCTCTGGAAGCTTTTCTGTCATGCCCAGAACTTTATGGATAGATGCCTTTAAATTCTAGGGGAGACAAGGTACAATGTTGCATTCATTTTTCTAGATAGTTGTCATTATACTGCAATATAATGACATTTTTTTAATGTCTTTTTAAAATTTTAATTAAATTCCCAGAATTGGCATGTCCTTTGGGTGTGTAGATAGCATAAAAATTTGGACGATCTGGAAATGTTAAGAATTTATGCAAACACAGAAGACCTCCAACATAGAAGTAGGTTTCAAGCAGAATGTTCTGCCACTATTTATTCATTATATATGTCAAACAGAAAACACTTTCAACTCAACATTTCCCTTTTATCCCTTCAGTAAGGCAGACTTAAAATAATCTTATAAGTTGAACTCATATTAGCTCAATAGAAACACTGATTAAAAGTAGTTGTATTTCAGCAAGGGAATATAATGCAAGATTTTTCATTTAAAACCACAGAAGATCAAACATACTAAGGAGATTGATTGATTGTTCAATCATTAGTAAGTCTAGATGTAGTAGAATTTTAGGGTTAGTTAAATCATGTATGACTTCTTTAAAAAGCCAGAGCTTCTGTGATTGAGGATGAGGCTTGTGGGTGACTGGAATAAACTTTGGATGGTTATCCACAAAACCTGTCACATGGGCCAGACAAATTACCAAGGATTATGTTAAATGGATTTAAATAGCCAAATCTCATTCACTTAGATTATGGACAGATCCTTAATGTAATAATGAAGGATAATCTTGGTTATTGTTTAACAAAGTAATTCACATGCAGGCATTAAATAAGTTGTATTCCTCCTTTAGAAACACGATGCAGAATGGGTCAATATCTTGCACTCCTATGTTCATTTACAGAGATGTCATTTATTTCCACTGTGTTGACTTGTTTAGGTTGGCAATCAAAACGGCCCTCCCTTTGATAAACCGAAAAGAGGGTTTATGAAAATAAGTAATTTAGGTGAACACTAACAGATAATTAGATAATTTCTTACATTTGTAATGTTGATAAAGCAGAATCTGCAGCTCTATGGATGGTAATTACAGATGTCTTATTCTATTTTTCAAATTTAGGTTGAAATTTAAAATAATTCTTGGCATTTTTATTACCTCTTCCACAGATAACATGGATCTAGTTGTGTTGGTAGGGAGCATAATGACTAAGAATGTATTTTGTTTGAGGAAAAAGCTTGGTGCAGGATTAGGGATAGAATAGCCTCTGGGTGGATGTCATAGAGCCTGCCATTGAGAGCAGGAAGATTATGAAGGATTATATTAAATGGATTTTACCATCCAAATTTAGTTAACTTACATTTGAGGTAAACTGTGCAATAGTAAGAGATAATATTGGTCCTTATTATCAAATAATATAATTTAGTTTATACAGAAACAAATTATTTCACAGAGTCTTACCAGTTATAAAATATTGTAAGAGTTTGTTGGAAAAATAATATTTTAAATTTGAGGGTTTCTTATATTTCAACCTCTCGATGAACGATTTCAGTCTGATTTCTTCATTCAACTCATGTGTGAGGTACTAGGAACTGAGCACACAAGATGAATAAGATAACTTTTTGCTTTCACAGAGTTTCTATTTTATACAATGAGCAAATAAACACATAACTATATAATTGAATATCTGGTAGCAATAAGTCTTCAGGGAAACTGGGACGTGTATAGGCAGAGTAAAATGGAAGGCAATATTATTGCTTAGTAACAAGTCCATGAGGAAACCAAGAGCTGATGGAGTATTTCTACACAAAAGATCCTCAAGAATAGAGATGTGGGTAAATCTAATGTCATTAAGAATTCATATTTATTCTTATCTCTATCAGACCAGAGCCTGTGATGAAAGATCCCTATTCCTCAAGTAGCCCAGTTTAACTATGGGATTTGGGGCTACTTCAGTCTCACATTTGTAAAATACTCATTGGGTTATTTGTTAGCCTGTTTCTGGCTTGATGAAAATAAGATTTTGCTTTGATACTAGCTTAACTCTGATGGATTTTGCTTTCATTAATTCATTTGTTCTTTCATCCTTTCAATTTATATGTATGCCAAATGCCTACTGAACACACGAGACTTTATAAGTGGTGATTTGGATATAGGCATTGGTGTTGAATATGTAAGATACAATTTGTAAAGAAAGATCTGTAGTAACAAGGTAGAGTTTCAGATGCCTTAAGAGAGGTAGATATTCTGTTACTTTGAAGGAGATGGCTTATCTACCATTTGTTTACTTGCTTTTGCTTTTATGTCATTCTCTCTTGGTCTCTAAGGTTCTATTAATATTTCAGTAATGTCAGTGAGAAGAAATGCATTGAACAGTTTTTCCAACTGAATCTGCTTGCTTATTGATACCTAGACCCTAGGTTTCAGGACACCTAGGCTCTGTCATTCACTCTTTGAACTTTAGGCAAGCCATTTAACCTCTGAACCTCACTTACTCAGCTACAAAGTGAGGATTATGGGGTAGAGACTGTTTTAGACCCTTTCCAATGCAGATTAGTATGCATTCTGTTATTTTAGCCATAGAATGAAACAGGCACAGAAGAATTTAAATGTAGACATTTGATTTTTTTTATTTTGCTCTCCTGTAGTCTTTTTTTTTTTTTTTTAATTTGAATTTAGCCTTCATCTTACAAAGCAACATTTTCTGTATGATTATGGAGTCTATTAGAAAGACTTCATTTTGGTCAACACCTTAGAATAACAGATGTATTATTCGTGAAGAAGATAGAAATGATGTCTGGTTGGTTGCCTGTACTGAGAGGTAGTCGATAGACTGCTTATAATGAGAAAATCATTCTTGAAGGACACAGTGAACAGTGGCTTGTATTCATATGTAATTCTATTGTGACCAGACAGATGGGTGACTGTAAACAAAATATCTTTCTATTCCCTTCTGAGACATATATGGGGTCATCCTTCCTTCAGTACTGTCATGGAGCTCCTCGCAATTAGCTACAGAATGTTAGCCACCCTGCTGGATGCAACTCAACATCTCTCTCTGTGGTATATAATAGTACAAAAGTGACATTAAACCTATCAAACAATGGTATTCAGGCAGCATGGCGTCACTCATACCCAGCTGTTTGTACTAGTGATTTTGTTTTTCACCAGAGGAGATTTTAGGGGGAATGTAATGAATGGACAGGCTCATGCTTACTTTTAATGAACCCCAAGTTAATGCTTCAGTTTTTTTCTGTCCATTTAAATGCAAAGGAGCGCATTTCACATCATAATAAAATAAACACTAATATACACCCTCCTTTCTTCATTCTGAGCCTCTGTTTCCAGAATTAATAGCTTCCTAGTAGGAGATGTTTGACTTTGTTGCTAGACTCTAAACAGGGATCTAATTCAGAGGCAGATTTACATCAGCTTACATTTTGACTTAATTCCTCTGGCAACTGAAAGGCAAACAAATAAAGAAAAAATAACGAATGGCTTAATGAAAATAAATCAGAATGACCCTTGTGTTTAATGCATGAGCCTTCACAACTCCATTTTGCTTAGATTAGTATGGCCTCCATCATGGTGAACTCTAAAGCTAACTGTGTAGGTCAGATTAATAAAATAAATGCTAAAATCAATGTCCATAAGAATGAACCATTCAAAAAATACGATGATCTAAAAAAGTTTATGTTAATTCATAGTTAATTAATGATTTGTATCTCTGTTTAAAGTGGAGGCCAGTTTTGTATATTTATGAATATGTGAAACTAAATAAACATTTTTTGCCTTTATTAAATATCTTCATTCTCTTTCTTCTGAGTTCAGTAACAACCAAAAACTATGCAACTTATGTTTAGCAGATAGGTATTTATTAAGCAGTTAAGTTACCGACCGCCTCCGATATTCCAATATTCCAATATTCCAAATAACAGATTTCAAGATGCACAGGGTACACTTGCTGCCCTCAAGGATTTTATAATCTAGGGATCCAGGGCAGTAACTGACATCATCAGGATCATCAGAATCACCTGGGGACCTTTTGGATCATTTGGGGTGGTCATACCAGAAGGTTCTAATTCAGTGAACCCACATTAGAATTCACTGATTTTAATAAACACTCAAGATTCGGAGCTTAAAAGTGTAAATATATTTGATGTACAACGTTATGTTAATTTAAGGTGTATGTGTTAATATTATCCATTTAAATATTTTAATATACCATTGTAGCAACCAATCAGCACCTCTCTCACGTTTCATAATTACCATTTTTTGGTGGTTAGAGTAAGAATTGGGAACTTCTGAAATAAATAAAATACTTTAGTCTGGCAAAGACTTCAGAAAACATCTATTCCAATGCCTCTGTTATAATGGAGAGCCAGAGAATCACAGAACTGGTGGAAGAACCCAAATTAGAATTAAGAACCTCGATTAAGAATGTTCCTCATGTTTAAATGCACTTCCATCTCTGTGGTAGCTGCGAAGCCGATGAGGAATAAGAGCCTTCATGATTTTACCTCTCCTGGTGTCTGACCAGGGTGTTGTCTTCTGCAACAGAGTCTTTTCTGGGCAGGAGGGGCCTCAGACGTGGCTTAGCTTAAACATTATTAATGTGACCTTTGCTGCTATTTGAGAACTTGGAGTTAGTATCACTGCCCCTCAATTTTTCTACCTCTTCTAGTCTTGTCTTCCTTTATTTTAGAAGTAGGTTGACTAGAACTAAGAAAAAAGATACCATAAAATTAAAATATTAAGCAATTACTGTCATAGTTTCTCTACCTGTCTTCTTTATCAGTTTAGTGGACCTATGATCACATTTTTTTATGTTATTATTGGAATGTTAGTCTTAAGAGGAAGGTAAATTTCGGGGTCATTGCCATCTTTCCGTGAATTCACAGTTAGCCCTATGTCCCAAGATGTGTATGATGTTCTGATGCCTTTGGTGTGTGAAATCACCTCTGGGTGTTCTGTTTCTGAGGAGTCCAGTGGAGTCCAGTCTGTGATGATATAGTCATTAACAAGCAGTCTGTCCATCTGTCGGTCAGCCCCTTTAAAGCCACGTGCTGCTCTCTGAAATATCCATGCTATCCTGGTCTTGGAAATTAAAAATAGCTCCTCTCTAATATGGTATCAGGCCTAATTAATTATTCATAAATTATTATTTTCTTGATTATTCTTCTGACGCGGCTGTAAATGACACTAAAGTCTAGACTCTATTTTTGGAATGCATGAGAGCAAACAAAACTGTGGCTTCAAGGGAGGTGAACCAGATGTTCTCTTTGTGTGCAATAATGTAATGACAAAACAAAACCAACAGTGGGAGAGATTATTCCGTTAACACTGAGTTCTGCTTAAAGAACACGTATTTTCCAAAATGCAGAAGGGGAATTTCTTTTTATCTCAGCTGTGCTTAAATATTAGATGATGCATATGGTTAAACACTGGTATGTGGCTGTCTGAGTGTATCTGGGTCTTCCTGTGCATGGTCCCCCACCCCCACGAACATATACAAGGAAGAGGGAATGTGGGTCATCCTAAGTCCTCTAGTGTACTCCTGCAACCGTCTTACAATTGCAAGGAAGAAGGACTCCTTCTCATCCCCTGCCTTCTAAAGGCAGCTTTAGAGGGCCTTTGGCCCGATGGCCATTCTGGCTCTATAAGCCATACAACAGGCAGTTCTGCCTGCTTCTTGTGGCTCCTCTTCCGTAACAGCTTCCTGGATGTGGCCAATGGGTTTACAGCTTCCCTGCAACTGATAACAGAAGTTGGATAAAATGGGAAGCAGGGCAGACATAGGGCATTCCCAATTTGCAAACTCCCCAAAGCAAAGTAGAGTGGATGATTCTAGGGATCTTTCTTATCATTCCTGGGAGTGAAAATGAGAACAGTAAAAATAATAAGTGCAAACACTTGTTTGTATATTATGGATATGGAATAGGTTGTAGGCTACCCCACACAGGACAGCTGACTGCATTCCTGGTTATTTAAGGAGCAGATGGTACATTTGGTATGTTTTCTGGTGGGGAGGGAGGAGGTTGGTGAGGAGAAGACGGTGCTTTCCTGGGCCTGTTTACAGATATTGTTTATGCGTGTGGAAAAGGGGGGAGAACAGAGACCCTCCATGGAACATTGGTCTCTGCCTTGGTTGGTATTGTGGGCCCTAGGGCTATGGAAATCATGATGTCAAGATATTCTGAGCTGCTTTTTTTTTTTTTTTTAAAGATTTTATTTATTTGACAGAGAGAAACATAGCCAGAGAGGGAACACAAGCAGGGGGAGTGAGAGAGGGAGAAGCAGGCTTCCCGCCGAGCAGGGAACACGATGTGGGGCTCGATCCGGGATCTCCGGGATCATAACCTGAGCCGAAGGCAGTCGCTTAACCAACTGAGCCACCCAGGCATCCCTGAACTGCTTTTATGGCACTCATGTAACCCAACAACTTTTTAATTGTAATATTCACAGTATAAAGCATACAATGATCTAAAAATGAATACAGTTATAGACATAGGAAATCAATTTTAAAAACACATTTAGGATTGGATTTTTCCAACTTCCTGGTGGAAGTTAAAATTTATATAATGAATATCAAATAGGTTAATTCTGCTTCAGCACTGCTTTGGTCTGTGAGGACAAATAGCACAGTTACTGAGCTCCTGTCAAGCCCTTTGTTTTGCTTTGTTCATGTTTCATGTGGTAGTCTTCTGTGCCATTAGGGTCTAGCAATATAGACAAAGTTCCGCAAAACAGGAGAACACTTGACAACTTTAGAAATGTAGGTAAACATCTTCATTTGCAGATACAGCTGCTCTGTAATTTCAGTTTTTATTTTATGGCCAGCAGCTCTCCATATGAAGACTTATTTCTATATCGGTTTTCATTTTCTGTTGAACTTTTTATTTCTCTCTTGCATTTTCTTCTTCCTCTTCTCCTCCTCCTCCTCCTCCTCCTCCTCCTCTTGCTCCTCTTCCTTCCTCCCCTTCCCCTTTCTCTTCCCCTTCCTCTTCTTTTCCTTCTATATCTGTATATGTAAAACACTGTTCAGGCTGTGATCACTTTAGGCATTTCCAAACATTCTTTTGTGCATAGCAGCTATTTTCAGCTTTGTTGCATAAATACATATAAAATGTATGAACAGTCATTAAAAATATGAACAATTTTAATTTAATATTTAGAAGGTTCTCTTTTATTAATTTCTTTGCCTTGCTGTCTCTTTTCCACCTAAATAATTTCTGTTCTAAAATGTAACCATCAAGTAAGCTTAATCCTTATTAGTAACATTGAGCTGTACAGATATATATTTACAGACAGACACAATATACACACATAAGCACATATCCCACAGACCTTAGAACAGGCTCTGAGTGCAGGAAAGACCACTTAGTATTTCCCAGTAGCTCTGGAGTGTGAAAATACACTCTCTGTTTAGGGTTGGAATGGGCTGTAGAGACATCAGAGCTCTAAAGCAAATCTCCCATGACTTGCTAAGCCAAACTCTATATGAAAAGTTCAAGAAGTCAAGAGCGGAAACTTGTGATGACCCAAATCACAGAGGGTGTGAATATGAAGCTCTGTGTCCTGGCCAAGGTGGATGAAAAAAGAATGTGGAAGTGGTCAGTGTCAGGAAAGGGGCAAGAACGTAGGGAGGGCCCTGAGCTGTACCCTAGACTGGACAACTGTTGGAGTTTACAACTCACTTTATGAGCCCTACAGAGATTAGTTTGTGGGAAGGTCAGCCTGGTGTCAAAGGTCAGAGGTGGAGAGTTCATTGGTCTGGTTTGAGAAAACAGTGATAAAACAAAAAGGAATCCATCTACTTTAGAGCTCCCTTTGTGAGCAGCAGTGTTCTGGTAGCAGTTCTAGGATAAAATGCTGTGAAGCAAAAAGAGGTTCTTTTGTTAATACTGTAGCATCTTGACTTGGGTTTGGCTTGATGTAAATCAATTTCCACATGTGCATCTCCTTGTTAAGAAACTGATTTTGAATCCTCTATTGGGTCCTCACCCCAGAGTCTAACCAAAGTAGGAGATAAATAAAACAGCTATGCTATCTGAAATAAAATTTTTAATAAACTATTTCCTCTGGAAACTTCCAGAATGAAGTCTGTATTTCAAAAGGAGCACCTTTTGCTACGAAGGAAGCAACAAGGTAAAATTGAAAAGTTAATCGAACAAATGTATATTATAATTCGAGTCAATTGGTTTCATTTTCATGTGGAATAACATTTTCAAAGACACATTTTTGAAATAACCCTATATATTTAAACTCAGTATTCCTTTTCTGATTTCCTTTTTATTTGCATTAAAAAATCATGGTCTTGCTTTGAACATTTTTAGGTATTTTAAAAGCCTGTAGCAGAACAACTAAGCCTTTGAAATAATACAGTAAGCAAAATATAAATACTGAGACTCTAATAATTGTTTCTCTAGGCAAAGGATGAACATAATTGTATATTTTTGAAATCAGAAATGGCCAGAGAAATTTTTCTGCAATTTGATGGCTTCCTACTGCTTCCTTGATAAGATGACACTCCTTAGTATGAAATACAGGCCCCAGCTGCAGGCTAACTATTAACTTCATGCTCTGGCTCAAATGTTTCCTCAGTTCCTTTTTTCCTTCTACAATGTGGTGCCTCTGCTCTTCCCAGAGCTGAGGCTAGTTTTTGCACTTCTCTAGCTTGAAATCCCCATTTCTTTTCGAAACCCAGTTTCAGTGTCTTCTTTGCAATGCATTTCTTAATTCCTCAGGTAGTTACTCTATATTTTGTGTCCATTTGGAACTTTGTATATAATGAAATTTTACCACTGAGTATGTTCCCTTCTGTATTTTTATATGTTCACATGTCTGTCTCTCTATGTTTGTGCTTCTCGCTCCTAGACTGTATGTCCCGCTTTTATAATAAACATTTTGTAATGCCCTTATCTTAACATGGGATCCTTAGTTATGTGACCTACCTATCTTATTTTAAAATAGCAAGGTTTCTCCCCATCTGTAAAATATAGGGAAATAAAATAAAAGTATTTTACATTTTACTTACAAACTAAGATATCCAATATTAAGTGCTTTAGAGTAATTTGATTATAGGGTAGAAGTGACCCCTGTGGATTTCCAAAATGCACCCCAAAGGACAGTATCTTCTCCACTGAGAAACATTAAGATAGACGGTGAGCTCCATTATAGCCCAGACTACATTCGTGCAATTTACCATTTACCCCATTACTTATATAGTAAGCTTGTCAGTAGCACTAGGCTGAGAATTACCTGAAAATGAGTAATTAATATATAAACTTGCTGTTGTATCACTAACATACAGTATTCACTAGTTTCCACTGAGTGTTTTTAAAATGTTTTATTGGTCTATATCACAAATCTGTTAAGAACTTAAAATAACTGGATGGACAAAAATGAGTGACTGATTTTCTGTATTAATAGATATATTTAGATTTCTTACATAAGTACTAATAACTTTTTCAAAGGAGACAGGAGTAAATGAAAAAGTCAAAATATACATGTTGAATTGTTGTTATTGATAATCTTATATACCCCTGGAGTTTACAGAACCTAGGTTCCAATTTTTTGGAGCCAGTTTCCTTAGTTCTCTAAAATATGGGATAGGATACCCTCATTCTATTGAATACCATAAAACCATAAAGAATATTCAAATGGATTATCTTTTTAGTTCAGTTGCTTTTTTTTAATGCTGTATACCTCCAATTTTTGAGCAGTGGGAAAATAAATGCGTGTAGCTTTTATTAATCTCCTACATTACCCACAGACCATGACAGTTTGGTATAGGGTCTACCTAATGAAACAAAATTCTGCCAATGGTTCCTAAAAATACTGAGATTAAGTAATTACAGAAACAGCCAAAAATTTTGCTTTTGGTTATATAATAGTTGAATAGCTTAAATTCTTTCTCAAAAAAATTTTTTTTTATAAATATCCCTTGCTCATCTCCTAGCAAGGGTAAGGTAATATTGGATGATACCTTTAAGTGGGAGATGTTGACAAGGAGTATTTACGTGTTCTTTATGCTCTTGACATTCAAGAGAAAGAATCCTTCTTATTGCCTGTGTTTATCAATTTAAGCTTAAAATTTGCTGATGAGAAAAATGGACAAGAATTATAGGTAAGTCTTAAATCATAGAAATGATTTCAGCTAATTAAATTAGCAGCAAAAAATTGTGAGGAAAATCCATTGCAGGAGAGCTTTAAAGACTAGTTTCTTAAATACCTACACATAAATTTTGTAGCTAAGCACTAAAGTACAGTGAAGAACAGGGAATACTGGGGAAATGTAGCTAGGATAAATTCTGAATAAACTCATGTTTTTTTGATACTTAGAAATAAAGATTCCAATGTAAGAATGTGTAGGGTCATACAAATGTTCTAGAATACATCCTGGGCAGATGTGTAAAGAGAAGCTTCCTCACTAAATTATTCTTCATGTTCTCAAAGATCTAGAGAGGAAGAACTGAAACTCCTTTTGATTTCTAGGATAATGTTTTTGAAAACTTTAAAGGAACATTGTGGTTTGCCTCAGATGTAGCTACCCTTAAGGGGCATCAATAGCCAGAGATGTTTTTGAAGGAAATAGATAGCCAGTTATTGTCTGTAGTTGAAAGTAGGGGAGCTACTGTGTCAGGGAAATTGTTGGTGACATTAGTGGTTGTATTTCATGTCTCTTGTTTTCGTCTTTTTGTCCTTGGCTTTTTTCCTCTTTATTTTTCTCGTTTCTTACTCATTGTGAGGTGAGGTAATTGTGTTACACTGACTCTATTAAACGTACTTCATGCAATATTAGCTCATGCATTCATTCATTCAGTAGATACTTACTGGTCACTGCCTCTGTGTTCATTGACTTGTCTCCAGGTAGAAGGTTGGTCTAGATTGACTCCAGATAATCTCTTAAAGTCTCTTCACACACAAGGTGTCATTCTATTGAATTATGATCCAGATTTTATCATAAATGTCTCACTGGTAATTCTTGATTTGAAAGTAGGTCTTACTGGCTAGTCTTAAGATTTATGTTTATAAGAAGCTAATGGTATAATTAATGACTTCTTAGAGAAGAGGCAACTATAAATCAAATTTTTACATCAATCTTAAATCATTTCACTTAAGAGGGAAATATATTGACAGAGAATGCTAGAATCATCTTTTGTACCCGAGATCATGGTTTATCCTATTCTTTAGTATTTGTGATGTCTTATTTTCTCTACCCAGTGGACACTTCATCCTATTTACTCAGAACTGATAGTGTCATTGCTCAAGGCAAAATCTTTACAAAGGGAGTTCAGTGTGGAGAACAGGGCATTCTACACTTTCATAAAAGGAAGAATTTTAACAGGGCATTGTCTGATAAGCTAAATTTTAAATTGTGACTCTCAAGTTCTTAAAGTAATTTTCAGAGGGCCAGTATGGCCATTGGCTAATACATAGCTCACTGAAATAAAAATTAAGCATTGTTTTCATTGCCTGGGTCAGGATTGCTTATGGGTAATATTTTTCACTGAGACATGTAGAAGATGAAACTTGCCTTCTGTCTGGTAACATGTCATGAAATCATAGTGATGGAAGAGATCTTCTATATCACCTTGCTCAGTTTTCTGATTTCACAGATGAAGAAACAAAAGTATAATGAATTTCACTAACTTGCCCAGTGTCATTCCACAGGATTAATTATAGAGGTGGCACAAGAATGTAATCTTTTCTTACTTTTAATTCTGTAATTTTCTCACCACATCATCGTGTTTCATTCATTCTTTCATCTATTCACTCACCTAACTGATACATACATTTTGGTGCTTACTATTTGCCAGTCATTGTGCCAGCAGCTTAATTAATCACTTAGAATTTGTTACATTCTCAGATCTTCAGTGAAAGAATTGGAAATACTTCAGTTTTATGGAAACAAAGACATCCTATGTACCTTGAATTTGTTTGAGTGGATATATATATTTTCATCAATATGTGCATATTTTAAAGCCTCATTTAGAAAATCACATTAAAGGAAAAGATTCTACTTCCCAACATTCAGACAAGATCATCAGGCAGTGTTCCAGTCGATGTTTCCACTGATTCCTTTCGAATGCTGATGTTGATCAGCATTGTAATCTAAAGTGAATTTAGCACGCACATCTGTTTGGTGAACTGTAATAGACATTCAACTATAATGCTTTCTAATTATCTTGAATCCTAGAAATGATATGATGGGCCATTATTTTTCATTCCTTATTGAATCTTAGAATTAATTATTGATCGAATATGAATGCTTCAGAATTTCTATTTCAAATTAGATCTCTATCACCTTTAACTTAAAAATTGACTTCAGCTTTTTTTCCTTATTGATTTAATGTAATTCATCGTAATCTTTAATGGAGATGTCGTCTGTATTTGGATTAATGAATCTAGTACCACAGAATAATTTAATGTCTATTTATTATTATTTAGCCCATGATTCTGTAAAAAATTGTTGGCAGTTATGTTGTCGTAATTTATTAAATAGTACTAGAGAAAAGAAAATATCCAATTTATAAACCATTAGGTTTCTCAAGCTGTGTTGCCAGTAAAATCACTTTATAAAGACAGGAAAAATTCTGTGCATCTGTAGGTCTTAAAATTACCATATCATTTTATAACTTTCATTAGAGGGAATATCATTCATGTTTCTGGAAGGAAATTAAATTTCTGTGTCCAGAACTATTTCCAAAAGAAATGGTAAAGTAAGCAAAGCTGGTCTTCAGGATTATCCCATTTCCTTTGTCCTGACTTTCCTGAAACAGAACATTTTCTTCAATGTCCCATTCCTTATTTAGTCTCTCTCCACCTGCAGCCTGCGCGCGCGCACACACACTTTCTCTCTCTCTCTCTCTCTCTCTCTCTCTGAGGTTACTTGGACACTAAAGTTGCTATATTTCCAATGGTTCAGATCAATCTACAATTGCTGTCTGGAGTCGTGTGTTGAGAAAGATTTAAGATCACAGCTCGGATCAATGGGAAAGACTGGATATCTGACATGTATGTGGGCTTTAGAAAGGCTAGACTTTTCCAGCATGTCCTATCACCATCTCACCGTGTATTTACTATTTATTTAAGATCTTTTCAACTAACTGATTTGAAAAAGAAATCTTTATTAATGTACTGAGAGAAGTTGGCTCCCAGTTTCTCCTTCCTCTTCTAGTCAACCATAGCTTGCGAATAGTTTAATGGTGACCTTATGAAGATCATATTACCTCTTTGCTTTATAAACCTGTTCTTGGTTAGTGCTGGGAAATTGAATTTTTCCAAATCATGCTAATTTGAGAAAAATCTGCTTCTTGACCCTATAGAGTTGGATTTTGGTATTATACAGACCAAGAATATTGTTTTAATGTGATGCCTGAATACACTTGGAATTTTCCAATATTTTTTCCCCTGGGATTTAATGTTTTCTATGGAGATTTATTTAACTAT
The DNA here is from genome assembly GCA_004023965.1 of Spilogale gracilis. Lineage (NCBI taxonomy): Eukaryota > Metazoa > Chordata > Mammalia > Carnivora > Mephitidae > Spilogale > Spilogale gracilis. Next base: position 31,522 of record PITA01001545.1, on the reverse strand, counting down.
GCTGGATGTTTATTCTTTCTGTGTGCTCCAGCCTTATATCTTCTTTTTGGTTATCCTGGAGTTGGTGCCTAAACAATATTTATTTTTAATCTATGCAGTAGTTTGCCATTATCCATGGTCTTGCTTTCTGTAGTTTCACTTACCCTTCATCAACTGTGACCCGAAAGCCTGTGATCCTCCTTCTGATATATCGGGAAGTCACTAGTAGCCAAACACTCGGTCATGGTGCTCATGTCGTTCCCTCACTTCATGTCGTCATGTAGGCATTTTAACATCTCACATCATCACAAGAAGGGTAAGTACAGGACAATAAGATATTTTTGAGACAGAGGGAGAAATACTACATTCACATAACTTTTATTACAGTATATTGCTTTGATCTATTTTATTATGTTATTCATCTCTTACTGTGTCTAATTTATAAATTAAATTTTATCATAGGTACGAATGTATAGGAAAGCATACTATATATAAGGTTCAGTGCTGTCCATGGTTTCTGGCCTCTGTTGGGGTTCTTGGAACATATCCCAAGCACATAAGAGGGGGATTGCTCTACTCTTCAGAAACTAATGCTAGCAGATAATTGCATATCTTGGTTTGGTATTTCCTCTCATTTATACAAGGCTGGAAGGATACCACAGAAGTTACCAGTTGTTTCCTGGTATTTCTTAGATTCAGACATCGTTTACTGAGAAAAACAAAGACAGTGTTGATAAAATTAACTTATGTGAAAAGTGCTTTAGAACTTGAAAATACTTCCTGGACTTATTAAAATTTTTACAAGTGATATTTATTCAAATAGCTGTGATATTTAAAAAAAAAAGTCATTGTTAGGCTTTACCTTGGCGACTTAAAATGAGATGAAGGGGAAGAGGGTGGATGGCCTATGTGAAGGTACTTGTCCTGGTTGAGCTTTGTTTTGATTTGAGATGTGTGGGGATATTTCATATGAGTTATTTTGCTATTATGGGTTTGAATCTGAAAGCCCTTTTGTTTTTCCTTTTAAGGTTTTTTTTTTAAAGGAAAAATAAATTAATTTTGATTGGAAAATAGATCAATTTCATAATTGGATATATAGATGCTATGTGACAGTAATTATAAAGAATTCATAATTGAATTAATGGGTTAAAGTTGGGATTATGAGGCAAAACTCACCAAAATGATCTCTGATTAGGCAAAGATGTGTGACTACAAGGTTAACATGGTAGGAGAAAGAAAGAGTGGTGGAAAAATGATTTTTTAAAACATCTGCTTTGAGTAACTCTACATATCAGGTTAGACTTATTAAGAGTGTTACTGTTTGCATATTAAGTTATTGGAGCTCTAAGGACTGAGGGAAGAAGATGTGTGAATTTATACACCCATGAGCATTCAATGACACAATACAGCAAACAAGCCGAGTGTGTTGTTTCTATGGATTGGGGTACCCTTCTGTGGCTTAGAAAGACTGTCTTTTTTTTTTTTTCAGTGTTTATTTTTATGATTTTAATCATTCATTCATCATAAAATATTTGCTGAATGCTGGCATTGAGCCAGGTACTGTACTAGGAACTAGATACACCATGTTGAGAGAAATGGACATGATCCTAGCCTCTAGGGCAAGAAGAGGAGAAACCCAGAAAATAGACAAGTAATGCGAAGTGTATATACATACATAAACAAATCGAGAAAATTATTAAGGGTTACAGGAGACACTGTGATAGATAAAAATGTCACTGGTTGATGATAGTGGGCCCAGAGATCATGAAAATGGAATTTGACCATGCAGAGAGCTGGGGTCCTGTAGTTAGCTCCAAGGTTGGTATAATCCAGGAGCTGAAAGCTAGACCCTATGACTGGAGGGTGAGGAGGTGAAGGATATGAAATGGAAGAGGTTGGTAGGGAACCATCTCATGCAGGGTTTCCTAAGCCTTGGCAAGGACCTTGGAGCGTGCATAAAAGTAAGGGAAGCCACTAATAGGTTTTAAGCAAGGAGTGGCTTGATCCATTTGGTCTTTGCTTTGAAAAGTTCCGTCTAGCTGCTGTGGAAATGGTTAAAGGGGCATTCATAAAGGAAGTAGAGGCATTGTTAAACAGTTGCTGATCTGATCCACCCCTCTGAATAGCAGGGGTGGCAGAAGTGAATACTGTTCTGATTTCATTCATTTTTAACTCTTTGATCTCAAAAATATGGATAAATAAATGTTTCAGAATATGTTTTTTAGTTTATTCCCCCTATTGTGGCTATTTTCCTTCTCAAACATATAAAACTTAGTTCTGCATTTCTAATTAATGCTTTTTTTTCCTACCCCGATTTTGGTTCAAAGAGCAATTCCCCTATTATAGTTTATATAATAATAAGTAAAGTACAGTATTAGTTTGTAATTTAGTAGTTGACATTCTCGTGGGTTGAAGTGGTTGATTTTTGGCAGTGTGTATGGTTTAATCTAAGACTCAGAGTTTGACTGTTCTTATTGAAACATTTGGCTAATATTAGATCAGGTCTGTAGCAAGGGAAGTAATCTCCTATCCTATGGCTAAGTAGTCTCCTATCCTTGGCACATGGCATTGCCAAGATGAAAGATGCATTATGGCTATTCCTCAGTCCTTAGGCACATAGAGCAACCTCACTGATAGCTCAGGGAGGAGGTGGGGGTTGAAATGGCCACTTTATTGGAAAAGCCCACTTTTCCTCTGTAGTCAATCAAATGCTATTATCCTTTTATTACTCTGTAATTTTGAGGGCAAGTTCAGCGAATAACTATAGAGGCTATTAAGAGCTGTCATGGAAAATTTATTTGTCTTTAAGTGGAAGGTAGAAACATTACTGTAGGAGCAGCATTGCTTCGATGTAGATATTTCTCCTCTTTGAGCTTTTTAAAATGATGTTTATTGTTTCCCACAACAAAACCCCAGACCTTTCTAACACTCACAGTTGTGATCCTGCCTTTTTCCTTTTGTCTGGAATAAAATTTATGGAGGAAGCTTAGCCTGTGGGAACCAATCTTATTTTATGTTAGTTTCATGTTAGTGTCTACACTAATGATACACAACTGGGGTCAATAGTAACTTTCAGAAAACATGGTTATATCCCTCCAGCTCCTTAAAGAGGAAAAGTTCCAGAAAGGGCCTCTACATCCTCTCCTTTTTAATTTTATCTTTGGCTTTTGAGAGTAAAAATATGGTCTTTGGAGGCCATCACCATGCTTAGCAAGAACAGAATATTTCAGGAAATCACCGTACTATTTTCCTGGAGCAGCTGTAATGAAGTACCTCAAACTTGGTGTCTTAAAGCAACAGAAATTTATTTTCTCACAGTTCCGGAGACCAGAAGTCCAAAATCGAAGTGTTGGCCAGGCCCATTCTCCCCAAAGGCTCTAGGGAAGTATCCTTTCTTGAGTCTTCAGGTTATGGTGGCTCCAGGGACTTCCTGCCTTGTACACAAGCATCGATTCACTCTCTGACCCTTCACATGGTTTTCTTCCCTGAGTCTCTATTTGTCTTTTTCTGTCTCTTTTAAGGACGTATCTCAATACATTTTAGACCCACCCAAATCCAGCATGATATTAATTTCACTTTCAATTTAGTTACATCTGCAAAGACCCAAATAAGGTTACGTCCCGAGGTTCCACGTGGACATGAATTTAGGAGAAGATGCTATTCAATGCACTACGGTTACTGAGTCAGCACAAGGCAAGAGCATGGGAGTTGGTGGTTTTATTTTCTAATCTCATTTTTATCAACTTTTAAAGAAAATACTTATTTTCAGTGCTTTCCCTGAAAAGGAGTTAAGGGATTAATTCATAGGCTTGCCAGATGATCATATTACTAAAAATCTCTCTCTATTGTTTAGTAAGGGAATAGACTTGAACAAGGAAGGATTTTCATCTAATTGTAAAATGTTATTAAAAATTTGCTCCACTGAACTCCTACAAGGGGACTTTGAAAGAAATACACTTCCATATATAGTTCTAATTTATGACTTTTTTCATTTAACTGGGCTTGGAGTAGTGCTTCTTGGACATAGAATTAGGTTCTAGCTTGGGGACTATTCTGGAGACTCCATGTATTTATTTAAAAAGTTCTGGTTCCTTAGTTGTATTTACATTATGGATGTTCCTTCAGTTTGAGTGCTGATAATCATGGTCCCATGTAGCTCTTACTAAGGGACAGGAACTCTTCCACATTTTCATCCATGATCTAAAGCAATCCTGCATCACGGCATTCCTTTGGAGTAGTTATTATTGTCTTTGGTTTATCGACGATGGAATGGAAGCTTAAGTGACTTGCCCAAGAATGTGACAGGTGTCGGCAGAAGAATTGATTTTCTAATCCAGTCTTTCTGGTTCCAGGGTATTAGCTTTTTGCCACTGCCCAGTGCCTCTCTCTAAGTATGTCCGCCCCAGGTATAGGAAGAGGTATATACATTTATCTGCTGTTAATCCAGTGTCACCTTGAACCCACGTTCTTGAAACCTGAGTTGTCTTTCTGGGTCTCAGTGTGTCCTCCCAGGGAGCTCACTCAGGAAGAGGGTTCTCGGTCTATCATATGAGGGGAGTGGAGCAGAGGGAGGTTCACAGTGTTTCCCCAGACTCCTGGCTGGCAGCTTTGGGTACAAGCAGTAATACTCAGTGAGGGACAGAGATTATTTGCCTTTGCGGCACACCTTTCTCCTTTTGACTAAAACCGTCTTCTGAAAGCTGCTTCAGTTTGCATGCAGATGTGGGTCACCAAGCAGGTGAAGAGACAGCATCCTACCAAGCTTGGTCTGTTTGCCAGATTGGAAAGCCATCTGACACATGATGCCTCCTTGGAGCTGCCTTCGCCACCTCTGCAAGGAAGGAAGCCTCCTCCCTCCCTCCCACTCCTGTCCCGCTGCTTCGACTGCATTTTCCTCTACAGCACAAAAGTTTGATATGTTTTGTGTGTTTATTCATGCCTTCATTTTCTGCCCGCCACCAGAATGTACACTTCACGGTGGCAAAGAGCTTGTCTTCTTCACTTCTGTATCTCCCGTGGATAGGAAGGGGCTTGGCCCAAAGACCGTGTGAGTGAAGAGTGAGTGCGGGAGCGAATAAATGAATGAACACGCCACGTGGCCGTAGTTAAACCAGTGATTTGCACCTACTTATTTTCTTCCTTTGCTCATTTTTTAGGAAATCCTAGGACTTCACTGAGCCCTAAACACTGATAAAATGTTGTGGGTATTAAGATATCTGGTGGTCAGCCGTAGTCTCATGTGGTGTAATGATGTGGGGTGAAGGTTGTGATTACTTCTGGGTAGGATTCAACAGGAGAGCTGAAAAAATCTTAGAGCTAAAGGAGTAGAAAGACGGAGTGGGTGAATACGCAGGAAAAAGCAATGAAGGACATAAATGCATAGCGCTTGTAATGACCCCATATACGCATAGTGTATCTATGTAGCATATACACTGCCTTCAGTGTATTTTAGATTTGTATGTATGTATCCTTTAACTTGTTATTTTTACTAAGGGAAAACCAGTACAGAATATTGTTACATTATTTATTAATAAATGTCTACTATCAGAAAATCCACTTGGGATTAATTGTTAAATCCTCTAAGATATAATACAGGCTGGGGATATTATTTACATTTAAGAATTGATTCTTACAAAATATGACTCTGCACATGATTTTCCCATGAAAAGAACAAGAAGAGGAATGGTGACCTTGCTTGCTTTTACTATTAGTGGATTTTAAGATTTAGTGGGGATGCGTAATTCTAGTGGGAGGCCTAACATTATGGTAAGAGATTCAAGCCTTTCTTTTCTCCACCCGAGGGCTGAGTCACTCAGAAAAGGATGTGTGAAGTTCAAGCAGAGATTGGGGGGTGATGAACACAGGGGAGAATGGGACTTATTTGGTTGAGGAGAAGAGAGAGGAGGCAGGAGATGGGAATTCTATTTTTTTCTTCTTCCCTTGGCTAGAGGGTTAGTTTTTCAAATTGCCTTACAGGACTGAGTGGAGATTATTGATAAACAGTTGTGGGGGCAGTAATGGCCAAGGAGGGTCAGAGCACTGGGGGTAGTGGGGGGAAGGGAGAGGAGACATTTACTTGGAGCTCAGCTCTGTGCCTGCTGCTGGTGGATTTCTATTCTATTATCACTTTCTTCTTTTCAGTAATGGAACTTATAGAGACAATGAAAAAGGTAATAGAGCCATCAATATAGTATATTCTAGAGACCCAGCTGAGGTGCTAAAGTAGCTTCTAAGGCTTATAAAACACTGAAATGGATCAAGTTCACTGCCTTTTAGTTCAGTGTGGAAAAAGACTGGCTATGTGTTCAAGGATAGCTTCAAGAGCTTTGTGTGTGTGCTTTACCTCTTTACATAAAGGCAATTACTTTCCATTTCTGAGGGTGTCAGCTAAACCATTATTTATAATTTTCTTCAGAATATTGATTCTTTGTTACCTTGTAATTATATGTGTCTAAAAGATGTTCTCCAAAAATAAACTTTTATCAGCTTACGTGTATACTGTTTGTGCACCTTTCTATGATTATGGTGCTTTTTTTTTTTTAATCTTAGCACATTGTATCTTCGCTTTCTTTGTCCTTTCATCGTGCTTGTTCAGAATCACTCATGTCACTACTATTTTTGTTTACTATTTTCATGTAAGCTCTGGAAAGTCACCTGAACATCACACTTCTCTTGGTTTCCTCCTCGGGTTTTGTGATTCCTTAAATAAAAACCGTGTCTTCTTTCTTTTGGGGAAGGGATCTGTTTTATTTTGGGGAGTTTGCCTGGTAATTGAGGTGGAACTTTGACCAACTTTCGTAGGTGCTGTATCTTCCAGTTTATTGCCGTAATATAGGCAAGGCGCAGTTCACTTTAGTCTGATGCCGGTACACTGGAAAGAAATCACCTCCAAAATGGGGGGTGGCAGATTTTGGAAACATAAGTAGTGTGGAATGTTACTCTGAGAGGGACCATCCTCTGCAACAGCTCTAATAACTGTCTTGTAAGTCATGACTTTAGTATAAATTTAACTTGTCCTTTTTCAGGGACGCAGTGGAGAGATTTTAAATGATACAATTACAAGCAGTGTCACTCCACATAAGTGATGTGTACCTGCATCAGATTGATTGTGAGCCTTGATGACAAATGCTAACTACCTTTGGCCACCAGAGAAAGACAATATTTCTCAAGTTGTGCTTTGGCTTTCCAAAAAAATAAAAAAACAAAACCAAAATCCTATTACTGAATTTTACACTAATGTAAAAGTTGTTTAGAGGAAAAATCACTTTGTGCAACACAGGTTTTTAAAATTTGATTTCCGTTTCAGATAATAAGATAAACACACATGCATATGCATTTATTTTTGTTAGAAAACATGTAGAGCTAATTTAATTTGCACCTCTTGCGGTTACCCTTTCTAAAATTTCGACTTCTCTTGTGATTCTGCCACCCTTTAGAGTGGGTTTTCATTTCTTGGGTTTCTTTTTCTTAGCTTTTAGGTTTAATGGCTTAGACTAAAAAGCACTTACCTTGCTACTGGCTAGCATGTTTCATTGGCTACATTTACTCCGGCAGATGAGTTATAACAGATTCTTTAATATATATATTTTTCTTTTTTCCTATAGAGGGACCCTCATAGTGTTTTGACAGTTCAAAAGGATGGAGGTTATTGAGCGTCTAGTTTCTCAGCTGCTCAGCTGTATTTTTTGAGCTATATATCAGCAAAATTACCCAGCTCTCTTACACAAGGTGTTCTTTTGCCAGATGGTACTCTGCAGGAAACAACTTCTTAGTTTTCTTAAATCAGGATTTATAGTAAAATAGAATAACACTTAGGTATGGAAGACTTGGGTTTCTCTGGAAATCCTGGAGTCTCCAATACCCACCCTTTCTCTCGGTCTTCATTGCTTCCTATTCAATTAAGCTGATAACAGAATGTCTGCAGGGGGATTCAATAACTGAAGGGCACGTTCTTAGCAATTTTCATTGTATTGCCTGCTCTGAGACTGGATGGAAAGGTTCAGCTCCAATTGCACCATTAGCCTGGCAACTGTGGCCAATCGTTACCAATGATTTTTGGTCTCCCTAATTGTTTTTTACTTTATTGACCTTCTTCAGAAATAATGAAACTCCCTCCTTCCTTTCCTTAAAAGATATTCACACAAAGTGCAGTTGCCGTTTCTTCTATAAACTCATCAGCATTGCCTTAAGGAGTCCCCATAACTATCAATTTGCCAGTCTAGCTAATAGATCTCCTCATTTGCAGAAATACCCCCCATGCAAGATTTCAGCAATTAGAAAATCATGACAGGAAGTCCCAGGGGACTCCCAGTTTCTACGCATACAGATGGCTCCCCATCAGCCTCCCTGTTGGAAGTGCTGGAGCTGGGTGATGTGGGAGAGAAGAGGAAAACTTCAAGATAAATAAGTGGGCAGTGCTTATTTATTTTCCAGGTTCTGCAGCTGTTCTGAAAGAATATCTTCTGGCTTGGATTGAATGGCGCATGTCAACGACCATACTGAAATATTGTTTAAAGAAAATATTTCAGTACTTACTTTAAACCCATATTCACAAAACAGGAAAAGACTAGGTCAAGTTTCATTAAGCCCTTTTGGCAAGATACTTGTGATTAGCTGCTATATTCTTTCAATGCTTAAAATCTAAACCCATATATTTTAAGTGAAAGTTAACTGGTTTTCCTAATAATAAAAACTGCTGTGGCCTGGAGTTCCAATGGAGAAATTTCGTGGGGATTTGAATCTAAGCTTCCATGCTGCCTTATCACTTACTGCTGATTAAAACTTTGTTATAACTTTGTGACCCACTTGAGAACATTAACATTGCCAGAGTATTAAGTATTTTAGTAGCACAATGTGTGGTTTTGACATCTTCTCGGATGACCAGTTGGCTTGTGATTAATTCCAAAGCTTGAAAGTATATAGGCAAGATATTAAAAGCCTGATGCACAAATAAGAACATCACCCTATTTTCTCTCCCATTTTGCCCATTCCCAAGTTTCCTGAAGGTTCTCTCTCACTTAAAGATCTTCAATACTCTCCATTGTTCAATATTCTCCATTGTTCATATCGAATGGCTTACAAGACCCTGTGTTGTGTCCTGCCTATGGATGCACGTTCTCCCACTCCCTTTCTGCTCTCTCCTGTTTCATCTATGAGGCCGTTTTCATTTTGGTAATCACCGATGTCCAACCCACATTCATGCTGTCGCTCATGTTCTAAATGAAACCTTTCCCCTAACTTTCTCAAACATTGGCATTATTCCTCCAACATCATCTTTTCAATTGTCATTACCTCTGTGAAATTTTATTTCTACCTTCACTAGAAAATACTGATTTCTGGGGCACCTGGGTGGTTCAGTTGGTTAGGCGACTGCCTTCGTCTCAGGTCATGATCCTGGAGACCTGGGATGGAGTCCCACATTGGGCTCCCTGCTTGGCGGGAAGCCTGCTTCTCCCTCTCTCACTCCCCCTGTTTGTGTTTCCTCTCTGGCTGTGTTTCTCTCTGTCAAATAAATAAAAATCTTAAAAAAAAAAAAAGAAAATACTGATTTCTCTTTTGTAGACAGACAGTAATTTGTACTTGTAATTCTTCTAGAATGTCACAAAGATCAACCACATGTGTCCACATGCATGTCTTTCACAAGCGATTATGGGTTCTCCTAGATAGGGGCCTCTGTCTTACTGATTTTGGGATTCCTTATATCTGGCTTTGTGCCTTCCATAGTAAATATTCAATAAATGCTTTTGAAGAAACAGGATTGACATATACCTTGGAGATTATCTAGTTAATGTCTTATTATTTGGTAAGTGAGAAAAAGCAATGTTATTCAAAAGATTTATTTAGTTATTATCACAATGTCATTATCAGTTCCTGATAGCGCCCCTTTTGCGAACATAAGAAAAACTGAAAAGTCAATGACAACTCTACTGTTTACATAGTGCTTTTTGTTTTCAACATGCTTTTACCGTCTTCAGTTTGGTGAGATTCACAGGGCCAGAATTATTCCCCCCATTTTACAGCTATAGGATAAAAGGCTTAAGTGATTCAACCAAGGTCATAGATGGAAAGGCAAACACTTGAATTAAAACCTATTTTACCCTAACCCTTCATGGATCATTCAGCAATCACTGGAAGTTGGACTATGACCCCGGTGTTGTTTCTCCATATGGTATAAAGCAATTTCAGATGTCTTGTTGGAAAATCACAATTTTTACCTTTAACTGAGAGAAAAGAGTCATGTGTTGAACAATCCCTGGAAAAAAAATGTGTGGAGGAGTTTGTCTTCAATGGTTTAGAGGAGGAAGTTCAGCCTTTAGGTCCTGTTTTATATTCTGGGAGTAAAAATTGAGGTAGAAGTGAACTTGACCCTTCCTCATTTCCAGAGCTTAACACAAAATGATAAAGATTATCTGAAGTTTTTTCTGTTTCTTTTTTAGTTATAAAATGTAAGATATGTTTACTGTAAACATCTTAGAAAACTTAGAAAGGAAAAAAGTTTAAAATGTCCATAGTACATCACTAGGAATCCACTATGAACATTAAACATTAACATCTGTTAACTCCGGAATTAGGTTGCTAAGGTTAAATCCTGGTTCTGTGACTTAATACTTTAAGGATATTGGGAAAGTTTACCTCAACTTTCTGTGTCTAAGTATACTTATTTATAAAATAGGAGTAATAATCTTGCTTATATCAGAGGGTTCTTGTGACGATTACACGAATTTCTAATGTAAAGCTTTTAAAATGGTACCTGATCACATAGTATATGCTCACTTAATTTAACTATTATTATACCTCCAGTCATTTTATTTTAAAAAATCTGGAACATACACTGAAGTACAACTTTTTACCCCACATTTCTCACTTTGTATATCATAAGCATTTTTCCACATAAATATTCTCTTACATATGAATTTATTGGTTGTATTATACCATCATTTCTTCATATCTTAATTGGTCTAACCAGTCCTTGGTTGTTTCTAATCTTTCACTATTGTTTTATACTTCAGTATACAGTTATGTCATATATCTTTATGCATTGGCCTGACAATTTCCTTGGGAGAGATTCCTAGAAGAAGAATTGATGGATCAAGATGTTTAAGATCTTCTAAAGATTTTGAGTTACCAACCTTGTTTTCAAACAGTTTTATTGATATATAATTTATATACCATGCAGTTCATGCGATTAAAGTTTACAATTCAATGACTTTTGTTGTATTACGTTTAAAAATGTGGTAAATTGTAGATATTATAAAATTTCTAATTTTTGTCACTTTGAATATACACTTCATTGTATTAATTATGTTCACAGTGTTAGGCATCCATCACTGCTGTTGATTTCTAAAAAATTTTCATTGCCTCAAACTGGAGCCATTAACCAGTAATTCCTATTCCCTTCTTCCCCCTCATCCCCTGGTAACCTCTCGTGTATCTTCCGTCTCTGTAAATCTGCTTGTCTCAGTTAATTCTTATAAATGGAATCATACAATATCTGGCCTTGTGGCTCTCTCTTATTTCACATGGCATGATGCTGTTCAGATTCATCCATGTCCTAGCATGTACTAGAACTTTATTCGTTTTTGTGGCTGAATAATACTCCACTGTATGTTTATACCATATTTTGTTTACCTATTCATCTATTGATGGATATTTGGTTTCTTTCTACGTTTCGGCCATTGTGAATAATACTGCAGTGAACACTGGCATGCTATCAGTTTAAGTCCCTGCTATCAGTTCTTTTGAGTGTGTACCTGGGAGTAGAACCTCCACTGGGTCCCATGGCAGCTCTGTGATTAGCTTTTGGAAGAACCACCAGACTGTTTTCCCAGCAACTCCATTTTGCATTACTACAGGCAGTGTATGAGGGATCTAATTTTCCACACTGAGGTAAACACTTGTAATTTTCCTTTTTTTTTTTTTTGTTACAGGTGTCTAGCATGTGTAAACTGGAATCTCACTATGGTTTTTATTTACATCTCACTAATATTAATGGTGTTTAACATCTTGCAAGAGCTTATTTACCATTTGGATATGTTCTCTGGAGAAATAATTATTCAATCCTATGTCCATTTTTAAAAACTGAATTTTTGATTTTTTGTTGTTGTTTGAGTTATTTACCTTTTAAGAAATTACTTTCTAAATTTGTGTTTGTAAATATTTACCAGGAAAGAGCCATTTTGGGCTCCTTAGAATGTGGTTTATAGAGGTGCCTGGGTGGCTCAGTCAGATAAGTATCTGATTCTTCCTTTTGGCTGAGGTCATGAACTCCGGGTCCTGAGATCCACCCCTGCATGAGGCTCAGAGATCAGTGTGGATGGGGCGCCTGGGTGGCTCAGTTGATTAAGCGACTGCCTTTGGCTCAGGTCATGATCCCGGAGACCCGGGATCGAACCCATCATCGGGCTCCCTGCTCGGCGGGAAGCCTGCTTCTCCCTATCTCACTCTCTCTGCTTATGTTCCCTCTCTCACTGTGTTTGTCTCTGTCAAATAAATAAATAAAATCTTTAAAAAAATTATATATATATTAAAAAAAAGAGATCTCTGTGGAGTCTCCTTGTCCCTCTCCCTCCCCTTCTGCTTCTGTTCTCTATCGCAAATAAAAAAATAAAAAATAAAATAAATAAATAAAATCTTAAAAAAAAGAAGAGAATTTGGGTTTTAATCTCTTTTGATAGTGGAACTAAAGCTCATCAGAGTCCTTCCTTCATATAATGGGTATGACTGTGCCAGGCATGTGTTGAATTGCTGGACACACACACACACACACACACACATATGACTTTTAAGGTTCACCTTTAAAGGTGACCAACCCTTGGCTATCTGCTTTATTCCTATTGTTAGCTAGATGTCCTTGTTAATTTTTTTTTCCTGCTCAGAAGTTATTATTTTTTCTACCAAAAAGATATCCTCAGCTTGAAAGCATGTCCTTTACAAAGTATAACTACTGTATATAGTATTTTGACCCTGTATAGAATGTGAAATGTATATTCTTAGCACAGACTGACAGCATTCTCTAACACTGTAAGCTGTGGCTAAAGTATCTGGAAGGGATTATATGAAACCAAGGGAGAGTTTTAATACTTTGAATCCAATGTTGATTCTGTCAATAGTAAATTTGTTCTGGGTTTCTTCTTGGCTCGCTTGTTCCAATTCCCATTTTAGCACTTTGAAACTACACTGAGGCAATAGTTTCAGTACTCCTTGAATCAGTCCCAAATGTACCAGAGCATTGAGCGATATTGAAATAATATAACCAGAGGGAAAGATAACATATTAATAGAGTCACCCACAAGAAAGACTGAGTCCAGTGAAGCAAAAACATGTATGTATCTTTTATTTTAAAAATCTCCTTTGCAGGGGCACTTGAGTGGCTCAGTTGGTTAAGCTACTGCCTTCAGCTCAGGTCAGAGCCCCGCATCACATCAGGCTCTTTGCTCAGTGGGTGGCTCTTTTTTTTTTTTAAAGATTTTATTTAGTTATTTGACAGAGAGAAACACAGCGAGAGAGGGAACACAAGCAGGGGGAGTGAGAGAGGGAGAAGCAGGCTTCCTGCCGAGCAGGGAGCCCGATGTGGGGCTCGATCCCAGGTCTCCGGGATCATGACCTGAGCCGAAGGCAGTCGCTTAACCAACTGAGCCACCCAGGCGCCCCCTAAATAAAATCTTTAAAAAAATAAAATAAAATAAAGAAGTTTCACTTCTTAGGAAAAAAAAAATCTCTGCAGTTCCCCCCCCATTAAGCTTGCTTGCAGGGTATTCTAGTTAAGGAGGCTAATTTGGATCTGGTCTGGGCTGGACTGCCCCCTAAGGAAGCACAGCTGCTCAGAATAAGTAATGGTGATTTGAGAAGTGGCGTGTTTCCTTTCATATTCAGCCGACTTCACTTGGTTTTTCAGAAGCTGACTATCTAGCATCTTGTTTTTTTTTTACTATGGTCTTATGGTGGTGCAAGAGAGGAGTGTTGACGACAAGGGTAGTTTTGTTGGGAGTTAAAGGGTCCAAAGTCTGATTCAGCCCATGAGTCAACACCCAGTGCCTGGAGCTGGGGTAGCAGGCCAGGTGAGTAGGGTTCGTCGTCAAGCAGGGCGTTGGATCATGGGCTAGGCCTGCCTACAGGTGTGTGAGGTGTGCGGCATCTTTAATTAACGGTGACTCACGCTGTTCTTACTGAGCTCTTACTATAGGTGATTCCAGGCCCTAGGCTTAATACTTGCCTTGAATTATCTCAGTTAATTCTATCCATTTCAAGAGGCAGGCAGTTACTACCTGCATTTTAAAGACATGGAGAATATCAGAGGGACTAAACAGTGTTTCCAAAATCACTTATCTACTAGGATTCTAAATTGAGTACGAGACCTCAGAGCAAAGCTGAAGCGCTTGATTTTGTATGAAACAGTTCTCTCAGGAGAGAATGCTTTTGTCTATTGCCACATTGGTCTCCACTGGCCACCGATGGGATTCCACGTTGTCGATCATTTTGGGGGCATTGTGGTGAATAATCACCGCAGGCAAGAAAGAGAAGTCTTTCTTTATTGGTACTTTGGCCAATTCTCTCTTCTCATTTCCAGGCCCAGTGCCCACTCAAATGAAGAATTTCCCTCATATCTGTCATGGTCTGCGGACCTTCCACTGGAAAACATGGCAAGTGCTAGACACTGGTAATGAGCCCTACAAAGTGCTGCTTTTCTTCACCACCTTTGTTGCATTTTGTAATTTTATTCTTTCTGTTGACGCTTTCGATGCTGTCTTGTTTTCCGCTACACTGTGTGGAGAAACCACATCTGATTGGTTTCCCACCATATACCCACTACTTGACATAGCGCCTCACATATGGTGAGTACTGTTTAATCCATATCAGGTGAACAAATCAATAAAGGAATGTGTGAATTCTCTCTATGAGGTTGGAATGCAGGAATCTAGATCCAAGCAAAAATCATTATTAATATTTTCTCCCCATACAGTAGATACTGACACAAATAGCCAGTTAAAGGTGAAAAGAACAGAGTGTCCCTTTGACTCATGGGTCTGCTTCCTCATGCTGTCAAGCATATTCACACAGGCAAAAGACTCTCTGTCCTCATTGAGTCCATCCTGTGCAGCCATACATATTTGGGTTTTCTCTGGGTTTCCGGGCACTCCTTCAAGGAGCTGTTTGATGGACAGCTCACACCTGCTCAGGCTTCCCCATCGGGGCTCCCTGGAGGCCTTTGTCGATGGATGTATGGACCCCTCTCTCATGGAGAGCCCTACATGTATATTTCACAAGCTATGTTTGTTTGTTTGGTTGGTGGGTTCCAATGAAGATAAATAAGTGGCTAGAACTCAGGAGTTACAGGTGGATAGGATTTTATTTTTATAGCATTTTATAGCCCATCAAGGATACCAAGTGTTAAAGAAATAATCATAGAAATAATTGCAAATTGTGACCATGGCCTGAGGTCAAAAATCAAGTTTTCAGTGAAGGACAGTAATAAGGATTGATACTGATCTGAGAAGGTAAGGACTGAAGAATGGGTCCCAGTTTGACATGGTTGGAAGTAAGTAAAAGGGTGAGGGAGGGGGAGGCCTGGAAAGGCCCTTGGAGTGGGAAGAGGTTGATTTCTGATGGTAGTTTAAGGAAGACCACCCTTACACATACCTTACCCTCCTCCCTGTCTTTTTAAAATAGCATTTGCAGCATAATCTCTTCCAATCCAGTCCATGTTGCTACAAAAGTTGGATATTCATCCTTTCTGATGGAGGCATAGTACTCCATTGTGTATATGTACCACATCTTCTTTATCCATTCATCTGTTGATGGGCACCTTGGCTCTTTCCACAGTTTGGCGATTGTGGTCATTGTTGCGATGAACATTGGGGTACATATGGCCCTTCTTTTCACTACATCCGTATCTTTGGGGTAAATGCCCAGTAGTGCAGTTGCAGGGTCATAGGGTAGCTTTATTTTTAATTTTTTAAGGAATCTCCATACTGTTTTCCAAAGCGGCTGCATCAACTTGCGTTCCCACCAATAGTGTAAGAGGGTTTCCCTTTCTCCGCAGCCTCTCCAACACTTGTTGTTTCCTGACTTGTTAATTTTGGCCATTCTGACTGGTGTAAGGTGGTATCTCAGTGTGGTTTTGATTTGAATTTCCCTGATAGCTAGTGATGCTGAACATTTTTTCATGTGTCTGTTAGCCATTTGTAAATCTTCTATGGAGAAGTGCCTCTTCATGTCTCTTGCCCATTTTTTGATGTGTTCATCTTCTTTTTGGATATTGAGTTTGAGTAGTTCTTTATATATCTTGGATATCATTCCATGGGTTGCCTCTTTGTTTTGTTGACTGCTTCCTCTGTTGTACAGAAGCTTTTTATTTTGATGAAGTCCCACAAGTTCATTTTCACTTTTGTCTCCTTTGCCTTTGGAGACATGTCTTGAAAGAAGTTGCTGTGGCCGATGTCGGAGAGGTTACTGCCTATGTTCTTTTCCAGGATTTTGATGGATTCCTGCCTCACATTGAGGTCTTTCATACACTTTGAGTTTGCCTTTGTGTGTGGTGTAAGAGAATGGTCTAGTTTCATTCTTCTATATGTAGCTGTCCAATTTTCCCAGCACCATTTATTGAAGAGACTGTCTTTTTTCCGCTGGATATTTTTTCCTGCTTTGTCGAAGATGATTTGATCAATAAGCCAAGCAGAGAAAGTCAGTTGTTACACGGTTTCACTTGTGAAGCATAGGAATAACATGGAGGACATTAGGAGAAGGAAAGGAAATGTGAATTGGGGTAAGATGAAATGGGGTAAGAGAGGGAGAGATGAAGCATGAGAGACTGTGGACTCTGAGAACAAACTGAGGGTCTTTGGAGGGAGGAGTTTCGGGATGGGTGAGCCTGGTGGTGAATATTAAGGATGGCACATATTGCATGGAGCACTGGGTACGGTGCATAAACAATGGGTGTCACGCATAAACAATGAATCTTAGAACACTGAAAAAATAAAATAAATCATTATTTAAAAAATAGCATTTTCAGCATCATAAATTGGACTTCTTTCTTTTTTTTGTTGCCTTTTCTTATAGAATTTAAGCACTGTGAAGGCATGGAAATTTATCTATTTAGTGTTTTCTTTTTTTTTAATGTTTTCATTGCTGTGTCTCTGGTACCTAGAGTAGCATTGACACCCAGTGGGTGCCCACTATTGTTCAAATCTAGTGGGATTAGACCATGGTGAGTACCATGCGCACGAGAGAGCAGGACACATGGTAGCTGGGGAAGAGGGTAGAATCTGGGTTACATGGAGTTATTTTAGGTCATGCTCTGGATTTAGCATTTTATCCAAAACACAGTAGACAACATCTCATGAGATGTGGAATGTGACAAAGTAACTACCATTTTTTTTTTCTAATGGAGAATTAACACAGTTTCTTCTCTTATTAAATCAACTTATATAAGGTTGTGCACATATGTTATATAATATATATAAATATTAAATAATATATAATATATAACATATAAATTATATATAATTTCAAACACTAGCATCTGCTCTCTTTTTTTTTTTTAAGATTTTATTTATTTGACAGAGATAAACACAGCCAGAGAGGGAACACAAGCAGGGGGAGTGAGAGAGGGAGAAGCAGGCTTCCTGCCCAGCAGGGAGCCCCATGTGGGACTTGACCCTGGGTCTCTGGGATCATGACCTGAGCCGAAGGCAGTTGCCCAACCAACTGAGCCACCCAGGCGCCCCTAGCATCTACTCTCTTAACAGAATCTATTTAGAAACCAGAGAGAGGGTGTTAGAAAGGTTTTACTGGGAATCTCAACCCATGACAAAAGAGCTGCAGAGAAGTCAACTCTAAGGAATATATTTGCCTCTTCTTTAGTGAATGGTACTGTGTGTGTGTGTGTGTGTGTGTGTGTGTGTGTGTGTGTGTTTAAGGAAAGGCATTCCATTATAAGCTTTTACCAAGCGTTAGCTAGTTTATTGTGTGTTTATATTTTAAATGATTATGTGTATCTAGTTATTTATTTATATACCTGCCCTTGGGTTAATACCCATTAACAAGAAACAAGTAATCATATAAAGTAGGTTTTGTCCTTATTTTGCACATGAATAAATTCACATTCATAGTGTCTACTATGAATCTGGCACTTTATGTATTTATCTCATTTAATCCTCACAAAGCCCTTTGAGAAAACGGGCACGATGAATCCAAGATAGGTTAAAGAAGAGTTCCAGTGTCACAGGACAAATTAAAAGAAGAGTCTGGATGATCTTTGCCATTATCTTTTACAGCTCTTAGGGATTTTTTAACAACTTGCTGGGATAGTAGTGCTAATAAGGAGTGCAAGTATGTACGAAACCTGAGCCATTTCTGCTTTTTTCACTCTAAGGTAGTACATCAGTTTTTGCTTCTAATGAATTCTCCAAGTGCTGAGCTCACTTCATCAGGGTGTGGGCAATGCAGGCGGGAGAACCTCAAAGTAGACCTCAAGTGTGCTGATCACTCCAGTCCCAGATGCATGGTGTGACCTTTCACGTACTGAGTTTGAGAAAAGTTGGAGATCCTGGAGTGTCCAGCTTGGTCAGAATTCAGGCTTATGTTCTTAACACTAGACTCTACTCCGGCCATCGTGGGCCTCTTGGAAGATTCTCCAAATCCAGAAGGCTTTCTTGTATACTTGTCAATTAACAGCCTTAAATGCATGTAAAATGAACCTTTCTCAATCTGTTTGCTCCTCTTGTTCTTTTTCGGAGATTAGTGCTTCACACAGATTTTACTCTGTGAGAAGTAAATCTAAGTGTACTTATTGGATTTATTTTTCCAACATGTAATAAACATACATCGAGAACTTATTTATTTCCTACTCTGGCTTCCCTGACTTTTTGATTGGGCTCTGGAAATTGTGTACTTGGAAATATACCTGTCTTAAAAAAAGGAATAATGTTGAGATAATTTTTTTAAAGGCACCTGGGACCCTCTTTATCAGCTTGATTGTGCTGATTTTTCTTTCTCTGTCTGTAAAGCCTATTGTTTTTATGAGCTACATATTTAGTTAACTTAAATTTTTGGTTGAAAACAAATATATGTTTAAAAAATATATTTTTTTGTTAAGTAGACTTTTAGTTTAATATAGCTTTCTTATTGGAAATTTTCATACGTAATAGAATACTTTTTTCTCCAAAGAATCATCTAGATATTATAAAATTGTCATATTTGGGAAGGGGGACATTTTCCTGGGAGGTGGCTCAGATTTCTCCTATGAGCTAAGAGACAGGATTATTTCCTGATAGTTCAAATGAAACTTTGCAGCCTTAGAAGATCTCCATTTTGACTTCTCTGCCCCTTTGCAATGATTAAACTCTATTTTGTTTTTTAAATATTAACCTCAACAGATCTTAAAAGAAACATACACACACAATGAAGACTTGAGTTCTAAAATTTGGTATCTTTGGAGGGTGAGTCGGAAGGGCAGTTGGTCTAGGAGGAAAAAGCAAACAACTCAAACTTTAGTTACCAAGAACCTGTAAGTAAGGAAGACTGAAGGCTGAAGGCATGGCATGCTTAGACTCATGGCTTAGACTCATCAAAGTGGTGCCATCAGAAAAAGTGTTACTTCCTTCCATTCTTCTAATTCCTCTCATTTGTAGAAGATGTGTTATTCCGATTAATTTTGCAAAATTAAATTACATTAGAAGGGGCTTATTTAAGATGGACACAAGCATCTTATTACTTTTTGTGTAGAAAGGCAGATTTTTGGTAGAATGTTTGCTTGTTTAATTGGCTTCCTTAATTGTTTAATTGGCTTCCTTAATTTGCCGTGTATTCTGTGTGGACATATATGTGACCATGATGAGGACTAATCATTTTCAGGAAAAATTTCAAGAGGTACTGCAATCTTTCATCAGATCATCTTTCTGATGGAGGTAATCACATTTTTCTTCCCGATAAAACTTTTGTCAGTATGATAACAGAACTGGGGTCAGAATTTATTAGGTTGGTGGGATTCAATAATTGTGATTACTAATGAATTCATTAATTTAATTAACAACCATAAGCTTTCTGATGGTCTTGGTTTAAAAAAAAATTCTGTCACATAGAAGATATAAAGCCCATTCTGGTTAATCACCTCATTTATCAAATACTTAAAGAAGAGAAGAACAAGATAAATACTAAATATGAGAAGTTCTTTTATGAAATATCAAAATTAACAAATACTGAGAGAAGCCAGTTCTTCTACTTGAATTTCAGTGTGATTTTTTTTTTCTTTTATCAATAGAATTTGTTTTCATTAGAGCCAAAAGAGTTCCCAGGACAACTGGTTTTTGAAATAAAGACGCAAATGTGCTAAAAAAGAAAGCTATCCAAAGATGCATATCATTCTTTATGATGTCCCAGCCCATTCCCTCCTTTGACTTGATCTCACCTTGGGCTTTGTCTATACTAATTCCAAGCCCCTTTTCTTCATAAATCCAGTGTGTCTATCTCCTGGCACATTCCATTTTTTAGTTGGGGGAGCTGAGGCATTTCATGGGGAGCTAAGGTATTGAATTGAGACACCATCAGGGTGAACACAAAGTATGGGGATTGAGCATGGATCAGATTTAGCTATATTCTAGCAGTTGTTTTGGGGAAATTGCCATACTAGAGTTTGCTACTAGCTTGCTATGGTTTTAGAAAATCATTTCACAACTGGGGCCACTGATTCTTTCATCTTCATAATGAAGGGTTTGGACCAATATTTTCTAATTTTTTTCCTAATATTCTTTGTAAGCAGAACAGCCTCAATTTCTACTGTAATCCTTTTCTTTTTATCATCTTGTCCGTGAACACTGGCTTGGGTTCCTCTGAATGGAACTGAGAGGACCAGTTTTGTTCTAGCCTTGAGTCTTACCACTGAGAGTCACCTTACTCTTGCTAGAACCCTTTTGGTTCATAGGTGGGTAAACTGATGACTGGCAGAGTTAAAGGAGATATGGACCAGGGTCAAAAAAATAGAGGCATGTTGTATAAATTCTCTATTGCTATGAAACAAACTATCCCTAAACTTAGTGCCTTTTGAAATATCACATATAGGGATACATGAGTGGCTTAGTCAGTTAAGCATCTGCCTTTGGCTCAGGTCATGCTCTCAGGGTTCTGGGATCGAGTCCCACATCAGGTCCCTTGTTCAACTGGGAACCTGCTTCTCGGCTCCTCCTGCTTGTACTCTATCTTTGACAAATAAATAAATAAAATCTTAAAAAAAAAAGGAAACATCACAAATATATGCTGTTGGTTTTCTTTCTTTCAAAGTTTTTGAAAGTTTATTTATTTATTTAAGTAATCTCTACACCCAACATGGGGCTCAAACGATCAAGAGTCACGTGCTCCTCCAACTGAGCCAGTAAGGCAGCGCTGGGCTGGTTTTCTGAAGAGCCGGTTCAGAACAGTGTTCTAAGAAGGTGAAGCTTAAGTTCTGGAGTTTGCTTGGTGTCACTTATCTTATAGCCTACTGGTCAAAGTAAGTCCAAAGACAGCCCAAATTCAAGGGTTGGGGAAATAAGAGTCCCTCTCTTGATGGGTGGAGTGGCAAAGAATTTGTGGCCTTATTTAATCTACCACACATAGACTATTACTCCTTCTTCCAAAACCCAAGACCCATGATTGGTGAAGGCACTTTTTTGGCCAAGTTGTTGTGCGGCTTTAAAAATCCTTTTTAACACTGCTCCAGGCTGCCACCACAAATCAATCAGAACTGCCACAAGAAATGGAATTTATCTGCCATCTGGACTGTGCAGTGAGTTGTTGATGGAGCCTGAATGGAAAATTCAGAATTCCTGGCTCTCCATCTAGGCTCTTTTCTTTCCCCATCACTATTCCTCCTCCCTTCTGGTAAGTTCTTTAACATTTCTCAGGTTATGTTAGAAAACGTTTCTCAGGTTATGCCACTTCTTTCTATCACTGAAGTTTCTAAAAATATGCATCCTTGAGATTAGTAACAATATCATCATGTATTATGTGTTTTCTTGATAGATTATGACATAGACCAAAAGTTTAAGTGTTATGAATTTGGATATCCCTGTCACCAATGATAAAACTTGAATCAAGCCACAGGATCACATTTGGATCAATAATGTAACAATAAAATATTACGGGGGTCTTGATGTGAAGCAGTGAGGATATAACGTCTCCCATGTTGCATTCCTCATGGAAGCTAATGTGTAAGAGACAATCAGAAAGGGGCTCAGTCAGTTAAGCACCTGCCTTCAGTTCAGGTCATGATCATGGGCCCAGGGTCCTCGGATCCAGCCCTGTGTCAGGCTCCCTGCTCAGTGCGAAGCCTGCTTCTCCCTCTCCTACTGACCCTCCCCCTGCTCCTACTCCCTCTCACACTCTCGCTATCAAATAAATAAATAAAATATAAAAAAGAGAAATAATCAGGCAAATATAGAACATGAGATATTTCACAAAAGAGCTAGTCTGAAATCTTAAAATGATATGAGTTTCATGAAAGACACACACACACATATACGTATGTGACCAAAAGACATTAACAAAATGCAGTTCATTATTTTATATTGAATTTTGAACTTTAAAAGCTATAAAGTACCTTATTGGAACAATTGTGGACTACATAATGTTAAATATTTTATATGTGACAAATACTCTGGCAGTTATGGAGGGGAATGTCTTTATTCCTAGAGAAAAATGAGGTATATACATGTATGTGCAAGTGCATGGGTATATATATATATATATATATATATATATATATATATATATATGTATCTTCATTTAATACTAGAAGGAAAAAAGAAAGCAAGTACTGTACAAAATATTAGTTAGCCAATCTAAGTGATAGAGCTGTACATCTTCATTACACTTTTAATTTTTTTGAAGGCTAGGGGCACCTGGCTGGCGAAGTCATTCAAGTGACCTTCTTTTGGTTTCAGTTCAGGTCATGATTTCATGGTGGTGAGATCTAGTTCAGCATTGGACTCAGCAGGAAGTCTGCTTGGGAGTTGTCTCCCTCTGCCCCTCTCCTTACGCTCACCCCCAAGCTGTTCTTTTACTCTCTCTTTCTTTTCAAATAAATAAATAAATCTTTAAGTTTTTTGAAGATCAGAAAAATTTCAAATTAAAAAGTTGGGAAAAATGTGAACAACTTATATTTTGTGGTTGAGACCATGCCTGACTTTGAGCTATTATGATGAAGTATCCAATGCCAACTATGTGATCAATTTCTAAAGAATTCAATTGCAGAATGCTGCATTTCTAAAAAGGCACATTTTCTTTACTTACAGACATACACAAGGAGAAAAATATCAAGTACAGGCATTTGTTTGAATATGGTAATTGATAGAAAAGTTGACCAAGTAGAAAACCATAATGTATCATAATAAAAGATGTTGAGCTTTGCTTGTATGTTATGTGGGCATTATGGTTCCCAGAGTTATATATTATGTCAGAAGCCATTGATGACAAGGGTTTCATCTCCTTCTGCTCAGACTCTGTGGGTGACTTTGAGCAAGTCATTATAACTTGTGTGGAGCTGGGTCCTCCTATAAGATGGGGAAGCTAATTCTGGTTTATATCATAGAGCTTTTGCAGGGATTAACCATCCTACTGCAAAAATTGGTAAACAGCTTTTCTCATCCAAATGTTCAGCCTTGGAAATACATAGAGGATTGTCATGCTGAGGAGCTAAGGTAATGTCTATTGATTCTGTGCTTGTTTAGAGATTGTTCTTATAGGATCCTGTACAAGGTTTTATCCTTTATAAGTTCTAATACTAAGAAAAATCTACTTGTATTTTGACAAATCTGTTTGCCTGCACAGCTCTTCATTTCCTTCTGAAACAAGATTGGATTTGGAGGAGATTTAGGTAGGAAAGGTACCCCTGACTTTGTCATCTGTGAAAGGATTATGTCAACTGTGTGTTCTTCAAGTGTAGGTGGTTGAGAGCATGCGAAATAATTAGCCGCCCTAAGCTGTGTTTCATAACTTATAAAAATACAGCTCTTTCGAGAGAAGGCTGAGTCTTCTCTATGGACTGAGAGTAGAAAAGTTGAGCTATGATCTGGGTGTAACAGGATTGGGAAGGCGCTGGGCAGATGAAGGAGACCTGAGAAAAATCTTGAATGTGCATTTGCTATATGCACAGACATATGTAGAAACAATTCTCAGGTGCTGATACTAGGGAGATATAATTGGAGGAAACTGATCAACCTTGTTGGATAGGTGCATTGGAAGGATTGCAAAACGCATTGTGGTAGGCAGCAGGGAGACACCAGTGGGTGCTGAATAGGGGATTGACAGGAGGGTGATTACATTGGAAACTAAGTAATGCATGGTAGCATTATGTAAGAAAAGACTAGCAAAGACCTTTTCTTTGGGAGGATTGGATGGATTTGAATATTCAGCTCTGAAATACAGGTTTAAGCCAAGTGGCATCAGAAGAATGTGAGAAGAATAAGTTTCCACAGAATGGGAAAAGTAATGAAGACTATGACTGATTAGTGATGTCTGTTGAGGACAACATGGAACCGTAAAAACACACATGTCATGTATTTACCATTCCTTCACTGGAGAGAAGTAAACCAAAAATTCCAACCTATGTGATGAGGAAAAGAACTGGGAGCTGGTTTGCGAGAAAGCTGATGATCTAGTTTTAGTCACACTTCAATTTGAGGACAGCACACTGAGTACATTTGGGATCACTCTTGCTAGTCCTTGCCATTCGCTTTGATACACTTCCTAGAGAGAGAAGAGGCCAGAGTAGAAAGAGTGTAGGAGATAGCACTCCTATGGAGGTCAAACAGATAAACAAATGCTTTATTAAGCATCCCATTTAAACACACATGTGTTCTCTTGTAATTACTCAGTTCCATGAGCCCTAGTTAATTCAAGTGGCATTTTGGTGTATAGGCACCATGCAAGACTGTTAGCCAGAGGGCAGGTGCACTTTGCCACTCATGGACAAAGAATACAGGGTTCTTATTAAGCCTAAAGTTATCTTTTAGGAACCATACACAATTTTAGTCATTGAAACTTAGTAGTTATAACAAGGAGGGAACAGTATTTAATTTCCAGATGACGCCTTTGGAAGTTGTGCCTGGAATAGAGTTGTGGTTCCATCTTTAGCTAATCAAATCACATTTCCTCCTCCTGGGGTTTGATTTCCATGGATAAGAAAGGGAAGGTGTTGTCTGAACTTGGGATG
Organism: Spilogale gracilis; assembly: GCA_004023965.1. Lineage (NCBI taxonomy): Eukaryota > Metazoa > Chordata > Mammalia > Carnivora > Mephitidae > Spilogale > Spilogale gracilis. The sequence goes on along the minus strand of PITA01001545.1, from coordinate 6,360 downwards.
GTGAATGTGTGCTGCCTCTTTCTATCCTGCATCCAGTCCAAACAGGGCCTTCCTCACTTTTGCTCTTGGATAAGGAGTCATGGTCATTTTGCACTTGGCACCTGTTGGCATGTGACCTGATACATTTTGTTGTCCATGGGATAGTGAATCGCAAAAGATGAAAATAAAAATCAAAATAGCTATGGGAAACATTTGTCGAGCTTTTATTTTGTGTCAGGTTCTGTAATAAACACTTTGCATGTAATATGAAAAGAGGAATATCAATGTAAGTGTTTTCAGTTAAGAGGAAGGAACAGTTAAACAGGTAGAATTTCAAGCTCACACCAGTGAGGGTAGTGTATTGATGTTAGTTGGAGTAGTTTGAGAAAATGGCCAGCAGTGTAAAGTTAAGAAAAAATAAGACTCACTTTTCCATTTCCTTGAGATAGCTTCTATGTTGGTAAGAACATCACCAATCCATGTTTGATCTGAGAATTAATGACTTGATGAAGGAACAGAATTGTTTGGCAAGGATTGCCCTCGGCTCATAGATCCAACCTCTTCTCTTATTGCTGAATCGAACATCTGCTGAACTGTTAATAACTTTATTGCATAGTGTTTCAGTCCATTCCTTCCACCACAAGATTTTAATTCTCAAAATAAGGCCCAACTGATGATTTTTATGTTGTGTTCTTTAATATACAACCATTAACTACAGACTATATACCCTTTTTTCAGCTGCTCTACAAAAAGATTTTGGAAATCACTTGTATTAGTCCTCATTTATCATTACTGGAAGATAAAGCCTATATTCATTATCACTCTTCCTTAAAGCTAAGGTTTTGGGTGCACATCAGGTCAAAGAGCAGCTGCCTTACCATTGTAGGATAGTGTCATGACCACAGGTCCTAATAGGAACATCATGCCTGCAAAAGGATAGGGACCAGTTATATATTAAATTATACATAGTTTCACCTGTTAATACTTTGAAGGGTAAGTCAGGTGAAGACAGTATTAGTGAATTCTGACAGTCAGAATACCAATTATTACAACAAGTCAATTTTCCTTTTAGTTTCTAGGACTATTATATAACAAACGGACCTACACAATATAGTAAGTTAATGGATTTTATTTTTCATCCGAATGGAGAAAAAAAAGAAAAGAAAAAGCCTTGTGGAGTGCTACCCTAGAACCCCAGGACATTCATTGAATTTCTGACTCATAATACAGCTTCTAAAAAGCAATTATAACTTTCATCTTAAACTTCTTTCAATGACAAATCTCTCTGGAGTGACTGTCACTGGCTTCTTCCTTTAGAGAGTGTCTCTTTTCTCAGGGGAATTGATACTCAGCAGCATCCAAAATAGTTCTAGGCAAAATTAAGCTACGAAAATGTTACCCGACCCGAATTTGCAGTGGTTGCATACATATATGTTAATGACATCCTCTGCCATTAAGACTTCATCACCTCTGGTGTTCCTATATCCCATAAGCACATGGTACCATCTTCTGCCCCATGAACTTCCATCCCCCAGGTTCCTCCCAGCTGGGTGGTGAAGCCCAAAGCTGGCTACCATTTCTGGATTACTTGAACTGTAGCTGAGAGATTAATCTAGCTGCTAATATGGTGCTACCTTTGTTGGGGTGTTCATCAAGACACAGAACCCGCTGGGATAAGGAGATGCTGGGTGTCTGTTCATGACCGGCTTGCCTCATCACTGCCCACACTGTCAAGCCGATGTCCCACACAGTTTGGATGCGAGGATTAGTATGACAGTGTCTGTCCACATCCATTTATTCCCAGCACCCAAGGCAGACTTTTTGGCTGCACTGCATGTCAGTTTGATTATCTTAGTCGCTGGAGACATGGAGCGGAGAGTGAAAATCCTCAACTGATGATTGAGAAGGACCCACTTAGTGTAGTCAGACAGAAGTGGGCAGATAAGAAGTTCCCAGGCAGCGGAGGCATGGCACATTCTATGATTATTACTATTATTATTGTTGTTCTCTAATCAATGTGATACCCAAGGCACATTCCTAGAAGTTCATTCTTTAATAGAGTTCTACAAGAGAAAATAAAATATCAGGATAGCTCTAGCTTGCTTTGGCGATAAAGATTTGTTGACAAAGCTTCTCTGCACCAGTGTAATTAAAAAGTCATTGCATTCTTTTCTTCATTATTTGGAAGTGACCGACAAAACCCGCACCAATCACTTTAATATCTGATACACTCCTTACATAGAGAAGAGGGATATAAATCATGAAGATGTCTTCTTTTAGAAGGGGGGTGGGGACCAGTTCCAGCCTTGTTGTATGTGTAATGCTTGAGTCATGTCGATCAGCTACATTTCCAGTGCCTAGTTGGAAGTTGTAGGGGTTACCATCTTTTCACACCATCATAATTTTTAGTTTGTTTATAACTTTCAAAGGTGCCACTTAGGAAATATTTTCATAAAAAAATGCCATACTGTGAATTAATTTATTTCTGACTCATAGAGACAAATTTACCCCAAAAGTAATGTGTTTATTTAAACAAAATCATGGATCTATGTACACATAAGAGAAACCCAGCAGGAATGGGTTGGCTAGTGGAGACATGTGAGGTCTTATAATTATTTTTTGTTGTGAGTGAATCTGAGTGCCACTTTTCACCTTCTCCTGGTGAAACTGTAATGATTAGAAGATAAATAAAAGGTCCTTTTATGAATTACGTATGGAAACCTTCCTTGATCCAGCACAAATTTACCTGGTTCTTTTATTTCCATCTTCACTCAAGCATGGAATTTACTTGTGGAGGATCAGTGGTAAGTGTTACATTGTTCATAAGAGACAGAGAGAAGGAAATATGATTATCAGTGATAAAATGAATCCATGTCTTATTTGTCTCAGTTTTTAAGCAGAAAAATTACTTACATGGGAAAGTGGTAGGTGACAGATTTAACTAGGGAGCACTGAAGAAAAACATACAGATTGTCTCTTTATACTTAAGGTGATCCTAACTGAGGTTAAACCTCAGATGTTTATTTCACATTAGAAAGAAATACTTAATGAGTACTTCATAGCAGTGATTGTTGCAGGACTTAATATCTCTGCAGCTGAGCCTATTTTCATTCTGTTTCAATAAATGGCTAAGTGATGTGGAACTATGGACCAAGAACTGTATGTATTTGAGACGTTTATCAGCAGCAGAACCAAGTTATTGATCCTATTATGCTATTTCATAGTAGCCCTACTAGATGTATAAAATTAGTCCTGTTATAGAAATTACTGGGCATTTATTCAGCTTTCATCCTTTAGTTCTTTTACAAAATAGTGCTTTTTACCTGGAGAGATAAGTGTAAAATTGGGAAATTAATGGATTTTAGGCTACTGTTTAGTAATGGAACCGTATGATATATTTGGGGAAATACTATGCTTTTAATAGTATTTATGGATGAATTCAGGATATTTTTTACTTGTAAATTGATGTGGGTATTCTTTCGAAAATCTTCTCCCTTCTAATTTTCCCTTAAATTCACTCTTTTGATTTTTTTCAAAATAAATGTGGTTTAAACATAATGAACAATCATATGTTTGGATAATTCTGTGCTTAAAAGAAAGGAAAAAATATTCCCTTGTCATATTTTTTCAGACATATTATGCCAAAAACCTTTATAATAAAAACCACATGAACCTGGGTTTCATTCTTTTGGAATTTGTTTCATTTCACTTAACTTTATCACAACACACACACACACACACACACACACACACACACAAATTTGCTGGAAAAAATACTGATGTTGACAATTTCCCATCAAAAAGAATACAGTTCGCTTCTCCGGCAGCCCTTCTCCTAATCTAAATTACAAGATGATCAAGGACTACATTCTTTTGTCTCTGCTAGTTATAAGCCATTCCAGCCTGGAGTGGGGTGGAGTTGACAGGTAACCTTTCAGTGGTTAGTTGGTTAGGTAACCACATCAGTTATGTACTTCTGCTCCTTTTTTCGTTATGTTTTCTTTATATACGTTGTTCATAGTACTCTTAATTTCCCAAACCCTGTGCTGCCAGCTCTATAAATTCAGTCTCTGTAAATTCTATCCTGTTGTTCTTACTAATGCAGAATTATTTTTGTCACTTTTCTATGCTTTTGGACCCTGCTCTGTTGTGATTGGTCATTTTTTTTATTGCAAATTTTTGCTTTCTTTCCACAGCACTATAAGTTGTATAATTTCAGTGATACAGTGATCTGTTTCTCAGAACTTTGAGGATCGGAACATTACTTACCTTTATATACTCAGGATTTAAAACAACACTTGGCACACCTTGAGTGCTCAGGAAATGCTTCACCAACAAATAAATAGCAAAGAGGCTGGGATTGCCAGGAATATTTTAGGAGAAGGCTTCTGATGGAAATGTGGAGAATGCAGAGGAGGACTAAAGACAAGGGTTTAAATAGGTGATTACCAAAAGGGTAATGAAAGGTTTGCCCAAGCAGCAATAACAGGAATGGAAAGGTTGAGATAAATGCGGAAACATTTATATTGTAGACTTTCTCTTAAAACTCTTCTTTAGGGGCGCCTGGGTGGCTCAGTTGGTTAAACAACTGCCTTCAGCTCAGGTCACAATCCTGGAGTCCCAGGATCGAGCCCTGCATCAGGCTCCCTGCTCGGCGGGAGGCCTGCTTCTCCCTCTCCAACCCCTTTGCTTGTGTCCCCTCTCTAGCTGTGTTTCCCTCTGTCAAAGAAATCTTAAAAAAAAAACCAAAAAACAAAAAACTCTTCTTTAATATGATGATTTCTTTAGGCATTTTAAACTGTGTCCCATTTTTTGGCCCAGGATAGTGTATCTATATTCAGTAACAAAGAGTGATGAAAATCAAAGGAACAAAAAATCGGAATAGAAAATGTAAAGGGTTTAGCAGTTAAGAAAAACCTACACCAGTCTTCCCTTTGTGAGAAATAACATTTGATCTGTTGACTTTGAGACTTTTTTTTTTTTTTAAGAGTTGGGGGACAACCTGGTAGAGTGGTTGCCATCCTAAACTGTAAACTCTAAATTCAGATTCTGCCTCTTCCACCTGCACTGTTATTGTTGGCCGAGTGTGCTCCACTTTCCTCATGTGTACAGTAGGAATTGTAATAATTGTATTCATTTCATGGGATTATTCTGAGGATTATGGAAGCTAATGCACTTAAAGAACTGAGTCCAGGTTCTGGCACACAGGCTGTCTATAAATTTATAGACTACTTATATGGGCACCAAATATATTGAGTTAGGAGCATGGTTCTAGTCTAGACTTCTACCTTCTTCATAGCAAAAATAAGCATCTTCCCATAATTGTCCACAGCATCTGTTTTAATGATTGCATAGTGTTCATTTGTATGACAAACCCTCATTTATTTAGTATTTTTTTTTATTATCTTTTACTTTTAAAAGTGAAGATTAATTATCATTGCATAATTAAATCTTTGGGCAAATCAGACTCTTTTTCTTTGATTAATTTCTAGAAGAGGAGTTGCTCGTTCAAATAATATGAATATTTTTAAGGCTTTTGATAGAAATACCAGTTTACCTTCCACAACACCACTCTTCTGGCACTGCGTATTAGTTTCTTTTTTGTCTGGGCCAGTTTAGTAGGTGAGAAAAAACATTCTTGTTTAAGTTTACATGCATTTGAGTACTGAGTGAGGCGAATATCATTAATAATCTTTTAGATCTTTAGTATTTCTCTTTTTGGTAACTGCTTATCTGTATGTATCTTTCCCCAATTTTTATATACGTATATGTATCCTTTTGGTATTGATAATGTGATAGAAACTGAATTATTGCTAGATTAATTTGGGAAGGTGAGGGAGTTCAGAGTCCAAAATGACTGCATTAAGTATTTGATATATCCAGTGTATGAACATGAAATTAACATTACACAACTTTTGACTTATAGGATAGCAGCTTTATGCAGTTTAACCTAATACTTGTTTTTAAAGATGTTATTTACTTGTTTTAGAGAGAGTGCGAGCTGGGGGAGGGGGAGGGATAAGCAGACTCTGTGCTGAGCATGGAGCCCTACACAGGGCTGAATCTAAGACCCTGAGATCATGGCCTGAGCTGAAATTAGGAGTCACATGCTTAACCTATTGAGCCACCCAGGCACCCCGTGGTTTAACCTAATAATTTAAGGTTGGGTGAAATTGTTAAGAAATTCAGTAGATGCCCTCAAACTTATAACTTAATTTTGTCATTTGGCTTATGCAACCTTATTAAACTACTTTCAGTCTTTCTTGTGTGTGTGTGCTTGAAAAATTGGTGTCATTGAGCACCTACTTTCAGATGACTGAAGTATTTTCTTCTTATTGCAATGACAAAAGATTTTGAATGTAAAATACAAAATACGAATTT
>PITA01001544.1:129413-190848 GCA_004023965.1 Spilogale gracilis | reverse complement strand
GAAGAAGAAGAAGAAGAAGAAGAAGAAGAAGAAGAAGAAGAAGAAGAAGAAATAATACAGACCAGAAAGTAAAAACCTGTTTCTTTTTGGAAAGTGAAGAACTGTGAGGACTAAGATGTAGTTATAAGCAGGTAGGAGAAACATTTTAGTTAAAGGTATGAAAGAAGACAGCATCCTAAGGTCTCCAATTCATCTATTAAAAGGTACTAAAGTTATCTTCAAGCTTTATCCCATAGAATCCTGGGTAAATCATGGCAAAAGAGGCAAGAGAACCTAAGGAAGGGACTATGGAGCTGCATCCTGCCTCATCTGGGAGCATCTGCTCAGGACCAAGTACGAGAAAGGTGAAGTAGCACGCTCCAGGCCACTGATGCTGACATATCCTTCATGGGATCATCTGAGAGTCAAACAGATCTCCCAGGATCTGTGCAAACCAGGAATCGTACCTACAGCTGTACCTATTTGTAGCCTCGACGTCACTGAGCTAAGAACAGCTCCAAAGAGTAAGAGGAAAAGGTGAAAAAAAGAGAATGCCATCTTTTCCCCTATTCTTCCTTTTCCAGTTACATTTTTTTCTAGTGTGACAACGGGTGTGGATCTACCCACTGCCTTCCGAGTTTCCCATATTTTGGGAAATCTAAGTTTGGGCTAAAAATAACTATTAACTAGATCTATAATTCTATTAGCATCAGGCTCTAATACAATGAGCTAACTGGTAGAGACACCTGGCTAATGAGGAAGGTTAGGCAAAAGACAATGATTAAGAGAACAGGCATTGCCAGAATACATAATACACACTTTGTCAACTTAACACAAACTAGTTTACTAGAACTCCCAACACCAGGAATTCACAAAGAGAGCACATTCACCCTAGAGACTACACAGCCATGAATCTGAAGGTCCTAGCTTACAAAGCATTTTGGGCTTTCTATTTCTATCAATTAGTTATTTCTACTAATTTCAGTAGCTTCTTTTGCTCTATGTTAGTATTAAACTTTCTTTAGATACTAATAAATAAATAAATATATATATAATTATAATAAATTAAAAAACCCATAACAATATCAAATGTTCAAGAACTTAAGATCATATAATGTGCTAATCACTCCCATTTAATTTTGATTCAGATACATTTAAAAATGAGTAATATTAGATTATATCCTTAAACTGAAAATACAAAGATGAATACAAACTAGCAATATAGGGGCCCTGGGTGGCTCAGTCGTTAAGCATCTGCCTTCCACTCAGGTCATGGTCCCGGAGTCCCAGGATCAAACCCCGCATCAGGCTTCCTGCTCGGCGGGAAGCCTGTTTTTCCCTCTCTCACTCCCCCTGCTTGTGTTTCCTCTCTAGCTGTGTTTCTCTCTGTTAAATAAATAAATAAAATCTTAAAAAAAAAAAACTAGCAATATATTTAGGGTTTTACATCACTGGGTTAAAGTTAGAAAAAAAGTTATTTATCCTTGTAGTAAAAATATAGGAGCCCAAGCAGCAAAACAAATGTCAAAAATGACAACAGGGCCAGAAAAAGTTATTCTATGAAACTGAAGTTAATGAAATCACGTAACAAATACTATTATTTTTAATCCACCCTGCAGTGTGATTTGAAGGTTTCCTTAATGTAAGTAAAGCATATTTACCTCCAACAACATGGGTAGAAACAATTCAGAGGTATTCGTGTTTAGTGGTTTAAAAAAAAAAAAAGGCAAATTTTTACCATAACAGCCTTATAAAAACACTTTCTAAAGCAGAATGTTTCAGCTAATTCACTCTCTCATCCTTACTCACCATGAAAAGGAATTCCCACAGTCCAATCAGCCCAAGCAATTAATATTTCTACTACTACTAGCTACTGATAAATTTCAAAGAGAAAAATGTTAAGCATTACTTATACTGAGCTGACACCTGATTATTCAGTTAATAGAGGATGTAATGAGATTCAGAAAGATAACAATAAATTATAAACTGTCTGGTATATCACACAAAGCAGCTTACCTTGTAGTTTTTTCAATACAGCCACCTCCATTTTCAGAACTTGTTTTGGTTGTTGAGCTGATTCTACCTTCAGTGCCACATTTTCCCTGGTAAGCATGTCCAAGGCATCGTAAATTTCTCCAAAGCCCCCACCCCCAATCTTCCTCAACTGCACAGGAAATAAGAACATATACATATGCAATTACTAGAACATTCTAATTGGAAATCAATTCATCTCTTATATTAAAAATAATAATATAATTTTACTATTTCTATTTGAGGACAAAAGATCTCAAAATTGTTAAATTTATTATACATAGGTCAAGAAGAAAACAAATGCCTAGAAATAGCATCAAAACCTTTTCCCACAGTTTTGCCCACAAAGGTTATGAAATTATTTCAGCCACAATTTTATTTATTTATTTTTATTTATTTATTTTTTAAAGATTTTATTTATTTGACAGAGAAACACAGCCAGAGAGGGAACACAAGCAGGGGGAGTGAGAGAGGGAGAAGCAGGCTTCCCGCCGAGCAGGGTGCCTCATGTGGGACTCGATTCCGGGTCTCCGGGATCATGACCTGAGCCGAAGGCAGTCGCTTAACCAACTGAGCCACCCAGGCGCCCCATTTATTTTTTTAAATAATTATTTTATTTTTTCAGTGTTCCAAGATTCATTGTTTATGCCCCACACCCAGTGCTCCATGAAAATCGTGCCCTCAATAACCACCACCAGGCCCCCCCATCTCCCCAAGCCCCCTTCTAAATCCCTCAGTTCATTTCTCAGAGTCCAAATTTTAAAATTCATTCTACAGCCGGCATCAAAATTGTCACAAAAAAAGCATAGTACCTCAAAAGTTTCACTTTCCCCAAATGCCCCTCAACAACCAGATATGTTCTTTTAATTCTAAGGCAATCATTTGAAGACTTTTTAAACCAGAAAATCTTTTTGCCAACTGAAAGCTTATCTGGAGCCCTGCTGAGATGCATGCATGGGGAGATGGGCTTGGGGCAACTAGAGCCCAGCCCTCTCAGCACCACTTACCCTCCTCTTTGAGGGACTGAGCTGGCTCCAAAGAAGAGACAGAAACCTCCTGTTCTAACCTACCCCCGAGTTTGCTATATAACTATATGCTGGGGCGCCTGGGTGGCCCAGTGGGTTAAAGCCTCTGCCTTAGGCTTAGGTCGTAATCTCAGGGTCCTGGGATAGAGGCCCGCATGGGGGGGGGGGGGTCTCTGCTCAGCGGGGAGCCTGCTTCCTCCTCTCTCTGTGCCTGCCTCTCTGCCTAGTTGTGATCTCCCTCTGTGTCAAATAAATAAATAAAACCTTAAAAAACACAACTATATGCTCAAATAATATGTTCAAATACTAAACTCTAATCAAATAAAACACTCAACCAATACTCAATATCATTCCTGATAAAATGCGTTCGCTTAACTGGGGAATACCAGGCTCTTTGAGTATTACAAGCAAGTTTTCAAGTGTAATCGACTACTGAGCCTAGTGAGCTACAACCACCAAGGTAGGTAACAAACTTTAAGTTAGATATAGCATTGAATTAGCCTTCTTCCATTTCCTGAAAGTCTTCTCTTTTCCACATTATCAAGCATCTAGGATATGATATAATGCTAGAAGTCATCACTAGAGGCTCACGGTCCTAAATCCTAACCCCCCAGAGCAGTCACTTGAAGTTGTACTTCTTTCAGCACTGGATCTGATTACTGCCTCCAGGCTGATTTCTCTATCTTCCGAATTCCTACAGGAATTATTTGCTTAATCACTTAATTACTCATTTTTAGTAGGCTAAACACCTCAGATATCACTTATATTACTACACTGGACTGTTTTTTAACTTTCCACTGCCAATGCCCTAGCCCCTACAGTGAAACCAAGCTTCTTCAGAGTCACTCCATTCTGTTTTTGTTTTCCCTATAGCGAGTGCCTAAGTGGTAACTACATAATTATTGCTCAACAATTATTCAATGCTTTGTATATAAGAGCCATAATCCTTTATTCCAGTTGGGTGATGGGAAGAGATACCACAAGGAGCTCCAGTATGAACTTGGGATTAAAATAAAGTTCCAGAACTTCATTTCAGTTAAATAGTTTTTTGTTGGGCCCTGAGAGATATGATTCTTAACATCTGTCCATTAAACAAAGCCTACTATAATTTTAAAAACTCATAAACAGTACAAAGGGGACATCTCTCTAATTACAGACTGTAGTGAGAGGTAGCTTCATGTTTTACCTCCCAAAAAGACCTTACCAATGACAGGACAAAAAAATCTACACCAAAGTAATGATTTTGCTCCTTGGTCTATTCCTATGTCATTTCAACAATAGTGGAACGTCGATATTTTTTATTGAGCTTGACAAAGCACTAAGACATCATCAATACTTACAAGGCAAAGAGCTAGGGACAGTTTAGTAGGATGGGGGATATGCAGATTAGGGAAAGAATAGAAGTAAGTGGCAGACTTTCTTTCCCAAAGATGGTCACAACAGTAACAACCATCCCTTCTGCTCTTCTTCAGTGTGACCTTGCCTCTCAGCCATTGAGAAGCAGAGCCCGTTCCCCACCCTCTTCACCCTGGGTAAATCTCGACAGAACACCACCAGCCCTGAGAATAGTCCTTCGTTGCCTTGTAGCTTCTGTTTCCTGTCTCTCAAAAGCCAACTACCACATAAAAAGTCTGACCGCTCTGAGATGCCACATACCTGCGGATAGGTCCGAGACAAAAGCTACTAGGGGTGAAGGGAGGCGAGCAAGAGAACAAAGGACCTCCAAGTCACCACACAAGCCATTTGGGAATGGCTCCCCTAATCTACGCAATCCTGCAAGTACCACATCAGGTTAAGAGGCAAACCATCAAGCAAACCTTCTCAAATTCCTAATCCACAAAACTGTAAGCAAATTAAAAATTGTTTTAGAGGGGCGCCTGGGTGGCTCAGTTGGTTAAGCGACTGCCTTCGGCTCAGGTCATGATCCCGGAGACCCGGGATCAAGTCCCACATCGGGCTCCCTGCTCGGCGGGAAGCCTGCTTCTCCCTCTCTCACTCCCCCTGCTTGTGTTCCCTCTTTCGCTGTGTTTCTCGCTGTCAAATAAATAAAATCTTTAAAAAAAAAAAAAATTGTTTTAGACCTCTAAGTTTTGAGGTAGTTTGTTCATAATGGTAGAAAACCAAAACACTTTCCGTAACAAGGAGCTTGTGACTTCCTACTAAAATTGCTACTATGCCTCCAAATGTGGGGGACTTGCTCCATACATATATTAGCTCTACTTATCAGGACAGACTATCCCAGGCATAGCTTCATTTGTCATCTTTTGATATGTCTACTGGAAAAAGCCAAACTTTATGACAGCACTTAATACAAAGCACTCACCAAAGCAACACTCATTCCTGACTTACATAAAAGACTACTAACTGTTGGAATTTCCCTGTATCAAACCATGATGACAACACGGTTCTTTTCTTATATTTACTCAAGTAAATTTTCAAAGCGTACTGAACTGACTAATTGGTAAAACACTGTAACCCAGATACAACATTTGTAATTCTAAAGGAGTAATCTTTTTCCAACCTGTGAAAGAGTGAGGAAACCACTAAAAAATTTTGCTAAACCTGCTAATGGAACAAAATTTTAATCAAAGTCTGGGTAGTGATAAAATATATATTTAAATACACCTAAAACAAAAATTGTTCCTTTAAGAGCGGGAAAGATTACAGATTCCAGATCTAGGGCAAGGAAGACTTCAAAAGACTATTATTAGGATCATGTTGAAAAGACTCAAGGGACAACACGAAGGGTGTCCCCTAGTCAAATGATACAATTTGGGCATCAATAAAGATAATAACTACAACTGACTGAAACACATGAAATAAGTTTAAATCCATGAATTCTTAATTGTATATATATATTTTAAATCTCAGTGGTAAGTTCCGGAAAATGCCAGGGAGGCAATTCATTGTTCTGAAAACTGGTAAATTAAGAAAAATAAGTATTTATTGTATTTCTAATCAAAATGTACCTCAGGGCAATCAAATAACTAATGATAGGAATTTTCTCCTTGTAGATGTACTTCAACTAAAATATTGAAGGAATGACTGAATGTCACAATCTGTAATTAATAGACCTAAAAATAATGATCAATACTGCTAAAATGATAATGGGCTATTGGACACACAATGTCTTAATGGGTGATAAGACATTATGTGCCCTCTACTGATTGTTCACAATATCCTTTATGAAAAAAATGCCACCCAAAATAAACAAACCTGAACTCAGATCTAATTGAGCCTCATTAAATGGCAATTTACATGAAACACATGAGACACAGCAACATAATACCACATGGAAGAAATCAGAAAAACCCAAACTATGGGAAATTCTACAGGCAAATGACCTACTTTCTACAATAAAAAGAAATAAAAATATAAAGGCAAGAAAAAAAAGAAAGATGAAAAGAAATCTAGAAATTAAAAGAAACTTAAGTGATGTCAACCGACTGTAATACCCAGGCTTTATTTGGATATGATTCAAACCATTCAAAATGATTTACAACAGGGGAAATGTGAAAATTGAAAGAATACTTAATGATATTAAAAAATTATTACTTTTTTAGGTGTCATAATATTATGATTACTTTTTAAAGAATTTTTATCCTTTAGAGATAAATAACTGAAGTACATACAGAAGAAATGCTAAGGTAAAAGATTTGCTTCAAAATATTCTAGGAGGGAGGTTAAAGAAAAAACAGGTTTGATTATACAATGAAAACTGATCAAGCTGGGGCATGAGTACATAAAGGTTCATTAAATCAGTCTTGCTATTTTTATGTATGCTTACGATTTTCCTTAATAAAAGGTTCAAAAGTTTTTGAAAAAAGAAGTTCATTGCACAGTATTTTTTTGGTTGGTTTGTCTTATCCTTAAGTACGTTATCATCTACTTTACTCTACATTACATCTACCCATACTCTATCAGGGGTTAGGAACATTTACTACTATATAAAGCAAGAATTATGGTATAAACAGGACATAATCTTAGGAAAATAACTGAAAATATGCTTTAGGTATAATAGCAATATATGTATTATTTTCTATGGAAATGTTTTATTAATACCAAAAATGATCCCTTGGTATGTTCTCTCTAAGATGTATACCCACCACTTTCCATCTTTCTTTGACCAGGATTCCAACACTGAGAATATCCGGTTGCTCTCCTCCTCCACTCATTGCAATTCACTGATGTGATAAAACGGCTACACAGGCATCCAGCTCCCAAAGATGGTTTCCATTTAACCTAAAATAAAACAAAACAAGAAAACAGCAGCAGCATATCAGGGCTCATTAAGTAATAAAAACATTCTAGGGCCAAGTAGCACTACTAATTCTATATATTAATTAGGTTGCTTTGTTGGAAAGAGGGTAAAAACCCCACAAAACTCAGTTTCAAAATCTGTTTAGTGCATTAAAAAAAAAAAAGTACTTATCTTTCCAACACAGATGCCCAGAAAGTAGTTAGACACCACGAAGACTTATGATACAACACAGATATAATTTCAAGCACTAAGACTGCTAGACTATAGAACAGGCATGGTGTCAATGGCAACTGACAAAGACAGACCACTGCCGTAACTATAACATATTACTAAAGAAAAGGACATGGTAAATAACTTACTCACAACAGCTTTATATAGTTTAATAGGTTATAACTTAGAGCTTAAATCATCCAGCGCTAATAAAATTTTAATGTTACATATTGTGCATAATGCAAAGTGCACAGAAAATAAATGAGTCACAGAAAAAGACAGTTAATCAATTCCAATACAATGATACTTTAAGAAAAATAAGATAGTAATATGAATAGCATACCTATAGAAAATGAAAATACAGCAGAAAAATCTGGCCTAAGGGAGATGAAAACTGTAACTTCATGCTACAAAGCAAACTAAAAGAAACTTTTTTTTAAAAAAAGCTTTACAACAACACATATGGTAATTAGAAAAGCCCATAAATGAGAAAGTTAGACAACAGGAAGACATAAAAAGAAATCTGGGGGTGCCTGTGTGGCTCAGTCATTAAGCATCTGCCTTTGGCTCACATCATGACCCTGGCCAGAGTCCCGGGATCGAGCCCCACATCAGGCTCCCTGCTCAGTGGGAAGCCTGCTTCTCCCTCTCTCACTCCCCCTGCTTGTGTTCCCTCTCTAGCTGTGTTTCTCTCTGTCAAATAAATCAATACAATCTTTAAAAAAAAAAAAAAGAAATCTGAGCTAACTCAGAAATGGAGACTCAACTAGAAGAGACATGAGAGAAGACACCATACAAATAAGGGAGAAAAAAATAAAGAAGAATAATGAAAAAAAATTAGAAAGAAATATAAAGGTAAAAAGTGATAAATAAAAGGCAAAGTAAATACAAAACAGATATTCTAGGAGGCTCCAAAAAAGAAAACCCATGCAATGAAATAGAATAAATTTGTAAATATATAGCCACTATAATTCAAAAACATAGGGGTGCCTGGGTGGCTCAGATGGTTAAGCATCTGTGTTTGGCTCAGGTCATGAACCCAGTTGTCCCAGGATCAAGCCCCACGTCAGGCTTCTGGCTCAGCAGGGAGTCTACTCCTCCCTCTCCCTCTGCCTCTTCCCCAGCTCATGTTCTCTCTCTCTCTGTCTGTCTCAAATATATAAATAAAATCTTTTTAAAAATTTGTTTAAAAATATATAAATATATAGCCAATATAATTCAAAAAATTTCTAGAAATTAAAAAAAAAAGAGGCTAAATCTGCATACTGAAATGGTATACCACAGACCTAGGCAAACAACTCAGAAGATCAACATCAACACACAGTCTCATAAAACTACTGGATTTCAAGAGGAAAAAAATTTCATTGGCATCTGGAGAGAGCGTCCAAATTACTTAGAAGGGGAGAAAAAGACATTGGCACTGACTGACAACAGACACTGGCACAAACAGTTCACGAGCAAACAATGAAATTATATATTTCAATACCCAAAGATATAAAGTATAAGCCAAGGATGTTCTATATAGCCAAACTAATTTTTATGGCTAAAGGAAACAAAATGGTTATGAAACACAGAACTCAGAGAACACTATTCCCAGGAAATGGCGCCTGGGAACCATGTAACACGTATCAGACAATCAAGAAACTATGATAGAAGGTTTGGCATGAGGAATGGCCTGAAAAGGCCTAAAAGCAATGATAAGGCAGTAGCAAGGAATACCTCTGCTTTCAGATTGTGGACTTTAAACATCGATTTCCCATTAAAAGAAATCAGGCTCCATCAAGGAGATACAAATCAAAATCACAGTGAGATATAACCTTACACCAAATAAACCAAATAAATTTCTCCTGAGAAAAGGGAAATTATGACAGAAACCTGAAGTAATAAAAATGAAGGAAGAACATAAATCTAACTAAATATAATAAGCTAATCTTCTTTTGAATTTTTTAAAATATGTTTGAAAACTGATGATTAACAGTAAAATGTATAACACTGTCTGAAAGGATTTTCAACATATATATGTGTGTGTATATACATATACACACAACTAATAAGACTACTCTAACTAAAGGTAGAATGATAAAGAGACCCATATAATGGTGACTATGTTTTGCACTCCACCCGGAGAGGCAATATAAAAATTCTAGTAGGTTCTGAAAAATTAAGTAGGCATACTGTAAACCCTAGAGCAACCACTGTAAAAAAAATATACAAAAAGATATAACCAGAAGCAAAATAAATAAATAAATAAATAAATAAAGTAGAATACCAAAACATGTTAAGATAATTCAAAAGATGATAAGAAAAAGGAGAAATAGGGGCGTCTGGGTGGCTCAGTTAGTTAAGCGACTGCCTTCGGCTCAGGCCATGATCCCGGAGACCCAGGATCGAGTCCCACATCGGGCTCCCTGCTCGGCAGGAAGCCTGCTTCTCCTTCTCTCACTCTCCCTGCTTGTGTTCCCTCTCTGGCTGTATTTCTCTCTGTCAAATAAATAAAGTCTCAAAAAAAAAAAAAAAGAGGAGAAATACAAGAATGAAAAGTGGGCATAAATATAGAACAAATAATACACTGGTTGACCTAAATCCAAATGTATCTGTAATTACTTCAAATATAAATGGCCTAAGCACCATTTCGAAGACAGAGATTATCAAGATGAACATGATCTCTACAACAAATTCACTTCAAAAATAATGATATACATAGGTTTAAAAGTAAAGGGATGCCCACTCCCGCTCCAAGTCTCCTTACTTTCTAAACAGTAGTTTAATCCTCAACAAGTGCTGGTGAGAATGTGGAGAAAGGGGAACCCTCTTACAGTGCTGGTGGGAATGCAAACTAGTGTGGCCACTGGGGAATACAGTATGGAGGTTCCTCAGAAAGTTAAAAGTAGAACTATCCTGTAATCCAACAACTGCACTACTGGATATCTACCCCTTCTCTCTCAAGTAATTCAAAGGGATATATGTACCCCTGTGTTTGCTGCAGCATTATCTACAATAGTCAAATTATGTAAACAATTTTGATTTGATTGAAATTTGTTAAGGTTTTTTTTGTGACCTAAGATATGACATGGTCTCTTATATGTATGTTTGGTGTGCATCTGAAAACTATATTCTACTTTTGTTGGGTTGAGTGCTTTTGGGTTTTTTTAAGACTTATTTATTTGAGAGAGAGAGAGAGCATGTGCACAAACTGGGCAAGGCGTAGTGGGAGAAGGAGAGAAGAGTCCAAGCAGACTCCTCAACAACTATAGAACCTGACATAGGGCTCAATCCCAGGACTCCAAGATCATGGCCTGAGCCAAAACCAGGAATCAGGTGCTTAAGCAACTGAGCCACCCAGGTGCCCCAGGTTGAGTGTCTTTAAGTATTAATTTTATTTGGTTGATGGGTTGCTCTGATTCAGGTTCAGTTCAATTCTGACACTAGCTACTCAGAATCAGTGAAGACCCTACAGGTTAAGGGACTCAGTACCACAAGGCTGCACAAATTTCAAAGTATAGCCCCAAGTCCTGGGTGTCCCAAATCCACACATGCTTTGCCTGGCTGGCTGCAAATGTGGGGCTTCCCACAAGTTTAATAATTTACTAGAACTCATAGAACTAATGGAAGTGTTATACCTATGATTACCACTTTATTATGAAAGACACAAATGTAAATATGGAAAAATATTGTGTAAAAAAAAAAAGATACAAATGAACAGCCAGATGAAGAGGTATATTGGACAGGTCGGTAAGGGTTCCAAACACAGGA
Organism: Spilogale gracilis; assembly: GCA_004023965.1. NCBI lineage: Eukaryota > Metazoa > Chordata > Mammalia > Carnivora > Mephitidae > Spilogale > Spilogale gracilis. The sequence continues at coordinate 179,589 of PITA01001544.1, read as the reverse complement.
ATTTCTGTTCTTGTGGAGTTCGGGTGTGCCACCCTCTCAGTACACATGTTCAAAAACCAGGAAGCTCCTTAAGCCTTGTTGTTCAGGGTTTTTAATATCAAGATTTCATTACATAGGCATGTATGATTAAGTCATTGGCTATGCGTGAGGGTGTAGAGAAAGGGGAACCCTCCTACACTGTTGGTGGGATTGCAAACTAGTGCAGCCACTCTGGAGAACTGTAGGGAGGTTCCTCAAAAAGTTGAAAATAGAACTGTCCTAGAACCCAGAAATTGCACTAGTAGGTATTTACCTAAATGGTATAAAAGTACTGATATGAAGCAGCACACGCACCCCAATATTTAGAGGAGCATTATCAACAATAGCCAAAGTATGGAAAGAGCCCAAATATCCATCAACTGATGAATGGCTAAAGCAGATGTAGTATATACTCAGCCATCAAAAAGAATGAAATCATGGGTGCCTGGGTGGCTCAGTCATTAAGTGTCTGCCTTCAGCTCAGGTCATGATCCCAGAGCCCCGGGATGGAGCCCTGCATTGGGCTCCCTGCTTGGCAGGAAGCCTGCTTCTCCCTCTCTCACTCCCCCTGCTTGTGTTCCCTCTCTAGCTGTGTTTTTCTCTGTCAAATAAATAAAATTGTAAAAAAAAAAAAAAAAAAAAAAAAAGAATGAAATCATGCCATTTGCAACAACATGGATAGAACTAGACTGTATTGTGCTAAGCAAAATAAGTCAGCCAGAGAAAAACAAATACCATATGCTTTCATTCGTGTGAAATTTAGGAAATAAACAGATGAACACAGGGGAAGAGAAGGAAAAATACGATAAAAACAGAGAGAGACAAACCACAAGAGACTTAACTAAAGAGAACACACCAAGGGCTGCTGGAGAAGATGTGTGGGGGGGGATCAGCTAAATGGGTAATAGGCATTAAGGAGGGCACTTGTGATCAGCACCGAATGTTATATGTAAGTGATGAATCACTACATTCTGCTGAAACTAACACTACACTGTATGTTAACTAACTTGAATTTAAATAAAATCATGGAGAAAAAAATACCTTATGTCATAAAAAAAAAAATCACTGTCCATGTAACTGAACTCAAATCTCCGGTATGACTCTCTCTGGAGGTCAGAGGTTAGGAGGCAGGACTTGAAGTTCCAACCCTATAGTCATGTGCTTGATCTTTCTAGTGGTCAGTCCCCATCCTGAAATCCAGGAGCCAGGAGTCACGGCATCAGCAGAACAGACACTCCTACCACTCAGGAAATGCCAGCCTCTCCCAGAAATTGCACATAAATCTGTGAATATTAAGATTAATAGACCATATGTGACCAAATATGTTTTTTATTGTTCTGAAGTACTGTTGAGACAGGAGTGATGAAAATTCCAGCTAAAATTAATGGATTTATCTATTTCTCCTTTCAGTTTGTTAAATTTTTATTTTATGTATTTTCATGCTCTTTTTAAGATGTATACACATTTATAATTACTTTGTAAATTGGTCTTTCTCTGATTATGTGAATGTTCCCATTCATCACTAGGGATCTGTTTTGCTCAGAAGTTTACAATGCCTGATATTATTATTGGTACTTCAACTTTCTTCTGATTAGTGTTTGCATGGTGCATCTTTTCATATTCCTTTGCTTTTTAAAATTTATAAATAAGCTTATTTATAACGGTATTTCTATTTTTTCTTTAAAAGATTTTATTTATTTGACAGAGAGAAACACAGCCAGAGAGGGAATACAAGCAGGGGGAGTGAGAGAGGGAGAAGCAGGCTTCCCGCCAAGCAGGCAGCCTGATGCGGGGCTCGATCCCAGAACTCCGGGATCATGACCTGAGCTGAAGCCTGAGGCTTAACCACTGAGCTACCCAGGTGCCCTTATAATGGTATTTCTTATAATAAAAACAACACATGTGAAAATCACAAGTTATACTAAGAAATGGATGTTTAACAAAAAAAGCAATATAGACAGGAAAAAATTTAAAGATTTAAAGAAGAGGTAAATATCAAATAGACAACTTCTTCTGAATTCCACTCTGTCATGCATACTAAATTGTAATTTAACAACAATAGCTCTCTCTTCAGGAGGTCCTGTACTGGACATTCTGGAAACCCATAACTATCTTCTCATAAGAATTTAAAGTTAATCATGTATTTCCCTGTAGTACTTAATCTTAATGCTGCCTTAATATGAAATCACACTCAGTCTGCTTTGAAGTCAAATAGCTGTAAATCAATCTATTCTGCTGGGCCACAAAAATGTCATCATTTTCCTGATGTATGTAGATGTGTCAGGATCAAACTAATTTTTTTTTTTTTTTTTTTTTTAAGATTTTATTTATTTGACAGAGAGAAACACAGGCAGAGAGGGAACACAAGCAGGGGGAGTGAGAGAGGGAGAAGCAGGCTTCCCGCCGAGCAGGGAGCCCGATGTGGGACTCGATCCCGGGTCTCCGGGAACATGACCTGAGCCGAAGGCAGTCGTTTAACCAACTGAGCCACCCAGGGGCCCCAGGATCAAACTAATTTTTAATCAAGTTTTTAAATTTAATTCCAATTTAGTTAACAAATAGCATTATATTATTTTCTATTGTACAATATAGTGACTAAACAATTTTGTACATTACTCAGTGCTCATCAGAGTAAGTATACTTTTTTTTAAAGAATTTGTTTGTTTATTTGTTTATTTGTTTATTTATTTATTAGAGAAAGAGACTGTGAGTAGGGTAGGAGCAGAGGGAGAGAGACAAGCAGACTCTGCACTGAGCGTGGAAGCCCAACAGGGGGCTTGATCCCACAACCCTGAGACCACAGCCTGAGGCAGAATCAAGAGCTGGAAGCTTAACCAACTAAACCACCCAGGTACCCCAAAATACTTTTACTTGAACAAAAATTAAAATACAACATATAAAAATGTGCAGGATAGCAGCTAAAGCAGTGATCACAGGGAAAACTATACCACTAAAAACAGTCAGAATGATGGGATACCTGAGTGGCTCAGTCAGTTAAGCACCTGCCTTCAGCTCAGGTCACAATTAAAAAAAAAAAGGAAAAACAATTGAGACAAGTCAATGAAACCTGAAGTCAGTTCTTCATAAATACCACTAAAATCCATAAGCTTTATAAAAACAGCTAAAAGAGGGATGCCTGGGTGGCTCAGTTGGTTAAGCGACTGCCTTTGGCTCAGGTCATGATCCCGGAGACCCGGGATCGAGCCCCACATCGGGCTCCCCACTCGGCGGGAAGCCTGCGTCTCCCTCTCTCATTCCCCCTGCTTGTGTTCCTTCTCTAGCTATATTTCTCGCTGTCAAATAAATAAAATCTTTAAAAAAAAAAAAGTGTCTGCCTTCAGCTCAGGTCATGATCCCAGATTCCTGAGACCAAGTCCCACATTGGGCTCCCTTTGCCTGCTGCTCTGTATGCTTTGTGTTCTCTCTCTCACATATAATATAAAAATATTTTTAAAAAATAAAGAAAAACTGCCAAATGGAGAATACACAAATTATCAATATTAGGAATGAAACAGAAGTCATCACTACACAGACATTAAAAGTATAATGAAGGAAATATGAAGAACACTATACACATAAACTGGACAACAATGGGGCAACTCATCAAAAACCATAAACACAACAATTCACCCAAGATAAAAGGAAGAGCCTGAATAGTCCTAGTAAAGAAATTGAATCCATAATTTAAAACCTTCCCAAAAAAGAATCTCTGGGCCCAGAGATTTTTCCCCCCAATGACAAATTCTATCATATTCAAATATTTGTGGTGGGGAAGGACACAGGGAGAAGGAGAAAAAGAATCTTTACCAGGCTTCACACCCATCTTGGAGACCAACTCAGGGCTCAAGCTCACAATCCTAAGACCATGACCGGAGCCAAAATGAAGAGTCAGACACTTAACTGACTGAGCCACTCAGACACTCCTGCCACATTCAAACATTTAAAGAAAAAACAAAACAAATCTATAAATCTCTTCCAGAAAAGTAAGGAAAGGAAACATTCCCCAAATCATTTATGAAGCCTGCATTACCCTGTTATCAAAACCAGTCATAAAACTAGGAGGGAAAATGTAATGCCTAGTGTGGAAATTTTATAAAAATAAATTATCAAAAAAATAAAACAGTCAAAGACAACACAAGAAAATAACACGGCAATCTTTCTCATGAACACAGATACAAAAATTCTCAACAAAATATTAGCAAATTAAATCCAACAATACATAAAAAGAAGACACTCTAAGCCCATGTGATTTATCCTGAAGGAATAAAACCGGTTCAATATTCAAAAATCAATTCACGGGGTGCCTGGTTGGCTCAGTTGGTTGAGCGACTGCCTTCGGCTCAGGTCATGATCCTGGAGACCCAGGATCGAGCCCCACATTGGGCTCCCTGCTCGGCGGGAGGCCTGCTTCTCCCTCTCTCACTCCCCCTGCTTGTGTTCCCGCTCTGGCTGTGCTTCTCACTGTCAAATAAATAAAATCTTTAAAAAAAAAATCAATTCACATATCCATCAGATTAATAGTCTAAAAAAGAAATCACACAATCTATCATTTGATGGGATAAACATCTGACAAAACTCAACAGTCATTCATGATATGAATTCTCAGTAAACTAGGCATAGGAGGGAATTTTCTTTTTTGTAATATTTATTTTAGAGAGAGAAAAAGTGCATGGATGAGGGAGAGGTAGGGAGTAGAGAAGGTGGGCACAGGCAGAGAAAGAGAATCTCAAGCAGACTCCCTGCTGAGCAAGGAGCCACCTCAGGGCTCAATCTCACAACCCCAACATCATGACGTGAGCCAAAACCAAGAGTGCAATGCTCAACCAACTAAACCCCCCAGGTGCCCCTAGAAAGGAATTTCTATAATAATAAAGGGCATCTTTTCTATATTTCTATATATATATTTCTATAATAATAAAGGACATCCTTTCTATATTTCTATATTTCTCTCTATATATTTCTATAATAATAAAGGACATCCTTTCTATATTTCTATATTTCTATATTTCTATATATATATTTCTATAATAATAAAGGGCATCTTTTTAAAAAGTTCCTTGAACTGATGAACAGATTTAATAAAATTTCAGTTGAAATCCACACAAAAGGCCCTATATAGACAAGCTGATTATAAATTTATATGGATAGGCAAAGGAAATACCAAAAACATTTCTGAAAAATAATAATAAGTTTGGAGGAATCACACTACATAATTTTAGGACTTAACTATATAAGGTTACAGTAATCAAGCCAGCACTGGCAAGGAATAGACATATATAGAGATAAATGAAATAGAATAAGGAGTCCAGAAATAGACCTGCACAAATACCATTAAATTTCTTTTAAGACTTTTTTATTTATTTGAGAGGGGGGGGGGGCATACACAGGGAGGAGTAGAGAGAGAACCCCAAGCAGAATCCCCGCTGAACACAGAGCCTGATGCAGGGCTCAATCTGTTACCCTGACATCATGACCTGAGCTGAAATCAAGAGTCAGACAGCCGACTGAGGGACCCAGATGCTCTTGGCCAATTAAGTCTTTAACTTTTTAAAAATTTAGATATACTTCACATACCATAAAATCCATTGTTTTAAAATATACAATTCAGTGGCCTGTAGAATATTTACAAGGTTGTATAATCATCACTACCTAATTTCATAACCTTCTTATTACCATCCCAAAAGAAACCCCATACTGACTAGCTGTCACTCTCTAGTCCCTCCTTCCCTCGGCCCCTGGTAACCACTAATCTATTTACTGTGTCTATGGATTTGCCTATTCCAGGCCAACTGATATTTGACAAAGACACAAAAGACATTCAACACAGAAGAGATAGAATTTCTAACAAACAGTGTCGGAACAAGTGTATATCCATATGTAAAACACTTAACCCCAATCTAAACCTCGCACTGTATATAAAACTTACCTCAGAATGTATCACAGATCTAAATGTATAATATAAAATTATCAGAAATAAAATTGTGAGCAAATGCTCACATGCTCTAAAGCACATGCTACTAAAGCACAATTCACAAACGAAGAAAAACTGATAAACTGAACTTCACCAAAATTAAAACCATGTAGCCTGTGGAAGACACTATTAAGAAAATGAAAAGACAAACCACAGACTGGGAGAGAATGTTTACAAATCACAACCTAGGGCTTGTATCTGAACATACAGAGAACACTTAAAATTCAACAGTAAGAAAACAAAAGAACAAACTAAAGAATAGGAAAAAAGACAGATGTTTCACCAAAGAGGATATATTGATTGCAAATAAATAATCGAAAAGTTGTCTGACATCACTCACCAGTCTCCAAAAATTACATTTGTAGAATTACATGTACATGACATTCTCAGAAAGACAAAATTATAGTGACAGAGAATAGAACAGTGGCTGCCGAGGGTTAAAGGCAGGGTGAGAGCATGACTATGAGGGAATAGTATGAAGGAGTTCATATGAGGTGTTGGAGCTACTACGAATACTATCATGAATTATTATGATTATTATTATAATTATGGTGAGGGTTTTATGAATCTACACACATACCAGAACTCAGAGCTGTAGAACCCAAGTCATTTATCATGCATTATTTTTAAATAAAAAAACTTCTAATTTATAAAAAGAAAATCCCAAGCTAAAAAAAAGGGCTAGTAAAATATTCCTCCCTTTCCCAACTATGTCTCTGTATAAGGCCATATTTTCTTCGGATGCTTCAACCAAAGCAACATATTGCGACAGAATGAACACAGAAGTATGAGAATCCAGCTGTCTTCTGTCATGCCAGACATTAAAGAGACTTGAAAAAATATAAAACAATGCCACTCATTTCATCCATTTGCTTTTCTGTTTTGGAAACGATTTGAAACCTATACATATTAACATTTAATCATTTTATTAATTTAAAATAAATTAAAAATATGTTTTAATGTCAATACAGTATCATTACATATAAATCCATGCTAAAAACAAACAAAAAAACAAACAAAAAAACCAAAAAACTAAAACTCTTTAGGGTCTTCAATGAATTTTAAGAATAATAAGAGGTCCTGAGACCAAAAAGTTTGAGAATAGCTAAATTACATTACAAAGTTTTGTATTTTTTCCCATTAAAAATCTTGATTTATGGGGCATGTTGGTGGCTCAGTCAGCTGAGAGTGACTGCTCTGGCTCAGGTCATGATCCTGGGGTCCTGGCATCAAGCCCCACATTGGGCTCCCTGCTTGGCAGGAAGGAACCCTGCTTCTCCCTCTCCCTCTGCGGTTCCCCCTGCTTGTGCATGCTCTGTCAAATAAATAAAATCTTAAAAAAAAGAAAATCTCAATTTATTGTATACAAAGTTATTTAAATGAGCAAACTTTTTTTTCGAGTTTCATTTTTATTTATAATGTTTTCTCTCTTTTGTTTTTAAAGATTTTATTTATTTGACAGAGAGAAACACAGCCAGAGAGGGAACACAAGCAGGGGGAGTGAGAGAGGGAGAAGCAGGCCTCCCGCCGAGCAGGGAGCCCGATGTGGGGCTCAATCCCAGGTCTCCGGGATCATGACGTGAGCCGAAGGCAGTCGCTTAACCAACTGAGCCACCCAGGCGCCACCTATAATGTTTTGTAATATACCATTTTGCAGTTTGGTTTTGTTTTCATCATTCTAAGTGTACTCTTTAATCTCCATTACCTACTCCCCCCACCCACCTCCCCTCTGGTAACCATCAGTTTGTTCTCTATAGTTAAGAGCCTGTTTCTTGGGATACCCAGGTGGCTCAGTCAGTTAAGCAGCTGCCTTCGACTCAGGTCATGATCCCAGGGTCCTGGGATGGAGTCCCATATCCGGCTCCCTGCAGGGAGCCTGCTTCTCCCTCTGCCTGCTCTGCCTGCTGCTCGCCCTAATTGTGCCGTCTCTCTCTGACAACTAAAATCTTTTTTTTTAATATTTTATTTATTTGACAGAGAGAAACACAGCTAGAGAGGGAAAACAAGCTAAACAGGAAGCCCCAGGCAGGGTTCGATCCCAGGACTCCAGGATCATGACCTGAGCTGAAGGCAGACACTTAATGGCTGAGCCACAGAGCACCCCAAATAAAATCTTTTTTACAGAGAGAGAGAGAGCCAGTTTCTTGGTTTGTCTCTCTTTTTTCCCCTCTGCTCATTTGTTGTTTCTTAAATTCCACATATGAGTGATATCATAGGGCTTTTGTCTTTCTCTGACTAAATTTCACTTAGCACAATACTCTCTAGTTCCATCCACATTGAAGAAAATGGAAAGATTTCATTCTTTTTTAAGGCCAAGTAATATTCCTCTGTGTGTGTGTGTGTGTGTGTGTGTGTGTGTGTGTGTGTGTGTGTGTCTTCATTTGTGTCTTCATTACCCATTCACCTATTGATGGATACTTGGACTGTTTCCATGGTTTGGCTATTATAAATAATGTTGCAATGACTATATGGCTACATTATTTCTTTGAATTACTGTGTTTGGGGGTAAATACCCAATTGTACAGTTACTGGATTGTAGTTCTATTTTTAATTTTTTGAAGAATCTCCATATTGCCTTCCACAGTGGCTGCACCAGTCTGTATTCCCAGCAACAGGAAAATAGGGTTCCTTTTTCTCCTCTTCCTCATCAATACTTCCTGTTTCTTGTGTTTTTTATTTTAGCCATTCTGACAGATATGAGGTGATTCATAGTTTTGATTTGCATTTCCCTGATGATAAGTTATGTCAAGCAACTTTTCAAGTGTCTGTTGGCCACTAGTATGTCTTCTTTGGAGAAATGCTGACTCATGTCTTCTATTTTTTAACTGGGTTATTTGGTTTTTGGATGTTTCATTATATCAGTTCTTTATATATTTTGGATATTTAAATACTTTATCAGATATGTCATTTGCAAATACTTTCTCCTATTCAGTTTTAGTTTTGTTGATTGTTTCCTTCTCTGTGCACAGTTTTTTGTTTTATTGTTGGTTTTTGCTTTTATTTCGCTTGCCTGAATGAGTAAACATTTTTTTAATACTACAACTAAACTTTTACCAATAATTCTTTAAAAAAGAAAAGATTTTATTTATTTATTCGACAGACAGCATGCACACAAGCAGGGGAAGCAGCAGGCTGAGGGAGCTGGAGAGGCAGGCTTCCTGCTAAGTAGGGAGCCGGACACAGGTTAGACCTGAGCCGAAGGCAGACACTTAAATGACCGAGGCACCCAGATGTCTGCAATCATTCTTTCAATAAACATTTGCCAAAACTCTGCCAAAAACTGCAGGAATACTAAATGAGTAAATCACAGTCACTAGCCTGTAGGACATGATTGGCTCTAGGAAAGACTTCTCAAAAATGACGCTATTGAGAGAATACCTACATGAAACCAAATATATTAAGAGGAGACCTGGACAGCTGGTGGAAAGTTTGGAATTGAATTAGTGATTAGGAAACTACCTAACCAAACACACAAACAAATGAAAAAATCATTAGCTGTAGGAAAAATAAAAATTATAGGAAAGAAAAGATACTCACCACTATTATCTCTATAAGAAATTTCACCTACATGCCAAAGCATTCACAGAGTCAAGATAACTTAAAGTCTGAATATTGTCATAACCGAAATTAAGATACAACATTACTGGAAAAATAGCACCTAACTATGGTGGGAATGAGATAAGTAGTAAAAAAACTAAATCTCCATCTTCCATAGTAGAAAGCCAACAAATTATGACTTAAAAAATTAGAAGTTAATCAGAAGCAATATAGCATATTAGTTGGAGATACAGAGCTAAATAAATACTGGAAGAATCAGGAAAAAGTTCAAATGAGTACGTCTGCCGAGCTGGAAACAGGGCAGAGTAGGGAGGCCAGAAAACTGTTCAGAAAACTGTCCTTTTCTATACTGAAGTATAGAGAATCATTCCATTTTATATGCATAAATTGATTAAAAATAAAAAAAAATCTTGTAAGTCATTTAAACATGAAAAGTTGTTCTTTATGTTTTAAGTGAAAGTTATGAAACAGCATATATGTATGATCCCATTTGTATTTTTTCCAAAAGACTTTATTTATTTATTTGACAGAGAGAGAGATCACAAGTAGGCAGACAGGCAGGCAGAGAGAGCGGAGGAAACAGGCTCCCTGCTCAGGAGAGAGCCGGCCTCCGGCCTCAATCCCAGGACCCTGAGATCATGACCTGAGCTGAAGGCAGAGGCTTTAACCCACTGAGCCACCCAGACGTCCCCCATATGTATTTTTTTAAAGATTTTATTTATTTATTTGACAGAGAGATCACAAGTAGGCAGAGAGGCAGGCAGAGAGGGAGGAGGAAGCAGGCTCCCCGCTGAGCAGAGAGCCCGATGCGGGCCTCGATACCAGGACCCTGAGATCATGACCTGAGCTGAAAGCAGAGGCTTAACCCACTGAGCCACCCAGGCGCCCCCCATTTGTATTTTTTTAAAAGTGTACGCATTGGGATGCCTGGGTGGCTCAGTCAGTTAAGCATCTGGCTCTTGAGTGAAGTTCAGATCAGGATCTCAGGGTCCTGGTATCGTGTCAGGTTCGATGCTCAGCACAGAGCACGCTTGCCCCTCTTCCTCTGCTCCTCCCCTTGGGCTCGCTCTCTCTCCTTCCCTCTTGTATAAAGTATTTTTTAAAAATGTGCACACTAATTATGTATAGAAAAAACCCGAGTGATGTTTACCAACTATCAACATATTAACAATTATATTTCTATATGATGGGATTATTTTCTTAGGGAAGATTCCTCTCCTATAAATTTATAACAGCAAGTATGTATTTTTATAATAAGAAGAAAAACATTATTTTTTAAAGTTAAAAATGTTAACCCTTATATATATGGTCAAATCCATTCTACGAGGAAAGGACAACCTTTTCAACAAATGGTATTGGGAAGCAAGATACTCACATGCAAAAGAATGTGCCTGGATTCTCACTTTATACCAGATACAAAAACTTACTCAAAATGGATTAAAGACCTAAGTTTAAGAACTAAACTACAAAACTCTTACAAGACTACCTTTACATAGGTAAAATGCTTCATGTCATTTTATTTGGCAATAATTTCTTGGATGAAACACCAAGACAAAAGAAAAAAACAGATAAACTGGACTTCATAAAAACTAAAAACTTTTGTGCATCAAAGGACACTATCAACAGAATGAAAAGGACATGCAGTGGGAGAAAACACCTGCAAATCGCATCTGATAAGGGGCTCATATCCAGAGTATATAAAGAACTACCATTCTACAACAAAATAACAAAGAATATGAATTTTAAATGGGCAAACGGGGGTGGGGGTGGAGGCGCCTGGAGGTCTCAGTCAGTTAAGGCTCTGACTCTTGATCTCAGATCAGGTCATGATCTCAGGGTTGTGAGTTCCAGCCCTGTGCTGGCCTCCATACTGAGCACGGAGCCTACTTAAATAAACAAACAAACAAACAAACAAATAAATAAATAAGCAAACAACTTGAACAGACATTTTTCCAAAGAAAATACGCAAATGGTCAATAAGCACAAGAAAAGATGCTCAACATCATTAATTATTATTATTTTTTAAAAGATTTTTATTTCTTTGACAGAGAGAAACACAGCCAGAGAGGGAACACAAGCAGGGGGAGTGAGAGAGGGAGAAGCAGGCTTCCCGCCCAGCAGGGAGCCCAATGCAGGGCTGGATGCCAGGACTCCAGGATCATGACCTGAGCCAAAGACAGACACTTACCAACTGAGCCACCCAGGCGCCCCTCAACATTATTAATTATTACTGAAATGCAAATCAAACCACGAACCACTGTATACCTATTAAAATGACAATTACAAACACACACACGCACACACACAATACTACTGGCAAAGGTGAGGAGAAACTAGAACTTGTGCATTGCTGATGTTAACATAAAGTAGTACAACCACTACAGAAAACAGTATTGGAGAGGTTCCCCCAAAAAACGAAAATGTAGAATTAAAATACAATCAAGCAATTCCACTTCTGAGTATATACCCGAAAGAACTCAAAGGAGTCAAAAAAATATTTGTACACTGATGTCCATTGCAGCATTATTCACAATAGCAGAGAGAGGGGGAAGCAAATAAGTGTCCATCCCACTTTAACAGATGATAAACAAAATGCAGTACATACATACAATGATGCCATTATTCAATCTTAAAAGGAAGGAAATTCTCAGACACACCACAACATGAATTAACCTTGAAGACATTATGCTAAGTGAAATAAGCCAGTCACAAAAGGTCGCCTATATGATTCCATTTATAATAGGCACTTAGAGTAGGCAAATTCAGAAAGACAGAAAAGTAGTTTCTGTCTGGTGGTTGCCAGGAGCTGCAAGGACAGGATAACAGAGATTTATTGTTTACCGGATACAGAACTTCATTTTGGAAAAATGAAAAAGTTCACGTGGTGATATGTGCACAACAATGTTATTGTACTTAATGCCACTGAACTATTCACTTAAAAATGGTTAAAATGGGGGTGCCTGGGTGGCTCAGTTGGTTAAGCGACTGCCTTCGGCTCAGGTCATGATCCAGGAGACCCGGAATCGAGTCCCTCATCGGGCTCCCTGCTCCGCGGGAAGCCTGCTTCTCCCTCTCTCACTCCCCCTGCTTGTGTTCCCTCTCTGGCTGTGTTTCTCTCTGTCAAATAAATAAAATCTTAAAAAAAAAAATCTTAAAAAAAAATGGTTAAAATGGTATTGCCAGGAACAAAGAACACTGAAATAAATCTAAGAATATACCTGTTCTAATTAGGAAGTGAACCCTAGGGGAAAAGCCCAGAATCGTATAAGCTACCAAGGTATACTACACTACTTCTAAAATGGCTCCCAATGATCCCCCATCTGATGCTTTTGATCACCCCATCTCAAGTGTAGGTAAATCTAGTGACTTGCCTCTAATGAACAGAATACAGCAAAAGTGGTAGGAGGCCACTTCCCAGATGTACTTTAAAAGACTGCAGTGTCTACCTTGCTGACATTCTCTCTCTTTGGCTCTTCCCACTTGCTTACTCTGATGAAGCAAGCTGCCATGCTGCCCTCAGGAGAGGCTCACATGGCAAAAAACTGAGGGCAGCAGCTGACAGCAGAATTATATGAGTCCACAGTTTAGTGACTGTGGCCATTGCTGCGATGAACATTGGGGTACATGTGCCCTTCTTTTCACTACATCTGTATCTTTGGGGTAAATACCCAGTAGTGCAATTGCAGGGTCATAGGGTAGCTCTATTTTTAATTTTTTAAGGAATCTCCACACTGTTTTCCAAAGCGGCTGACCAACTTGCATTCCCACCAACAGTGTAAGAGGGTTCCCCTTTCTCTGCAGCCTCTCCAATACTTGTTGTTTCCTGTCCTGTTGATTTTCGCCATTCTGATTGGCGTAAGTTGGTATCTCAATGTGGTTTGATTTGAATTTCCCTGATGGCTAATGATGATGAACATTTTTCATGTGTCTGTTAGACATTTGTATGTCTTCTATGGAGAGCTGTCAATTCATGTCTTCTGCCCATTTTTTGCTGTGAGTGAACTGGGATAAATCAGGGAGGGAGACAAAGCATGAGAGACTTTGGACTCTGAGAAACAAACTGAAGGGGTGAGGGGTAGGGGGTGGGGGGATGGTTTAACCTGGTGGTGGGTATTGAGGGCACGTACCGCATGGGGCACTGGGTGTGGGGCATAAACAATGAATCTTGGAACACTGAAAAAAATAAAGTAAGTCATTAAAAAAAGAATTACATGATTCTACTTATAATAGGTCCCAACAACTAGCAGAGAACTGAGGCCCTTGACTCAACCACTCACAATGAACTGAATCATATCACTGGACTAAAGCTTGGAAACAGACCCTTCCCCACCTGAGCCATGTGACAACTACAGCCTATCTTGACTGCAGCCTGTGACTGACTCTAAAACAGAGTAGCTAGCTGAGTCACAAACCAAAATCTTGACTTACATACACTGTGAGATAATAAATGTTGCTGTTCTAAAACATTAAATTTTGGGTAATTTGTTATGGCTCAATACATAACTAATATACCAGACGTCAATGGCATGCAACAATGATTTCTCAGAGTTGTACATGAACCACAGGTTCTTTCTGATTCCACATCACTGATTTTATCTTTAAAATTTAATGTAATTTGGCTACAGTATCAATGCTGTCAAATAACTGGAATTCATTTTTTCAGTAACACTAAGTTAAAAATAATCTTAATGCTGGGTGCCTGGGTGGCTCAGTGGGTTAAGCCTCTGCCTTTGGCTCAGGTGGTGATCTGGGGGTCCTGGGATCAAGGCCCGCATCGGGCTCTCTGCTCAGCGGGGAGCCTGCTTCCTCCTCTCTCTCTGCCTGCTTCTCTGCCTGCTTGTGATCTCTCTCTCTGTCAAATAAATAAATAAATCTTTTTAAAAAATCTTAATGCGGGGCATGTGGGTGGCTCAGTTGGTTAAGCGACTGCCTTCGGCTCAGGTCATGATCCCGGAGACCTGGGATCGAGCCCCACATCGGGTTCCCTGCTCTGCAGGAAGCCTGCTTCTCCCTCTCTCACTCCCTCTGCTTGTGTTCCCTCTCTAGCTGTGTTTCTCTCTGTCGAATAAATCTGTAAAAAAATTTTTTTTTAAATCTTAATGCAAAAAAACTAGATACTGCAAGAAAAAAATTAAATAAATTCCTCCCTGACAATATCTTTATTGACCTAAAATAGGGGTAAATAGCATACTGATAACTTCAGACAATGATGCTAAATGTGGAGGTGTTGTCAAAACAGACCCAAAGATGATGAAAATATGGACAAAACATACTAAATGGAGATTCAACTTCCCAAATAACATGTGGTAAACACTGAAACATTTACTAGACAAAGACTGAGAAGCAAGTAGCCAACAAATTAATAACACTGACAATCTGCTGGACTATAAATCCCTTGACAATGAAGACCATACCATAATCACATATCCTCTGCCATAATAAAAAAATATATAAAGTTTACAGTTAATCAATAGATAGTCAATGAAGTCAACTGATGAAATGAAAATGAGATATCAAGCTATAATTTAAAAATCATATAGAGGGGCACCTGGGTGGTTAGGTCAGTTAAGCAGCTGCCTTTGGCTCAGGTCATGATCCAGGGTCCTGGGATGGAGCCCTGCGTCGCATCGGGGTCCTTGCTCTGTGGGGAGCTGCTTCCCTCTCTCCCTCTGCCTGCCTGCCACTCCCCCTGCTTGTGCTCTCTCTAGCTCTGTCAGATAAATAAAATCTTTTCAAAAAGAAAATAAAAAATAAAAGTCATATAGATTCACATACAGAAATAAAACAGAAAGATGAGAGGAAAAGGAGAAACAAAAGGAAAATGAAAATAGGAACGATAAGAGGCACAATGGCAAACAGACGAAAAATTGTGTAAGAATTCTATAAACATAAGCCTACCTAAACCGCATCTAATGAAAAGAACTCCCTATAAGAGAAAATAACCTAATACTGCTATGTGTTTATTGTTTTCTAACTCCAGGGACTTGTCACAAAACAGACATTAAGACCAGACTACCTAGATTCAAATCCTGGCTGTGTAATCTAAGGCCCATTACTTAACTTTTCTGGGCCTCAATTTCCTCATCCATAAAAAAGAGATAGCGGCAGCTATCTAAGGATTAAAAGTGATAATATATGATATATGGAAAGCGTTTATTTACCACACTGCCTGGCACAATAAGTATGCTCAATAAATTTCTGTCATTACTTGGTAAGTCATTTTGTATGCTTCTTCACCAAAAGAAGGAGAAATCATCATATCCCACAGACATACTACTGTCCAAAACAGACCCTATACTGCTTGAATCCTGATGAAAAGATATTGTGTTTGCAGGGAGGCCTTGAATTCAAACCTATTGCACAGCTACAACTTACCGAATTCAAATGAAAATGTTTTTATCAGCAAGAGAAAATTATTACTCTACAACTGTGGTTACAAATTAAATTACAGCATTTGCATTGTTGCAATTTTGCTTTTAAAGTGAACAGAAGAATTAGTTGATCAAAAAGGTAATAAAAATAAACCAATGACACCTACTATTTCTAGACTGGAAACAGTATAAATTAGTTCCTAAATGTGTCTTGACTTGAAGCAAATTTGAGAACCCGCCCACATGAAGGAAGGAAGCGTTATCATAGTGATTACCAAAGAAGATTTATTTAAAAATAAAAGTTTAAGGCTCTCATACACTGCTGGTAGGAAGATACTTTGGAAAATAGTTTTGTAGTATAAACTGAATATATGTATACCCCAGAACCCAACAACTCTTTTCCCAGGTAAAATCCTAAAAATCACTCTTCTCTCACATGTACCAGGAAACATAAATACGTTCACAGCCACACCATCCATAAATACCAAAGCTAAAAACAACCCACATGTCCAGCAAGAAAAGAATGGATAAAGTGTAGTATATTCATAGAGTTTAAAAAAAAAAGCATTAGTTTCCTACGCTATTATAACAAATTACCACAAATTTAGTGGCAAAACAGCACACATTTATAACCTTACAGTTCTAGAGATCAGAAGTCTAGGGTTCTAATGCGGATAAAAATCAAGGTGTCAGCAAGGCTGTGCTCCTTCTAGAGTCTATGGGGTAGAATCCCTTTCCCAGCTTCTAGAAACGGCCTGGATGCTTTGGCTCAGGGCCCTATCCTCCATGTTCTGAGCAAGCAGTGTAGCATCTTCAAATATCTCTCGCTGACCTTTGCTTCCGTCATCACAACTCTTTATATATGCCTCTCTCTCGTAAGGTCCCTTGTGATTACAGTGAACCAACTTGGATAATCAGGGATAATCTTCCCACCTCAAAAGCCTTAACTTAATCACACCTGTGAAGTCCCTTCTACCAAATAAGGTAACACATTCACCGTTTGCAGGGATTAGGTCATGAATATCTTTGAGTGACTATTTTCTACCTACCACAAAAACTGTACTAAAATGAAAATGAAGAAACTACTGCAACACTGAACTACAGAAACAAATCTCACAAACAACATTGAAAAAAAAATCAAGTAAGACAGAAGTATATATTCAATATAAATCCTTTTATATAAAGTTCAAAAATAAGTAAAACCAAATTAGGTTAAAAAGGGATGCAAACACAGGTAGTAAGTCTATAAAGAAAACCAAGGACATGATTTTTCACAAAAATCATGAGAACAGATCCCTTTGGGGTAAAGGGGGATGAAATCAGGAAGAAGCTTCTGAGATGCAGGTAATGTTCTATTTCTTAACCATTTATGATTATTTGTTAAACTGCACAACTAAGTTTTATGTAGTCTGTGACTGATATGTCTTATAATAAAAGCAGTAACAGATAATAGTCATATGAACCAGAGGCAAGGAGAGCTAGAGACAGAACAGATTAGGCAATAACCATCTAGCAATGTGACAGACCACCAAGAGACTGTTCCATCTACGCAACAGTGAAAAGTCAGTTAACCTATGAGTTGGCCATAGGGCAGAAATCTAGGTTCACAATAAAGAAACGAGCCTAGAAACATATACATAATTCACAATGTCTTCCTAACAGACTATAAATTTCTTGAGGTCAAAAGCAGAATTCTTCTAATCTTTGTACTTAGTACCTAGTGTAATACCAACCACAGAACCATCGTTCTAATAAATGTTTAATTACTGGAAGAGGGGCGCCTGGCTGGCTCAGGTGGTCGGGCATCTGCCTTCGGCTCAGGTCATGATCCCAGGGTTCTGGGATCGAGTCCCGCATCAGGATCCCTGCTCAGCAGGGAGCCTGTTTCTCCCACTCCCTCTGTCTCTCATGAATAAATAAATAAAACCTTTTTAAAAAATTAATGAAGAATGAATAAAATTTCTTTCACCTCCTATACACCTGACTGAAATTAAGTCATCCTCAGCAAATAACTGAGAGTTGATTTGCAAATATAACTTATAGTCATTCAATAATTTGCTACAAATACACAGAGAAATAGGTAGAATTATAATGCAGGTTTCACCCTCAATGAGTTTACAATCAAGGGAAGAAGAAAACGTAAACCATTATTTCCAAAATTATTCTTTGAAATAGAATACATAATACAAAACAGAAATTAACATTAATACTCTGGATTTACAAGGCAAACAAGATAACATAAAAAGTTAATCAACCTCAAATTGTAAGGGTCAAGTACATATGACACATCAGAACTGCAGGAGGTTTACATGGGCTAGGAAGATCAAGTTTCTTGGAGGAGGTGGGTAGGATTCACAGTGGTTTGGCAGATTGCAAAATAGCCACAAATTCCTCCCATTCCTGTATACACATCTCTTTACATTGTGACCTTGCTTCATCTCCCATTAAGAGGTAAAGTTTCTTTCTCCATTGTAGAAACTGGGCTTGGCCTTGTGACTCGTTTTGACCAATGGGACATTAGCAAGCATAACGAGAAACTTGAAAAGCACCTAAGCACTGGACTTGCCCTCTTGCTGGTTCTGGAACCTAGACTGTGAAAAAACCCAGGGCAGCTGACTGCCTCACCTGAGAGAGCCCACACCACGTCAAAGAAAGAACCATTCAGCTGGGCCCAAACCACCAATCCAAATAGTTAACCAACAGATTGTTGTTTTAGCCTCTAAACTTTTGGGGTAGGTTGTTTGAAGGCAAAAGCTAACTGAGGAGCTAAGCAAAGGCACAGAAGAGGAAATGAACAAACAAGCATGGGATAAATGAATGTGTACATTAGTCTAAATGGAGTAAGATTAATCTAAAAAGTTCTGATCATAGAGAAAGAATACATAGGCATGAAAGATAAAGTTCAGGGGCACCTGGGTGGCTCAGAGGGTTGAGCATCTGCCTTCGGCTCAGGTCATGATCTCAGGGTCCTGGGATTGAGCCCCCCCCCCCCCTGCTCGGCAGGGTGCCTGCTTCCCCCTCTTTCTCTGCCTGCCTCTCTGCCTATTTGTGATCTCTCTCTCTCTCTCTGTCAAATAAATAAAGAAAACTTTTTAAAAAACATAGAGAACAAAATAAGGCCCTTTAAAAAAAAAAAGATAAAGTTCAGCCTAAAAATCAGGCTATGAAGAAAATGAATGAACTCATTCTATTTCAGGAAACAAAGGGGAGTCACTGAAGGACTTCAGATCATAGGGAGGATATAAAGCAAGAGGAAAGGAAGACCAGTTAGAGGTACTATTACCTAGATAGGCTGAAGTAATAAAATTCTCCTATTTGGAGAGGAAGCTAGATAATTCACAAAATAAATAGCAGTGTGGTTTTTATAAGTAGTGCCATATATAGTTTATGTTAGAATCTTCTCTAACAAAAAAATAGGAAAATTATTTTAAAGATTTATTTATTTATTTGAGAGACAGAGAGACTACACATGTGTGAGTGCCCCTGAGCAGGGGGAGGGGCAGAGGACAAAAGAGAAAAACAGACTGCCCACTAAGCAGGGATACCAATTTGGGGCTTGATCCCAGGACCCTGAAATCATGACTGAGCCAAAATCAAGAGTTGGATGCTTAACCAACTGGGCCACCCAGGTGCCCCAGGAAAATTATTTTTACCTACAATTTTAATCCCAATGGAAAGAATGCTAGCATTACTCATCAGAAGAGCTTATGATGTGTCTAAAGGGCATAGAAGGTATTTTAGAAACTATGTTTGGGCATGAAAATAATACACTGATTTCTAATGACAGCATAGCTGTGAAATATAACTCCTCTTTGTTTGAGATTTAAATATACTCTCCAGACCACTGCAGTTCCTGGCACAATAAAGTAATAAGGACCAGATTTACCCTCCCATCTTCAAAAACTAGAAGAAACAACAATGGATTTTAGGCACTATAGAAAACAGGCACTACAGAATAGGGATCCATGAGAAAGGGGAAATAAATAAAGCAAGCCTTACAACTGCCCCCAACTCACCACTTGGAAGGGAATTTCCAGGCCACAGCACAGGAAGGGGGAACCCAAACAGAGCCCAGCAGTCGCACTGAGTTGAGGAGAAAAATTCAGAGTTCTGGGGAAGTCAAACAAGACAAGAGGAGAGGAGAGATCAGCACGAAGAATGAGCTGTGGATATCTAAAAAGGACTGATTCCTCTTGAGACTTTGGCTGAGTACTTATAAGTGTATGTGTATAAGGAAGTGAAGTGATCAAAGCCAGGTTCAAATCACTGGAAGGGGGTAGGCAGAATAATTTCTGATGCTCAATAAGTTTGCAGATACTTTGCATACTCATCACACAGAGTAAGAAAGACCTTCAAAAACATCCAGGGCCTTGAATGCATCAAACTATTTTCAAGTAACTTGGCTGTATCCCAAAATAAACCCCAAAAATATTTAAAGGAATTAAAAAAAATTCTAGCACATAATAATGTAAAATCATAATGCCTAGCACTCAAGCAAATTACCAGAGATACAAATAAGGAGAAATATCTATCAATAAAAACAGACCCAAGTCAAAGCATTTTTGAGAAAGAAAAAGATAGAGGTATCACAATCTTAGATTTCAAGATCTACTACAAAGCTATAATAATCAAACAGTATGGTATTAGCAAAAACAGACACATAGATCAAAGTAACCAAATACAGAACCCAGAAATAAAACCACACATTTATGGTCAATTAATCTACGACAAAATGAGCAAGGTTATACAATGGAGAAAAGATGGTCTCTTCAGTACATGGTGCTGGGAATACTAGGCAGCTACATGCAAAACAATGAAACTAGACCACTTTCTTACACCACACACAAAAATGAACTCAAAATGGATTAAAGACCTGTGAGACCTGAAGCCATAAAATTCCTAGAAGAAAACATACACACAGTAATCTCTCTGACACTGGCCTTAGCAACATTTTTCTAGATAGGTCTCTGCAGGAAGGGAAAAGGAAATTTTTTTTTTAAGATTTTATTTAGGGCTCCTGGGTGGCTCAGAGGGTTAAGCCTCTGCCTTCAGCTCAGGTCATGATCTCAGGGTCCTTGGATCGAGTCCTACATTGGGCTCTCAGCTCGGTGGGGAGCCTGCTTCCCCCTTGTTCTCTGCCCACCTCTCTGCCTACCTGTGATCTCTCTCTCTATGTGGGTCAAATAAGTAAATAAAATATTTTTAGAAAAAGATTTTATTTATTTACTTGACAGAGAGACAGAGAGAGAGGGAACATAATCAGGGGGAGTGGGAGAGGGAGAAGCAGGCTCCCCACTGAGCAGGGAGCCCATTGGGGGGACTCGATCCCAGGATCCTGAGATCATGGCCTGAGTTGAAGGCAGACACTTAACGACTGAGCCATCCAGATGCCCAGGAAAAAGAATTTTATAAATTTTATAAATTTATAAATAAACTATTGAAACTATACCAAAACGGAAAGCTTCTGCAGTGAAGGAAACCATCAATAAAATGAAAAGGCAACCAACCAAAGAGGAGAAGATCTCTGCAAATGATATATCCGATAAGAGTTAATATCCAAAATATACGAGGAACTTCGAAAACTCAATGTTTGCAAAAACCCCAAATAATCCAACTTAAAAATGGGCAGAGGTCATTAATAGACATTTCTCCAGAGAAGACATACAGATGAGAAGACATTCAACATCACTAATTATTAGGGAAATGTAAATTAAAACCACAATCAGGTATCACCTTATACCTGTCAGAACAGCTAGAATCAAAAAGGTAAGAAATAACAAATGTCAGCAAGGATGTCAAGAAAAAGGAATCCTCTTACACTACTGTTGTAATGCAAATTGGTACAGCCACTGTGGAAAACAGTATGGACATTTCCCAAAAAACTAAAACTAGAAATATTATATGATCCAGTAATTCCACTACTAGATATTTACCCAAAGAAAATAAAAACATTAATTCAAAAAGATATATGCACCCCATGTTTACTGAAGCATTACTTACAATAGCCAAGATATGGAAGCATACTAAGCGTCCATCAAGAGATGAATGAATAAAGAACTTACACAGATGGAATAATATGGAATGTGGAATATTATTCGGCCATAACATCTTGCCAACTGTGACAATATGGATGGACCTAGAGGGTATTATGCTAAGTGAAATAAGTCAGACAGAAAAGACTAATACCATATGATTTCACTCATATGTGGAATCTAAAAAATTAAAAAAAAAAACAACAACAAAATCAGACCCAAAGAAACAAAGAAAAAATTGCTAGTTGCCACAGGGGAGGGTAGCAGTGGGATGGATAAAATGGATGAAGGGGAGTGAGAGGCAGGCTTCCAGTAATGGAATTGATAAGTCATGGAGGGATGCCTGGATGGCTCAGTTATTAAGCGTCTGCCTTTGACTCAGGGCTTGATCCTGGTACTCTCAGGTCATGATCCCGGAGTCCCAGGATCAAGCCCAACATCAGGCTCCCTGCTCAGCGGGAAGCCTGCTTCTCCTTCTCTCATTCCCCCTGCTTGTGTTCCCTCTCTAGCTGTGTTTCTCTCTGTCAAATAAATAAATAAATAAAATCTTAAAAAAAAAAAAGTCATGGAGATGAAAGGTTAAACATATGAAATATAGTCAATGGTACTGTAATAGCATTGTATGGTAATAGATGAGAGCTACATTTGTGGTGAGCATAACACAACTCTGGACTTGTCTTAGCACTATGTTGTACACACCTGAAATTAATGTAACATTGTATATCAATTATATATCAAGAAAAAGGAAGGGAATGAGGGCGGGAAAGAAGAAACAGAATAAGAAAAAAGAGAGAGCGGAAGAAAGGAAGCAAGAGGGGGAAGAAAGAAGGAGGGAGGAAAGGAGGGAGGAAGGAAGAGGGGGGAAAAAAAAGAGAGAAAAGAAAAGCAGAAAGAGACCCAGAAAAGATATAGCTAGAACTAGTAGACAAGGAATTCTAGAGATGAAAAGTTTATATCTGAGATTAAAAAGCAAAAAAAAAAACCAAAAAACCAACACTGTATAGGATTAACACCATGCTAGTTACCGGGGAAGAAGGGATTAGTGAACGTCAAGACAGAGAAAAAAACTACCCAAAATTAAACATACAGAGAAAAAGAAACCAAACCAACATAGCATCAGTTAGCTATGCCCTAATATCAAAAAGTCTAACATACATGTAACTAGAGTCCCAGAAGGAAAGAACAGATTGTTTACACTTTTACTTTGTTGTCAGTTACTGTAACCATACTGTGTTATATAAAGTTTCTCTCCACTTTTAGTAGGTATTTTAATTTCTAGAGACACTTATTGGGCCCACAAAGATTCTATGCTTGGGGGTAAAAAAAATCTAAAGAAAAAATGTCTTAAATTTTTTCAAATCTGGTGAAAACTATAAACATACCAAACACTCCCTATTATTAAAGTGAAAGATCAGATGCCTTCAAAGTAATCATGATCTATTATATAAATATGTATTTAGAATACACACTCTATATTCCAAAAATAGATTAAAATATAGTTAGGGGCAGAGTGGCTATCTCATGTATCTCCAAAGTCAAAATAATATGTTTTTCACATTATAAAAAATAATTTCAATTATGTTTTTAAACAAGATGAGATACAAACAAATATTTTCAGAGACTACACAACGGTAAGTTTTTCAAGACATCTAATAATATTAATGTAAATAACAGAAATAAGAGTCAAGATAGGATAAACCCCATGGGATTTTGTTTTGTTTTACCCCACAGGTTTTAGCAAGATCCTCTCAAAAGGGTTATTAAACAGTGATGAAGGTTTGTGAATGACCCTATTTGCTGACAGCAAAAGGAAAGGGACATTTAGTCACATTCATACTTCATTCAAATGTTCCTTCTAAACTTTTACAGAAGATAAATTACACCCCCAGGAGAATGGAAGTTCGCTGCATTCAATAAATATATGCGAGAAAGTAAGAAGCTTTGCAAGTCAATCTGGTTACAAATACAACATGATAAAAGTGTAAACAATTTAGTTCTCTTCTCCCTGACTACACTAACAACTACAGAAAGTATGGTGTTAACTTACATGTACAGATTGTAATGAAAATACTAAACAAGACCATTCCTTGAGTAAAATCTTCTGTAACCATATCAACCAAACAAAGCATTATAGCTACGATCTTCCCACTCAGACAAAGGAAAAAAACATCAATACAGGAAACTTTGTAATTATCTCCATTGTAATTATATTTTAAGTATATTATTTTCCCTTTTTAAAAACAGCAAAACTGAGGTGAAAAGAGAATAAGTAATCTAAGGTCCTATATGATATGTTACAGGAAAAATGAGAGTACACTCAAATCTCATCTTGATGCATAATTAACAGTTTATATTCATTTGTTTTATAAGCATTTATTAATTTAAGAGGCTAATGGCTCTACTAACCTTATTTTCTATTCCAAAATTAGGTGCTAGTACATAGGGATTTTTTTTTCTGATTTGCAAATGCATTATATATTTTTAAACTTACAAAGATATTCAAATTATATCCTAATTACTTGTACATTTGATAACTCACCTATAAAGCACTAGATTCTAGCTAAGAGATAATTCTCTACTTACCTGGAAGACCTCTTTCTTGTAACCACACATACCTTCCTACTGGTAATACATACTCCTAATTTTTGAAGTTCAAGCAGAGAATGTGAAACATAACATTGGAATTCTGTCAATACTCAAGCAACTGAAGTCTGGGAGAACCCAAAGCAGAAACTCATACTGGAGGGAGAGGTGGACTCGGCAGGACCAAATTTTTCAAAGTTCTGGTGTTCTAAAGATTTGTCTGAAACTGTTTCAAAAGCTGTGTGAGCATTTGATTCTTATTAAATTTGTTATTAAAAATTTAATTATTAAAAAAATAAAATTATTATCATTCATTATTTTTAACTATTTAACTGATTAATGCCACAAAATTATCTTCTAACCTCTGAATCTGGTAGAGTATGTAGAATAAACTGTGGGTGACAAAACAGAAGACTACTTCCTTGGACCCACTTATGAGACTGTTAGGTCTGTCTGTTGATATGTTCACGCATTTTCCCTCCACGGTGCTTGGAACACCTGTAATTCCTTACTCTCTAACAGACTGCTCTCACCACACTGTAAACTCTAAAAGTGACATTATTTTTGTCCTTTTCACTGCCAAATATCTAACCACTAGCATAGTAACATAATAAATGATTAACAAATATTTAATGAATGAACGGATAAGAGTATTACAATAGCTCTAAGGAGAAAAATGAGGTGCAGAGAGGCTATTATGTTAAGGTGGTAGCGGTGAAAATGAAAAGGAGAGATTTTGTCCAAAGAGAAGAACCGGAAGAAAGAGGAAGCCAAAACACATATACATAACGAGATTTTTGAGCTTGCGTGACTGATTAAATAGTAATACCTTCATTTGTAGAATAAAAGCACTTGAAAGAGGGCTGATTTTTGTCTTGGACATGTTGAATTTTTTAAGTGCTAAATAAGTATAGGAGAAACAAAGTCCTAATCTAGTTTACTATCTACCATACAAATTAGTTTCCAGATGACTTTTTCAAATCAAATTTCATGAGAGGCAGGAGTCTCTTTAGCTCTTCATTTTTTTCCTATTTCCTCCCCTCATCTCTACCTTCTTGGCCATTGGGAGGTGTTGATAAAACCACTTTTGAAGTACTTTAGAAACTGAGGCCCTTAATGGATCCAAGAAAAACAGAAAGAGGGGTTTTCCAAACTTAATACATAATATATAGCACATGTGGAAAACTAAATGTCAGATACATATTAACAAAACACATTATTTAGATAAACAGGACAAGGGAAACAATGCAAATCACTTTTTTAAAAGGCAATTACCTAGAAACTGCAGAAAGAAAAAAAGACAAGTATAAAAATAATGATAAAAGGAAGCAACCCAAGTGTCCATCCATAGATGGATGGATAAAGAAAAATTGGTATATATACATGATAAAATATTATTAAGCCATAAAAAAAGAATGAGATCTTGCCATTTGTGACGACATAGATGGACCTAGGAGGTATTTTGCTAAGTGAAATAATTCAGACAGAAAAGAACAAATACCATATGATTCCACCTATATGTGGAATCCAAAAACCAATACAAACAAACAAAAAAGCATTAACAAACCCATAAATACAAAGAACAAAGTGATGATTACCACAGGGGAGGGGATAGGATGTAGTGAAGGGGAGTGAGAGGTGCAGGCTTCCAGTTATGGAATAATTCATGGGAATAAAGGATTCAGCATAGGGAATACAGTGAATGGTACTGTAATAGTGTTGTATGGTGACAGATGGTAGCCATTCTTGTGGTGAGCACAAGATAACATATAGAGTTGTGTACACATGAAACTAATGAAACATTGTATATCAACTACATACTTCAATAACAAACATAAAAAAACAATGATAAAAAGCATTATGGTAGAAACATATACAATGGCAAATAAGTTTTCTAATTCAAACATTTAAAAATACTGATTTTGGGGGCACCCAGGTTACTCAGTCTTTGGGCGTCTGCCTTTGGCTCAGGTCATGATCC
The DNA here is from genome assembly GCA_004023965.1 of Spilogale gracilis. Taxonomy (NCBI): domain Eukaryota; kingdom Metazoa; phylum Chordata; class Mammalia; order Carnivora; family Mephitidae; genus Spilogale; species Spilogale gracilis. Next base: position 153,075 of record PITA01001544.1, on the reverse strand, counting down.
CAGAATCCCGGAATGGAGCCCTGCATCAAGCTCCCTGCTCGGCAGAGAAACTCCTTCTCCCTCTTTCATTCCTCCTGCTTGTGTTCCCTTTCTCGCTGTCTCTCTCTCTGTCGAATGAATATAATCTGCCCCCCCCCAATTTTTTTTTTTTTAATTTAAAAAAATAGGGCGCCTGAGTGGCTCAGTGGGTTAAGCCTTTGCCTTTGGCTCAGGTCATGATCTCAGGGTCCTGGGATCTAGGCCCACATCGGGCTCTCTGCTCTGCTGGGCAGGGAGCCTGCTTCCTCCTCTCACTCTGCCTGCCTCTCTGCCTACTTGTGATTTCTCTCTCTCTGTCAAATAAATAAATAAAATCTTTTAAAAAAATTAAAAAAAATAAAATACTGATTCTTAAAACAGTTAAGTTAAATCTTGACAGCTTACCAGAAGTCTAGAAGCTACCACCTCCCATTCTTCAGAAGACACTAAAACACTTCATATTCTTTTCAAAGAACGCTTAATTTTTTTTACCATGGGAAGCTGAACTCTAATCAAAGTGAAAGGAAATTTCTTAATACAGTAAAAAGCAATTATCAACATCCCAAAACATCAAGAATCTTATATACAAAGGTAAAAAAAAAAAAAAATTGTGGGGGTGCCTGGGTGGTCATGATCCCAGAGACCCGGGATCGAGTCCCACATCGGGCTTCCTGCTCGGCGGGAAGCCGGCTTCTCCCTCTCTCACTCCCCCTGCTTGTGTTCCCTCTCTGGCTGTGTTTCTCTCTGTCAAATAAATAAAATCTTTAAAAAAAAAAAAATTGTGGAAAAAAATTCAAAATGTTTGCAAAAGTTTACAAGTACTGTCTGTTCAATTAAGAATCAAGAAAACATAAAATAATAATCACAAAGAGAAGAATAATTATGTCTGCCACTGTCAAATAACATATATATCAAGAAATCTGCTTAAAAATCACCTGCCTGGGGTGCCTGGGTGGCTCAGAGGGTTAAGCCTCTGCCTTCGGCTCAGGTCCTGATCCCAGGGTCCTGGGATACAGCTCCACATCGGGCTCTCTGCTCAGCAGGGAGCCTGCTTCCTCTCTCTCTGCCTGCCTCTCTGCCTACCAGTGATCTCTCTCTCTCTCTCTCTCTCTCTCTCTCTCTCTCTCTCTCTGTCAAATAAATAAATAAAATAAAATAAGTTTAAAAAAAAATCACCTGCCTAAAAGATGAAATGGTCTAGGGGCGCCTGGGTGACTCAGTCATTAAGGGTCTGCCTTTGGCTCAGGTCATGAGCCCAGGGTCCTGGGCTCCAGCCCTGAACTGGGCTTCTTGCTCTACAGAGAGTCTGCTTCTCCCAATCCCACTCCCTCTGTTTGTGTTTTCTCTCTCTCTCTCTCTCAAATAAATAAAACCTTAAAAAGAAAAAAAAAAGGATGAAATGGTCTGGCAAAACTGACATTCACATTATGTAAGTAATTTAATTTCAATCTGTATTTTGAAGACTTTTATTTTTAAAAATAATCTCTATGGGGCGCCTGGGTGGCTCAGTTGGTCAAGCGATTGCTTTCGGCTCTGGTCATGATCCCGGAGACCCGGGATCGAGCCCCACATCAGGCTCCCTGCTCGGCGGGAAGCCTGCTTCTCCCTCTCTCAGTCCCTCTGCTTGTGTTCCCTCTCTGGCTCTGTTTCTCTCTGTCAAATAAATAAATAAAATCTTAAAAAAAAAAAAAAAATCTCTACATCCAATGTGGGGTTCAAACTCACAACCCCGAGATCAAGAGTCTCGTGCACCACTGCTGAGCCAGTAAGGTGCCCCTCAATCTGTATTTTAAATCTATAATCAAAGACCACCAGATATTAAGGAAGATAGAAACTTCTGAGTGGTAATACTGTATGTGTTGTACATATGCTGAAAGTTCAGCTCTAAAAACCTCACTTTTTCATATAGACATAAAGGCTTTTGTATCAAATATGGAAGTATGACATTTAACCTGAAAGCACTGAGTACTTACAGAATAAAAACTATAAAAGCATTTTCAACAGAAAGATTCTATCCACTAAAGTTGGGCGGGGGGGGGGGGATCTACCACTTGCATCACTATTGTTTACAATATTCTGGATAACAAAAAAAAATTTAGTTTCAAAAACTTTTAAATATTGAAGATGTCCTGCAATACTACTAGTCAAATAAACTGACAAACCTCCAGCTATATTTTGGGTATATTTTGGGTATTTCTCAAAAACCTCAAAAGAGACCAAAAAAAAAAAAAAAAAAAGATTAGAATATTTTTGAGTAACATATGCTCAAATTGTTTTTTTAAAGGATTTATTTATTTAAGTAATCTCTACACCCACTGTGGGGCTCAACCTCCTGATCCTGAGATCAAGTGTTGCATGTTTTTCTGACTGAGCCAGCCAGGTACCCCATTTGCTCAAATTGTAAAGCTGCTTGCCATGTAGCTATAAAATAAATTTTCTTTTCCTTCTTTTTTTCTTTTCTTTTTCTTCTCTCTCTTTTTTTTGGGGGGGGGGACAGAGAGCACAGAGGGGCAGTGGAGGGGGAGAAAGAGAATCTTAAGCAGGCCCCATGCTCAGTGTGGAGCCTCAGGCAGGGCTGGATTTCACAACCCTGAGCTAAACTCCAGTGGGAAGTGTAACTGACTGAGCCGCTCAGGTGCCCCTAAAGAACTTTTCAATAAGAGTTTTTGTTTTTATTGTTGTTTTTTAAGTGGGGAAGGAAGGAAGCTACATTCTCCATTAATTCTCAAAGACTGCTTTATTTTGCGAATCAATTCAGCCCACACTAGTTCAATAATGGTCATTAAACATTTTCCATTATGTTCTTGCTTTCTTTTTTTTTTTTTGCAGGGGGTGGCAACAAACATTTATTAGGTCATAGTTTCTGAGGATTAGGAATCTAACAGTGTCTTAGTTGGGTGGTTCCAGGTCAAAGTGTCTCTTGAGTGGCAGTCTAGTTGTCATCTCTATATATTACTTTTTAAGATTATAAAACAAAGAACTGACTGCCCCTGCCAAAGTTAAATTCCATGATCATGGTGAACTGAGCTCCGTAACATTCGTTTACATTGAAAAACCAACAATCTATCACAACTTCTCACATTAGTGAATTTTTTATGTAAAATTCCTTCAAAATTGTCTAAATCATACAATCTTTACTTCCAACATTACATTTAGAGATCTTTAAAGTCCTATATAATTGAGTTCAATTTGCTAAAGCAAATGAGCCTAATCTCATGAAGATTTCCTGAGGCAGTAAAATAATCAGTATTTTTTAAAGTCAAAAAGACACAAAATCTGAAGTCATATGCAGTACAATAGAGAATTCACTAAATTATGTATTAAACCATAGTACAAGACAATGAGCGAAATATATTATTCTTAGCTCCCTACTGAAGATCAAATTTGTTTCAATTTAATATTAGAAATTAAGTTAAAGCAGCCAGGAACTTCAATTATCTTTATGTGTCTAACACTGAAAGCGGAAAAAACATTTCCTAACATCCTATCATAAAAGAAAAATGCTAGAGAAATTTCCCTTCATAACCATGCTTCAAACATCCCCCTTTCAGTGCCTTGATAAAAATACATCATACAGGAAAACATAAGCTTCTAAATTAAAGATTCCTTTTGATATCTTTTCAATTTGAATAGATTACAATATGCCATGGAAGTCCTTATTATTTGAAAAATTTCTAGAGTTAATAGTAATTCTTCAAGATTACTTATATTAGTATTTGTTATCATTACTACTTCTTTATAAGAAGTACCTGGCGTCCAGTTCCCTAAACACTTTAAAATCAATCTCCTGTCTCCACTTTATCCGAAACAGAATGTTACTCTGATCTATTTAGCCAACAGAAAACAGCAAACACATCTGGGTCGTCTATTCTGGCAAATCAGTGTTTAGAAACCAATGCAACTGTTATTAATGGCTCAGAAAGAAACACTGTAACAAAACCCACTGAGCCGATCCTCCCTGTGTGTGTACATGCGCCCATTCATCATCCTCATACATGCATATAAAATCTCAATTTCCACTGAATACCAGAACATCTTTACATAATACACAGATTATAAGGAAACTGCCCTCTTTAATGTTCAAAGAAAGAACAATTTCTAAAGCTAAGGATGAGAAGAGTTAATACTGGGACTGCTGCCACCCATCAACTTCAATTCAAAGCAAAGTACAACTCAATGTCATTTTTACCTCTAACGCTGCCACGCTGAAGCAAAAATTAACGTCACGGTGCGATAAAGTATCCTGGCATCCCAACGGATTATTTACTTCCCTAATTTGACATTACATATGTGTGGGGTCTTTTGTCCCTCCCACAGCATCCCAGATTGTCAACAGCATCTCGGTTAAGGCAAGCGACGGGCAAATCCCTCAGGTCATTACTTCGCACCTTAAGTACCAAAAAGTCTCGGCCTTCGCCGTTACTACAGGCAAACACTGCAGAGTCCCATGCCCTCCTCTGTTATATTTGGGGAGGCGGGGTGCGGAAGAAGCGCTCCGTGTATCCGGAGAATCCCCTGCGCTCCGTCCTGGTACCAGCAGCAGCACGAATACAAGTAATATGTGGGTCACCCAGAGAGAGAACCAGACCGGGCTTCGTGACCCTCCAAGTTCGGTGAAGACACCAAGAGCTTCTCAGGAAACGCCGCGCAAGCCTTCGGGGAAAGGGGGCAGAAGCAGAAGGTCTCCCGAGGTGGAGTGACGAGATCTGGCACAAGCCCAGGGCGTGGGCAGCAACCGAAGAGCCTCTCGAACCCTTCCCCTCCGCATCAGGGTCGGTCACTTCGCCAGGGGTGCGGCCGGAGGAGGGGGTCAGGGCTGGGGGAGGGCGGGGCCCGGGGCACCCCAGCGGCGCACCGGGGGCTCGGGGGGGTGTGTCCTACCTGGGCCGTGGCGGACGCAGGGATTCCGGACGGAGGGCTCGGATCCAGCTCAGGGCCAGGGCCGGCGGGGATTAGCCCTCAGCAGGCGAGACCGCCGCCGCCGCCCGCCCATCCCCCGCCGACGACTGCGGCGGGACCCGAGCGCGGCTTCGAGGGCCGGCCGGCTTGGTAGTCCCCTCGGTACCGTCCGCGTCTACTGGCGGCGGCGGCGGATGCTGTTGATGCTCCTGCCGGCCGCCCCCAGCCGCTGCTCTTGTGCCAGCCCCTGCTCCTCCTCCTGCCGCCGCCGCCGCCACCTCGTCCCCACCGCTCCCATCGCCGCTGCGGCGACTACTGCAGCGCCCGCTGACCCGACCCGACGTTATTCTCCCCCTTCGCAACCCGACACAGCCTAGCCCACCTGCCCTGCCAGTACGCACGCCTACCTCTCCGCCACAGGTGCTGATTGGAGAGCACGTCCCAGGCCCGCCACGTCGGTTGGCTAATCCCATTGCCTATCACGAAGTGGGCGGAGAGGCAGGCGGGGAGCGTCTCCGCCCCCCACCGGAGAATTGCCGCTATCTTCAGGTTTGCCTGAGAGGGCGAGTTACCGGGAAAGGAGCATCACAATGGCAACGCGCATGTGCGCAGGAATTCTGGGCCTTGTAGTTCCAGCCACAGCCGCAACTGCTCGCGGGTCCGGAGTCGAGAAGTAGAGCTTCTGAGACTAGTGGTGGGCGGACCGTGGAGTCCTCCTAGTCCGGAGTTAACTTGCTTATACCGGCATGATTGTGACCCCAGGATCGGGCTTTTTGGAAGAAAATCGGAAATGCGTTGTCACGTTACGAATTTACACCCAGAGATGGTCACGAAGAAGGGCCCCAAATCGTGAGGCCTCACCATGCCTCCTCCTCAGAGCCGGAGCTGCCAGGATCTGGCAAGTTGGCGTTGTCCCCAGAACGCCTAACGTGAAGCTGATCGCCGGCCCGCGCGACGGAGAGGCCTGGAGGTATAGGGAGGAGAGGAGTCGGGCACCTGCAGAAAAGAATCCCGGCTTGGAGCCCGAAGTATTCTTAGGGTGTTTGCAGCCCATGAAGAATGAGATTACCTCCCCCTTTTCAAACACCACCAGTAAAGGGTTCGATGAGCACCCCCTCCGAGCACCAGCCTGGGGATCTGAGCGGGAGAATGCGGGAGTTCCTCGAAGATGTTCAAGGAAAAGCGAGGAGAGCAGAGCAGTGAGGTTGTGTGGGATATATTTGTATTAGGCATTGATTGTGTCAAGCTCTTTAGTGAAGAAGAAACCCTAAAATTGCACCCCCACCCCGTCCTCACCGAGCACTTTACGGAAGAAAAATCTCAAAAAGGTTTAACAAATTTCCAAGGCTCTAAAACTAATTACTGGCAGAACCAAAACTCTGGTCACTTATACTTATTTCTGTGTTATTGTGGGGGGTTTTTTTGTTTGTTCGTTTGTTTTTTTAAATAATCAAAATGACTCCCAGGAGTCTACCAGGGAATGAAAATCTGCAGTGACTTTTGAGTTTCTTTTTACTTTAAATCTTTTCTTCACTCATGTGACATTCTGATTAAAGCTGATTAATTAAGACTATGGAACAGTTAAATATAAATCCTATATTCAATCTCAGAACTGTTATAGAATCTGTTTCTTCTTTTTCAGGAAATGCCACAGCCTCTCGACATTCTTTAAAAAAACAGCAGATACTTTGACTGTCATGTCTAGATCCTTGGATAAAAAAAAAAACAGTCAAAGTGTACATTAAAGGCGATTGGTGATGCAGCTCATCTTGTTCTGTTCAAACTTAAAGAAGATGCCAAATTATTTCCTTTCCACTGATTAAAACGGCAAGTTTGTTTTTCCCATTACTTTGTCTTACAATATATTTCACTTCAATATTGGCTGGGCAAGTAATTTAAATTGAGAGGTATTAGGGTTTCTGCAAATACTTTTCTTTAAAATTAAAGAAGCTTATAGGGGAAAAATCCAAATTCACTAAAATTATGCCTAGAAATATTTCAAATAATTATTCTCTGTCCAAAGAGAATTTTTTTCACTCAGCAAATACAGTGCTGTCTTCAAGCTACCCAGATACAATCTCTGCTATCATGCATAAGGTTTTTGTTTGTTTGTTTGTTTGTTTGTTTGGGTTTTGGGGGGTTTTTTTGTTTGTTTTGTTTTTGTTTTTGTTTTAGGAAGAGGGAGAGAGAGAATCTTAAGCAGGCTCTACTGTCAGTACGGCAGAGGCCAGGGAGCAGGGGGGCTCCATCTCATAATCCTGAGATCATAACCTGAGCCGAAATCAAGAGTTGGTCACTGAACCAACTGAGAGACCTAGGCACCCCAGTAAGCATTTTGATTAATGTAGTCACAGAATTACGTTTATCTATTTTAAATCAATCAGTAGATACAGCTAGATTCTCCAAATATGGACAGATGACTATCCTTCTGATTGTTATTTTATAACCAACTCCATTTGCAAATCTATGAAGGGTAAGATAAATAGAAGAGTATGTGAGAAAGCAATCCAGTAGCTATACAGCAAGAATGATTTTTTAGGGGCTCCTGGGTGGCTCAGAGGGTTAAGACTCTGCCTTTAGCCCCAAGTCATAATCTCAGGGTCCTGGGATCAAGCCCCTCGTCAGGCTCTCTGCTCAGCAGGGAGTCTGCTTCCCCCCCCTCTCTCTCTACCTGCCTGTCTGCCTACCTGTGATCTATCTCTCTGTTAAATAAATAAATAAAATCTTTTCTAAAAAAGAATGAATTTTTATTTTAATGTCGTGCAGAGGGAAGTGTTTTATGATGAGGATCTTGAGAACAGGGCAACAATGTATCTCAGAGTAGGAAGTGTAAGATTGCATATATAGTGAAAGTTAATGCCACAGGAGTGGGAATCCTGGGGTACTGGACTGCTCAAGGAAAACAACTTCCCAGGTCTCCCTTTTTTCTCTGATCTTTTCCATTTAAGAAGTATTGAGCTGTCCCAAGAGGTATTAGTTCAGTTAGGATAAATGGCAAGGTAATGTATTATTCAAGAGCTGGTACTGGAATTCAGAAATCTCTTTTGAGATCTATCTATCTATCTATCTATCTTATTGTAAGGGTTTTTTTTTTCAATAAATAAATATGGTAGCCAACCTCTAAAATGGCCCCCAATGGTCCCTACCTCCTGGTATCTTCATCCTTGTGTAGTCCCTCCCATACTGAATTGGGCTGACCTGTGTAACCGATAGGCTTTTTCAGAAATTATGGTGTGTAAATTTCAAGACTAGGTCATGAGAGACTTCACAGCTTCTGCTTTATGCTCTCGTGGATCACTTACTTACAGGGACGCCGTTTGCCGTAATAGCAGGAGGCTTGAGCAGGCAGCCCTTAGGAGTAGCCACCTGGCAAGGAACTGAGACATTACATCAGTAATCAGCACCAGATAGTCAACCCTGTTAATGAGCCATTCTTGAAAACAGATCCTCCACCCCCAGCCGAGCCTTCAGATGGCTACAGGCCCAGCTGGCCTTCTGACTGCCGCCCTGTGAGCTACCCCAATCCGGAACTACCCAGCGAAGCCATTCCCCAAATCCAGACCCACAGAAACTATGTAATATGATAAGTGTTTACTGTTACTTTAAATACTCAGTTTGGGGGGACAATTATTCATGCAGCAATTGATAACTGATATAGTAAGAATTATAAAAATAATAGAATGAGAAATGATTTAAAATTAGGGATATCTGCCCTGGATAACTGAGTCAGATAGAATGAGACTCTCATCTTAGGATCAGTCTTAGAGCATATTCAAGGATAATGGGCAAATTTCAGATTTATACTGATTCCCCATCCAGAACATAATGCCCCTTTCAACACAGCTTCTTTCTCCCAGCACAGAATAAGTAACATATTTGAGAACCGTTTTTTCTTTCTTCTTTTCTCTATTTGTGGCTTCCTCTACTCATCTTTAGACACCCATTGATTTACCACTTTTTAACTTTCCCCTAAACAGGAAATGATCTAGATGGATTATTATGAAAAGGACAACAGGGGACCAGATGCCTGGGTGGTAAGTGCCTGCCTTGGGGTCCTGGGATAGAGCCCCACGTTAGGCTCCTTCCTCAGAGAAGTGCCTGTTTTTCTCTCTGCCTGCTGCTCTCCCTGCTTCTGCTCTTTCTGACAAATAAAATCTTTAAAGAAAAAAAGGACAATGGGGATGACTGCGTGGCTCAGTCAGTTGAGCAATGGACTCTTGGTTTCAATTCAGGTCATGATCTCAGGGTTGTGATCTCAGGTTCCTGAGATTGAATCCCATGTCCCATGTCTGGCTCTGCGCTCAATGGGGAGTCTGCTTATCCCTCTCCCTTCCTACCCCTCTAACCATCCCCAACTCAAATAAATAAATAAAATCTTAAAAAAAAAAAAAAAAGGACAACACCATAAACACCACAGTATAAACCAGTGTGCCAGTCAAGGAAAAGAGACCCCTTGTCCCTTTTGCTTTCCATCTCTCTCTTCAGAAACAAATCTCATCTTGTACACCTGATACCAGTATAATGTTATGTCAATTATGCCTTCACAACAATAGATCTCAGAATTGTGTACTTTAAATGGGTGGATCGTATGGTATGTGAATTATATCTCAATAAATCTGTTTTAAAAAACTCTGCACAGCCCTTTGAAGCACGGACAATACTGGTGCTCAAGTATTTCCACAAACCAGGAACAGCCCTGTGTTTTATTTATTTCCTTATTTATTTATTTTTAAAGATTTTATTTATTTGAGAGAGAGAAACACAGCTAAAAAGGGAATACAAGGAAGAGGAGTGAGAGGGAGAACAAGCTCCCCGCTGAACAGGAAACCCAATGCGGGTTCGATCCTGGGACTCCGGGATCATGACCTGAGCTGAAGGCAGGTGCTTAACGACTGAGCCACCCAGGCGCCCCTTACTATGTTATTTCTTGATGTACTTCCTGTTTATGCCTAACTTTTATGAAATATGAAACAACTGTACCCTTGGATGTTAACAGTTAACATTTTCTAAGTTTTATTCCTTTAGAACAGTTAATTCTATTCATATTTACTCAGACTTCTAGGTTTCTTTGTTGCAGTGTCATTGACATAGCAGGGCTGTATATTTAAAATTTTCATGTGAAAGTAGTGAAGTAATGTTGTGATTTCTGATGGGCGCCTGTGACAGTCTAGAAAAAGTTCAGTGACTTTCAGTCTGGTCCAGCAATAAGCTTCTGGGAACACTGGACAGCTTTCTGTGATTTTCAGGCTCTGCCTCGGGAACACTTGCCTGACTGGGGATGCTAATAGCGCACCCTAGTGGTCATAGTATTCCACTGCCAGCTGTATTGAAATAAAGTCAGGGGTGTTTTTTGTTTTGTTTTGTTTTGTTTTTAAGATTTTATTTATTTATTTTGATAGAGCAGAGGAGAGGAGGAGGGAGAAGCACACTCCCTGCTTAGCGTGGAGCTCATCATGCAGGACTCTTGATCCCTGGACCCTGGGCCAAAGAGAGATGCTTAACTGACTGAACCACCCAGGTGCCCTGAAAGGCCTCTTCTCCTATCTTCTCCTATCTTATCTCCTAGCAGACCAACCAGTGGATAGGGATTTTTATAATTTTTAGGAACCTGATGATGATGATGAAAAAGATGATCCTAAAAAATATTTTTCTGGTAGTGACATTTGGACATTATGTGTTCTGCAAAATAAAATGTATTTGCAGATGCCAAATAAAATTTCTAAAAATGTATTGGGTATCTACAAAAAGGACATTACTGTATGATATCCTATGGAGGGTTCCAAAAATATTAGATGTGTTTCCTATATAGGCCACTTTGAATTATACTTTTGTACATATCTTATTTCTTTTTATAAGTATATAGGAATCATTTCTTATACCACATATTTTCCATATTTTCTTTACTCTGTATTTCGTTAAATATGCACAGTATTTTTATGTTTTTATTTTTAAAAAAATATTTATTTGAGAGATAGCAAGTACATGGGGGCAAGGGGGTGGAGAGAGAGAGAGAGAGAGAGAATCTTCAGTCTTCTCACTGACTGAACAATGAGCCCTTCACGGGGATTGATCCCAGGACCCTGAGATTATGACCTGAGCCAAAATCAAGAGTTGGACACTTAACGGACTGAGCCACCCAGGTGTCCCACACTCAGTATTTTTAAATAAATGAATGTAATACAAAAAGTTAAATATAGTACAAAATAATATAAGATACTAATAATACAAGTGCCCTCAGACTTTGCATTAACTTCCAAACAAGCGCTATCAACATCTCTCGGTTCGCCTTTTTCTATATCTTTAGTAGGAAGATGATTACACATTGCTCTTTGATTTTTTTTAGTTCTTACCCAGAAACATAACCAAGGGTGGTTATTAAAAAACAAATGACAAAGAAAAATTCCTCCAGTTGGAAGGTCACAGAAGAGAGAGAAAAGAGAAAAATCCTACTAAATTTACTTTAGAAGTAGTAACAACAGGGGCACCTGGGTGGCTTAGTCGGTTAAGCATCTGCCTTCAGCTCAGGTCATGAGCCCAGCGTCCTGGGATGGAGTCCTGCATTGGTCTCCCTGCTCAGTGGGGAACCAGCTTCTTCCTCTCCCTCTTCCTCTGTGCCCTCTCTCCCTCTCTTGCTCTTAAATAAATAAATAAATAAATAAATCTGGAAAGAAAAAAAAATAAGTAGTAACAACAGTATAGAGCCAGAAACTGGACTTTGTAGGTCCCTGAGCCAGCCTGTATTACTCATAGCATTCAGGTAGAGTCTCTGCCTGTTCTCAGCACCACATCCCATCATCATGTGTCGCTAAGCTTGGTCTGGTTAATTCAGGGTTGCAAGGAAGTGGGGGTGTCTAGATTCATTTGAAGATGAGCTCTAGCCTCCCATCTTACAGAAAGATACCATCCTTGGGGCATCTGGGTGGCTCAGTTGGTTAAACGACTGCTTTCAGCTCAGGTCATGATCCTGGAGACCTGGGATCGAGCCCCACATCAGGCTTCCTGCTCTGCGGGAAGCCTGCTTCTCCCTCTCTCAGTTCCTCTGCTTGTGTTCCCACTCTAGCTGTGTTTCTCTCTGTCAAATAAATAAATAAAATCTAAAAAAAAAAAAAAAAGAAAGATACCATCCTTATACCTCTTTTTTCTAGTAAATTGTAGCTTCATTTTACTTGGCTCACACAGATTTTTAAGAAATCCATTGCTGAAAAAATAAAAATTTGAAATCTTCAATTCTAGTTGACTGGAATAGGGATTTTGGAAATAGACTCAAGTACATTTACTATATGATAGAAGTAGCATCTCAAAGAGGTGAGACAGGGATAAATCCTTATTGAAAGTGTGTTCAGACAACCAGCCACTTGAAAACTATAATAAAATTGGGCCATAGTCAGAAGTATAGTCCAAATGGATTAGAGACCTAAATTTAAACAATGAAACTCTACAATGGTGGGATTCCTTTGAGCCTAGCTGTGAGAAGAAGCTTTTTAAACTGTGACTCAAAATCCAAATGTAGTGGAAAAAAATTGAAAAACTACAAAAGCTTTACATATCTTTTCATAGCATGAAACATCCTAAAGAAAGTCAAAGTGACTGAGATCAACTATTTAGAATGTATATCACAAGTAAGAGCTAATATCTTGATTATATAAAAACTCTTAAAAATCCAGGTTATGGGGGAGAGCAAAAAATGGGCCAAACAACGTACTCACCACATGGCTAAAATTTAAGAATGGTGAACAGCGTCAAATGTTTGAGGATGTAGAACAACCAGAACGGCCATACATTGTTGGTTGAAGTGAAAAATGGCCCATCAACCTTGGAAAAAATGTCTGGAGGTTTCTTTAAAACTGCACACACATTTATGCTATTTTTAGCGATCTGACTTCTAGATATTAACCCAAGAGAGATGAAAGTGTGCGTTTGCAAAAAGACCAATTCAAGACGTGCAGAGTGGCTTTATTGAGAAGAGCCCGAAGTCGGTAACAGCCCAGGTGTCCACCAATAATAGAATGGATAACAAGCTGTGCTGTATTCATAAATGTAATACAAACCTACAATGAGAAGGAACTGATACATACAACAACACGAACTAATCTCAGTGGTGATTGGCTCAAGGAAAGAAACCTTATGCAAAAAAATTCACACGATTCTCTTTATATGAAAAAGTCTCACAAGAGAACCTAAATTCTCCCAGTTACATAGAGCTGTAGCATAGGACACACTGATCTATGGTCAAAAAATATTACGACAATGGTTTCAGTCTCTGAGGAAATGGGGGGAGGGCTTTACTGGCAAGGGGATGAAGGGCGTTGATAAATGTTCCGTATCTTGAGAGGGCTTTGAGTAACACAGATGCATTTTGTTAAAACTCAGTGAATGTACACTTACGGTTTGTACATTGCATTCCATTTTTATCTCCAAAGGAAAAAACTGTAAACAAATATTGAAGTCTAGCTAATGATATGCATGCTGAAGTATATAGGGGAATATGTATTGCTATCTACAATTTACTTTGAAATGCGTCTAAGAAATAAGTTGGATCAATGGAAGAATAGAGGGATGGATAGATGGGTAGATATATGATAAAGCAAGGATAGTAAATTATTACTGGTGGAATCTAGGTAGTAAATTATAATTGGTAGAATCTTGATGTATATATGATTGTTGTAAAGTTCTTTCAACTTTGAGGTATGTTGGAAAATATTCCCAATATTTCCATTTTCACAACAGAATACTTGAAAAAAAAGATGTCACAAGCATGTTAGTGAGCCATTTTGGAAATGGGTCCTCTGGTAGATGTCTACATAGGATCCAGTGGGAATGTGACTTTAAGGATTGTTCAATTCTACCCAGGGCTGAGGGGAATGTGTTCGTTTTCTAGGTTGATGTAACAAATTACAAGAAACATAGTGGCTTAACACAACATAAATTTATTATTTTAGAGTTCTGTAGGTCAGAAGTCCAAAAGGGGTCTCCCTGGACTCAAATCAAGGTGTCATCAGGTGTCAGTTCCTGGTTCTGAGGCTTAAGAGGAAAATCATATCCCTTATTTTTTCAGCTTCTAAAGGCTGCCTACATTCCATGGCTCTTGGCCCTCTTTCTCCATCTTTAAGGTCAATGTTACCAGTAGGCAAAGTCCTCATGGCACATCCCTTTGACCTACTCTTCTACCTCCCTCTTCCAGTTTTAAGGACTCATGTGATTAGACTGGGCCCACCTGGATAATCCAGGCCAATCTCCCCATCTCAAGGTCCACAACCTCAATCACATCTACAAAGAACCTTTTGCCATGGAAGGTACCATATTTGTACATTCTTGTACATTAACAGCTTGTGAAGGAAAGGGACATTTCTCTGCCTACCACAGGGAGAGTTAAGAAAAGCTTCCTGGGAAGAGTAACACTTTCCACTCTCAACTTTTCTTGCAACTTTTAATTTACATTCATTATGTTATTCATTGATATATTGTCCTTTCTGCATCAGTCATTAAATTTTACGTTCAAGGTTTGGGATTCCTTCAAGAATTGGCTATAAATCCCTATGGTTTGTTTCATATCTGCTAAGAATTACAACCAAAAACTTGAGAAATTCAAACCAGCCTCATTTTGATACTCCTCCATATGTTGCTGTAACTTAGTGCATAGTATAGACAGTAACTGTGTCGGTCATTTCCAAGTGATAAAGTCCCACTCGGCAGGAGTAACTTGTTAACCTTTCACACGGCCTAGCCCAGAGTCATGTACATTAAAGAAGGAAGAAATGACAAGAATCCAGGAGTAAACAAATATACTTTTAAACTATTGTACACTAACTCCGAGTATGAAGCCCTCTTAGGCCATAAAACCGAGCTTCAAGTAATATTAGCTGGTGTTCAACCCATAGTTTTAGTTTCTCTCTCTTTTTTGTCATTTGATCCTGCCCCTAATTAAAATCAACATCTCTCATGGATGAAATTCACAAGGAAGAGCATACAGAACAAGAAGGCATGAGGGCAAGGAGAAAAGCTAACATTTAAAAGGAAGATGGTGGGACAAAATCCAGGAGAGGCCACTGGATGGGACCACTTGACCTGCCTGAGCTAAAGGCTCAGCTTCCCGCGTCCCTCGCTGCCCAGTGTTTATACCTGCCGTAAGACTCCTCTTGGAAGGATCTTACGGGGACTTATTCTCAGCTGCCTCTGCCCTGTTCTCTCCTGACAAGGAAAGCGCTCATCCACTCGGACTAAAAACGTCAGAAGCAGGACTTGGCAGACCATCTTTTCCCCCCTGATTTTCTTGTTTGCTGTACTTGTTCATTTATGGAAAATAGACTCACGTAGTTCAACATTTGCAAAGGACTCTAATGGTATATGGTGAAGACTAAGCTTCCATCCCGTGCACGACTCTCAGACTCGGTCCGCCTACTCCAATTACGGGTTCCTTGTGTAGCCTTCTTACCCACTGCAAATAACACAGCTCCCAATTCTTTTTCTTCATACAAATAGCAAGCAGCACTTTTTCTACAACTTTCTTTTTTCATTACTATTTTCTCTTTTTTGGGGCGCCTGGGTGGCTCAGTTGATTAAGCGACTGCCTTCGGCTGGGGTCATGATCCTGGATTCACGGGATCGAGCCCCACATCAGGCTCCCTGCTCGGCAGGAAGCCTGCTTCTCCCTCTCTCAGTCCCCCTGCTTGTGTTCCCTCTCTCGCTGTGTTTCTCTCTGTCAAATAAATAAATAAAATCTTTAAAATATATATATATATTTTCTCTTTTTTTAAAAGATTTTATTTATTTATTTGACACAGAGAGATCACAAGTCGGCAGAGAGGCAGGCAGAGAGAGGAGGAAGCAGGCTCCCCGCCGAGCAGAGAGCCGGTTGCGGGCCTCAATCCCAGAACCCTGAGATCATGACCTGAGCCAAAGGCAGAGGCTTTAACCCACTGAGCCACCCAGGCGCCCTTCATTAATATTTTCTTAGAGTTTCTTCAATATTAGTGCATAAAATCGACCCCATTCTTTTTTGTGGATTGTGTAATATTTACTTGGAAATAAGATTTTAAAATAGACTATTCTTTGGAATAGTTATAGATTTACAGGAAAATTGCAAAGGTAATACAGAGAGTTCTCACATACCTTCTCATCCAGTTTTCCCTGTTATTAACAGCTCATGTTTGTATGGCACATTTCTATAATTAATAAAATATTGATTCATTATTGTTAACTGAAGTTCATAGCTTATTTAGATTTCCTTAGGTCTTACCTGATTTTTTTTTCTGCTCCAGGATCCCATTCAGGGTACCACATTCCATTTACATGTCATTTCTTTAGGGTTTCCTCAGCTATGACAGCCGTGGTTTTAGGGGTTTTGAAAGTTTTGAGGAGTACTGGTCAAGTATCTTGAAGGATGCCCCACTTTTGGAATTGGTCTGTTTTTCTTCTTATTAAGGGTTTTGGGGGGAAAAGGCATATAAGTTGACATTTTGATCACACCATATCCAAGATACCTACTACTAACATGATTTTTCACTGATATTGACCTTGATCACCTGGCTGAGCTAGGATTTATCAGTTTTCTCCACCTTATTCTTTTTTCTTCCTTTCATACTATATTCTTTGGAAGGAAGTCACTACAGCTCATACTTCAGAAGTAGAGATGAAACGGGAAATTTTAAGTACCTGTCAAAGTTATTCTTTCTTTATTTTTTTATTTATCTCTTTAAATTTTTCATTTATCTTTATTATTATTTATTTATTTGTTTGTTTGAGAAAGAGAGAGAGAGAAAGCATGAGTGGGAGGGGCAGAGGAAGAGAGAAACTTCAGTAGACTCTGTGCTGAACACAGAGCCTGATGTGGGGCTTGATGCCACAACCCTGAGATCATAACCTGAGCTGAAATCAGGAGTTGGACACTTAACCAACTGTGCCACCTGGGCACCCCCTGTTAAAGTTATTCTTACAAATTGGCTAAAAGTCAGAGCATAGCTGGTTGCAAAGGAAGGGAAGGAAACCCCCCTCCGAAATAACCTAGGGCTGTGGTGTAGAGGCTCTTGAGTTTCATGAGCCACGGAAGATCTTTGAGTTGCTATGGAGGAGCCACTGTACCAACCAGAGATATTACCAGACCCGTACTTAGGAAGATTAAGTTTGTGATGATATGTGGAGTTAATGCAAGAAAGTAAGAAACTAGAGAAAGAAGACCAGCAAAGAGGCCACGGCAACTGTCCTGGCAATGATGGAGGAAGGGCTGGGATGGGGAGGTGAGAGTGCAGAGCAGAGAAAGTGAGAAGAAACAATCGACAAGACTTGGTCAGTTTTCCAAGTGTTTTCCTGTGGAAGGAAGAATCAGAGATAATTTAGATGTCAAAACTGCGTAATTTCGGGGCGCCTGGGGGGCTCAGTTGGTTGAGCAACTGCCTTCGGCTCAGGTCATGATCCTGGAGACCCGGGATCGAGTCCCACATCGGGCTCCCTGCTTGGCAGGAAGCCTGCTTCTCCCTCTCTCACTCCCCCTGCTTGTGTTCCCTCTCTGGCTGTGTTTCTCTCTGTCAAATAAATAAAATCTTAAAAAAAAAAAACCTGCCTAACTTGGACAATAGTGGTACTTTTTAAAAAAAATATTTTATTTGTTTATTTGACAGAGATAGATAGAGAGAGAGAAGGAACACCAGCAGGGGAAGTGGGTGAGGGAGAAGCAGGCTTTCCACCAAGCAGGGAGCCCAAGGTGGGGCCTGATTCCAGGACCCAGAGATCATGACCTGAGCTGAAGGCAGACGCTTAACGCTTGAGCCACCCAGGTGCCCCCAATAGTGAGTGGTTCCTTTAACAGAAGTGAAAAAATGGGAAAAAGAACTGGTTTGGGGCCAAGGATGGGTTTGATTTTAGACTCTGAGCTCGAAGGTCCAGCAGCACTATCAGATAAAAAGTTGGAAATGCAGGCCTGAGGTCAGGAATGGACACATAAATTTGAAAAAATTTCACCTAGAGATGAAATCATAGCTCTAAGCCGTGGGCAACCACTAAGGAGATGAGATAAGGGGAGGGTTCAGGGCAGAAGGAAGGAAGACCAGCAGCAAAGTAGGGGGGGTGGTAGAAGGAAGCAGTCCTAGGGCTATTGAGGCCTGGGGTGAGCTCAGTTAGTCACATTCTCCAAAAGTCATCTGCTCTTGTCTTTTTGCATAGTTCATTCAAGTTTTCTGCTTTGGTCACCTCTCCTACTTAGGTCTTTTGTGTTGTTTTCTAAGTTGGTGTGATCTTATTATTTTACCACGGACCAGAGGTAGTTTACTTTTCAGTTCATCTACATTGCTTACCAAGGGCCACAACTGACTACAGTTTAGTTAATCAGTTCTGGAAGCTGGTGTAAACAACATGTGACCTGCCTCAATTGAGGCATGTTTATAAGAAAAGAAGCTTTGGGGCACCAAGGCGGTTTAGTCGGTTAAGTGTCTGTCTTTGGCTCAGGTCATGATCCCAGGGTCCTGGGATGGAGCCCCACACTGGGCTCCCCACTCAGTGGGAAGACCGTTTCACCCTCTCCCTCTACCTGCTACTCTGCCTGCTTGTGCTCTCTCTGTGTCAAACAACTAAATAAAAATTCTTTTAAAAAAAGGAAAGAAAAGTTTTGGTAACTGATCTTGCATTCATTGAATTGCATTATTTTCATTTCATAGTTCACATTGAACCCAACAGTTTCGTTCGTTTCAATTCCTTTTGTTAACAGTTTGATAACATTTGTTAAGATGTTCTTTTTAGTAGCTTCTGGAGATGAATTTCCCCTAAAGGAAATGTCTGTCCTCAGAATGGCTTGAAATATGTGCACATTTTTATTGATTGGTTTACTGAAATCACACTTGATGTGGACTAAGTGGAGCCAGACATATTTTATTTTTTAAAAATCAATTCTTCTCCTCTCTAATTGCCACTTTCCTAGCTTAGGTCACCCGCTTCTTATCTACATTAGCTCAGGAGCCTTTTAACTGGCCTTCCCTGGTGTCTTTATTTTTTCCACATTATAGCCAGAGAGCTTTTGCTAAATGCAAATTGGACCATATTGTTCATATGAGAAAATACTAGTGATTTCCTCATTTCTCTCAACATCACTTACAAAGTTCTTCATGATAATTTTCTTGCTATTAACTCATCACACTCTATACTACAGCTCATCCAGTAAGAGAAGAAAAGAAATAAGGTATAAATTCTGGAGGGGAAGATAAGAAAAGATATTTATCATGCACATAGTAAATCTCAAAAGCATCTAGAAAAAGGATTACAATTAATGAGATAGTGAGCTACCTTTACATGCCCACCAGAATGTCTACAACTGAAAAGACAGACAATACCAAGTGTTGACAAGAATACGGGGCAAGAGGAACTTTGGAAAAATATTTGACAATTTCTTCAAAGTTAAACGTGGATCAGTACACACACACACATACATGTTTCATTACGTATCTCATTTTTTATATCACTAAATATCTACACATACATATAGTCTCTAAGAGAAATGAATGCATATCATATACCTAAAAAAAACACTTGTAGGGGTGCCTGGGTGGTACATTTGGTTAAGTTTTGGCTCAGGTTGTGATCTCAGGGTCGTGAGATAGAGCCCTACGTTGGGTTCTGTGCTCATTACAGAGTCTGCTTGAGACCCTTGAGAACCCTAGTTGTTAGTACTGCCTCTTGTTCTTTTTTTTTGAGGCGAGTCTTTCCACCTTGTCATTTTATCCAGATAAAAATAGGTGACTGAGAGAACAAAATACTAAAAGGTAGCAACGAGCCCAGAAAAATATACACTAACCAAATCAGAAGAGACCTGAAACTGGGGGAAGAAGAAAGGAGGGGGGAAAAAAAAGAAATATATACATACATATATGTATGTGTATATTAGACAGGTAAATAGAACAGAGCCACACACTTGATTTTGGGTGTATTTTGTTCTGTCAGAAGAAACTGACTGCCAAAATTTTAAAGAAAGAAAAACTTATATACATACAAAAATAAGGGTAAACACGATGATGGGATGGAATATGACTGTAAAGGTGAAAATTTAAAAAAGATTCTAAAAAAGGAATTGATAAGAAGATAAAAGAAGGGGAAAAAAAGGAAAGAATGTAATCAAGCTGGAGACTAAAACAAAGTCATACACTAGATTTGGGGTATATTTTGACCTGTTGGAAGAAACTGTATCCCAAAATTCTAAAGAAATTCTACTATGTACCTATAGTATACAAAATATAAGGTTAAATACAGTGAAGGAACAGAATATGACTGTAAAAATGAAAATTAAAAAAGACTTAAAAAAGGTATTGATAGAATAAAATAGTTTTAAAAAGGTTAAAATAAGGGGCGCCTGGGTGGCTCAGTTGGTTAAGCGATTGCCTTCGGCTCAGGTCATGGTCCCGGAGACCCGGGATCGAGTCCCTCATTGGGCTCCCTGCTCGGCGGGAAGCCTGCTTCTCCCTCTCTCACTCCCCCTGCTTGTGTTCCCTCTCTGGCTGCCTTTCTCTCTGTCAAATGAATAAAATCTTAAAAAAAAAAAAAAGGTTAAAATAAGAAAGGAAAAATTTAACAAATAAAATAAGAAAAAAATAAAATAAAAAAACGCCTTTACTTTGAAAGATCAAAGAACCATGGCGAAAAAGCCATTCTATGTGCTGTATTCCTTTAGCTCTGAAGTCCCAGAGTTTTCATTAATCTGTGAACTTGACCTTGGCTGGATAGTCCAGCTGATCTCCTGGGGGCAGGGCCTGTTGCCGGGATTCTCAGATGTCTGTGCCGCAGGCGGAACTGCCCCGCCCTCGCTGGGCGGGGCTAAGCAATCTGCTCAAGTTCGCTCTCAGGAGCTTTTGTTCCTTCAAGGATCTCCATACAGCTTTGGAGGATGGGAATGAAGATGGCGGCCTCCCAGTCTCCGGCCCAGAGGAGCCAAGAACTTGAGGAACTGCTCCTCAGGGAAAAGGAATCAATCACGCCTGTCTCCCTGGTCTCCGGCTGCACCCCATGCTCACCCGGCCAGGGACCGGCGTTTGTATCTCAGGCGCTCAGCCCCATTTGGAGCCTCTGAACCCAGCAGATTCCTGCAGTGCGGTCCTGCGCTGCCCCACCAGGTGGAGGAAGGAGGGGGTCTCCCCGCTCTGCCACTTGTGGGGTCCCTGCTCAAAGAGCAGTGACCCGACTGCGCCTCGGATCCTGGTTTCAGGTAAGCCCGAGCTGAGAGCCCCTCCTCGGCTCCGTCTCTGCAGCCAGGGTCCCTGCTCTGATATCTGGGGGCTCTGCTGCACTCGGGCACCTGGGGCTCTTCTGTGACCCTGTGGGTTCTGAGACCACACTGTCCCCGTGAGGCCTCTACCCCATGCTTAGCCTCTGGGGCGACATCCCTCAGTGGCACAGACTTCTAAAAGTCCCAATGTTAAGCTCCGCTTGTCTACCGTTTGCTGGAGCCGACCCCCCCCCATCTGTCTTCCCGGGACACCGCCTCAGGTTCGCTTCTCCACACATCCTGCCTTCCAGCAAGTGCTCGCTTTTTTGTTCCTAGAATTGCTGCTATTCTTCTCTTCGGTCTCCTTTTGAGTTTGTAGGTGTTCAGAATGGTTTGATAGCTATCTAGCTGAACTCCTGGGACCCGACAGCATTTAGGTCTCCTACTCCTCCGCCATCTTGCTCCTCGCTCTGGACCCCCACCAGTGAGATTTATTATAGGAATTGGCTCAAGTGGTTATGATGGCTGAGAAGTCCCACTACCTGCAGTCTGCAAAAGAACCAGGAAATTTGGTGGTATAATTCAGTCCACAAGTACAAAGGTCTGGGATCCAGGAGCTCCGAGGTCAGGGAGCAGGAGAACATAGACATCCCTGCTCAAAGAGAGGGAGGGAAATCATTCATTCTCTACCTTTTGGTTCCATTTGGACCCCCAGTGGGCTGGATGAGGCCCACTCTCAGATCTCACTGAGGTGAGCACAGATCTCTGTGTTCAGTCTGCTGAATCAGATTCTAATGTCTTCCAGTAACATCCTCACAGATACATCCAGAAATTACATCGCATCAGCTATCCAAGCATCTCTTAGGCTAAATTAATACATAAAATTAACTAGTACAGTCATGTTCCTTTTTAAATGAGATGGGTTTTCGGAACTATCAGGGGGTAGGTGCTTGTTAAATGGACAGAGATGGGTCAAGAAAACATTCTTTGCTTCACGGCTCAGACTTACCTCCTCTCTTTTTAACATGAAGTTCTCAGATAGTACTTTCATGTAACTACATCTTTAAATGCAACATTTCTCCAAATTTATATTTACACTTTAGTTAACATATAGAGCAATATTGGTTTCAAGAGTAGAATTTAGTGATTTATCACTTACATAAAACATCCAGTGCTCATCATAACCAGTGCCCTCCTTAATACCCATCACCCATCTATCCCATCTGTCACCCACCTCCCTCCTACCAACCCTCAGTTTGTTCTCTACCATTGCTTGATCATAGTGTAATTCTATTTTTAACTTTTTGAGGAAACTCCATACTAATTTCCAGAGTGGCCGCACCAGGTTCTCTCATGAGTTTGTTCCCCCAACGCTCTCTGTACAGCTTTGGAGGACGAAGATGGTGGCTCAGGTTCACTCTCACGAGTGGAGCTCCCACTAACTGTGTAAGAGGGTTTCCCTTTCTCTACATTCTTGACAGCATCTGTTGCTTCCTGTGTTGTTAATTTTAGCCATTCTGACTGGTGTGGGGTGGTCTCATTGTGGTTTTGCTTTCTATTTCCCTGATCAGTGAGACTGAGCATCTTCTCATGTGTTGTTAGCCATTGGCATGTCTTTTTTGGAAAAGTGTCTTTTTGTCTTCTGCCCATTTCTTAATTGGATTATTGTTCTGGGGTGTTGAGTTTGCTGAGCTCTTTATAGACTTTGGATACTAACCCTTTGTCACATGTCATTTGCAAATCTTCTTCCATTCCAAAAGCTGCCTTTCGTTTTGTTGATTGTCTCCTTCGCTGTGCAATTTTTTTTTTAAGATTTTATTTAATTGACAGAAACACAGCTAGAGAGGGAGCACAAACAGCAGGTGAGAGAGGGAGAAGCAGGCTTCTCGCCGGGCAGGGAGCCCGATGTGGGACTCGATCCCCAGTCTCTGGGATCATGACCTGAGCCGAAGGCAGAGGCTTAACCACTGAGCCACCCAGGCGCCCCCGCTGTGCAGTTTTCTATCTTGAAGTCCCAATAGTTCATTTTTGCCTTTGTTTCCCTTGCGTGATGTGTCTAGTGAGAAGTTGCTATACCCGATGTCAAAGAGGCTGCTGTGTATGTTCTTCTCTAGGATTTTAATGGATTCCTGTCTCACATTTAGGTCTTTCACCTATTTTGAGTTTAGTAATAGGTTATCTATCACTCACGCATACAATCTGAACTTTTCTTACCCACAGTATTATTGCCATTCTCAATCTGCTTTCTGTTTCTAGCAGTTTTCCATGGGATGAGGTTCTTTCTATAATGAAGGCAGTATTTAATGGTTATTTGTAAGAACGTAGAGGACTTAGATTGCCAACACTGTGTCTCTCAAGACTGAGCAGTTTTTCACCCATGCTCTCAGTGTTTCAGTGTTTGAGGACTTCGGTTAGCTCTGCTGGTAATTTTCAGTCCTGACTTTCCAGGTTTTTCTATTGAGTGGGCTTCTTATCAATTGGGGGTAGTTGACAATTTCTCAGTTCTGCAACCTTTTTTTTTTTTTTAACATTTTATTTAGGGGCGCCTGGGTGACTCAGTCATTGGGC
>PITA01001544.1:0-129313 GCA_004023965.1 Spilogale gracilis | reverse complement strand
TGGGATCACTACCTGAGCCGAAGGCAGATGCTTAACCAACTGAGCCCCCCAGGCACCCCCAGTTCTGCAACTCTGACTCGGTGTCTGCTTTCACGTCCCACCATTCCCACTGCACAGCCCTGTTGCTCTGGGTGCGTGTCTGCCCACACGCGGGAGTTCACGGAGATGCCTGCTGCCTTGTTTGGTTAAACTTTGGGTTTCTTCTTTTGTTACCCCGGTTAGTGTTTATGGTTTTCAAGAAGAGTTTTGAGGAAACTGAGATGATGTACTGTTGATGTGATCATAGCACCTAATTCTGGATATCTTTTTATTAATAATATTCTTTGTTGTACTCAAGTTTTAAATTTTTTTTAAAGAGGGAGGGAAAGAAAGAGAGAGAGAGAGAGAGAGAGAGAGAGAAAGAGAGCGAGCGCACTCACCTGCATGTGTGGGGAAGAGCAGAGGGTGAGGGAGAGAGAATCTTAAGCAGGCTCTACCCCCAGTGCAGAGCCTGATGTGGGGCTTGATCTCACAACCCAGAGATCATGACTTGAGGTGAAATCAAGAGTCAAACGCCTAACAGACTGAGCCACCCAGGTGCTCCAGAAGTTTTAAATTTTAATGCAAATTGTGAAAATCTGCCTGGTTATGACTCGTTTTTCCTAGTAATGACCAGCTGCTCCAGCTACGGAGACTTCTTCCTGCTAATTCCAAGTGCCCTGTATTTTCATAAGCAAAACATTTTCTTCATTGCTTTCAGAACTACCATCCTCCTAGAATACTGTAAAACCTTAAAACTAAAGCAATGACTCTAGGTACCCTTTCTTTATACGAAAGCTTACAAAGAAACTCAAAATATCACAACTATCCAAGTTTGGCACTTTCTCCCCTCTTTGATCTACATTTTTCTCTTAGGCTGTTTGGCACATAGACTAAAAATCACTGAGGTAAAAACAAAGAAAGCTCTAAATTTTAAGTGTAATGGTTTAGAAACAGAAGGAAATCATTAAAAAAAGTTCTCTGTATATATGTATAGTGCATGCTTAAGAATTATTTACTGCTGGTGGAGTACCTGGTTGGCTCAGTCATTCAGCGTCTGCCTTTTGCTCAGGTCATGATCTCGGAGTCCTGGATGGAGGCCCGCATTGGCTCCCTGCTCAGCGGGAGGCCCCCTTTCTCCCTCTCTCGCTACCTCTCCTTGTGTTCCCTCTCTGGCTGTGTTTCTCTGTCAAATAAATAAATACAATCTTTAAAAAAATTAAAAAAAAAACAACTATTTACTGATGGAATGTATGGTCAGAAAGTTTGGAGACCATTACACTGAATCCCTATGTCTTTTATTTTTTTAAGATTTTTATTGGGCGCCTGGGTGGCTCAGTTGGTTAAGTGACTTCCTTTGGCTCAGGTCATGATCCCGGAGTCCCAGGATGGAGTCCCACATCAGGCTCCCTGCTCTGCAGAGAGTCTACTTCTCCCTCTGACATTCTCCCCTCTCATGTTCTCTCTCTTCTCTCACACATAAATTAAAAAAAAAAAAAAAAAAGATTTTGATTTGTCAGAGAGAGAGCACAAACAGGGGGAGCAGCAGGCAGAAGGGGAGGGAGAAGCAGGCTTCCCGCCGAGCAGGGACCTGATGCAAGGCTCAATTTCTGGGACTCTGGGGTCATGACCTGAGCTGCAGGCAGGTGTTTAACGAATGAGCCCCCCAGGCGTCCCAGCACCTACGTGTTTTAAAGAATTAGTCTGGGCTGGCAGAGGGACCATTTAATTAGAGTTCCTTTCTAGGTATAGATTTTTATACTTCAAACCCAAATCCCCAAACACAAGAAGTCCTTCTTTTCTTTGTAAATATACACATATATTTTATTTCAAAAAGCACAAGAACATTATACAAGTTTTAAATTTACATTTTGCAATAAAAGATATCAATATATGCATTATTTGTATGACTTCATCATGGACGGAATCGGAATCAGTGGTATAAACATGTTGCAGTCACTAGATATAGATCATCATCACAGTGAACCAAATGCATAGTTGTTATGAAATGACAAATGACCACCAACGGGTGAACTCACAGCCCATACACCAGCAAAATAAATTAATTATACAGATATATGTTTCTCTTCACTCTATCATTAAAATTCCTGTCAGCCCCTCACCAAAAACATTAGAAAGACACAGTTTTGGAGCCATCCTGTTGAACCAGTTCCTCCACACTCTACACTAAGGAAAATAAAGTGACTTTTTGCTCATTTGTAAGTAAACCCCATGGGCATAATTAAATTGTTTGCAATGATGAAGGCAAACCACTATGATATTTGACTATAATGAGAAATTCCTAAGGCTGGGGCAGCACTGAAACACACATTCATCTCCAGTAAAGGGGTCTGAATCAATCTCAAGAGCGAAACTCAGTATGAAACGGGTTCTTTGGCAGTGAACGTCTGACTGGCCAGGACAGGGCAGTCCCTGTGGCAGCCTAAGAGCTTACTTACCCCAGGTTTATAAAGTGAATATAAAAAGACTAGAAATGGTTTATCTTTGCTAAATGGGGCCAATCAGTTAGGGCAGTTCTGGCTCAGACTCCCAGTCAGGCAATCCACCCCCCAAAAATTATATCAGAAATAACGGGAGATGTTCTAATTATCTAATCATACTGGCGAACTGGACAAGCGGAACACTGAATTTTCTGATCCTCACTCACCACTTGTTATAAATGCTTCAGTGGGACTATATCTGTTTCATAATAATTACGCAAGGAGAAAATCATGATTGTGACTCTGATGCCCGCTCATGCCCATCCTTTACTGCAAAGCCCACCTTTTCTTTACTTTACACAAAAATACCAAAAAATCTAGCCCCAAATGTACATCATGACTTTACAGATATACGTTTACTTGTTTGCCTTTGCTGAGCAAAAAGAAGACAGGAAAACATTTACACACATGTACGTCGGTCGTCACCACAGGCAGAATCAGATGGGCTTTGAATGCATCTTTCAAACTCCTAACGTTACTCCAGAGACAACAAAAGCTAAAATGGAAGGTTTCGATTCATCTTCTGTCTGCTGTTTAGATCACAATTCTCGATATAAAAAGTTAAAGCCAAAAATCAAGAAGTCTGTGCACAGATTTGGGAGAGCTCTATTATTTATAAACAAGATGGCTCAATCACAGCGTATTATAAGAGGACACATGACCGCCGATCACATGGCTTTTCTGGTTGTCTGCACCAGGCATAAAACCAGAGTCTGCAAAAAGGTCGCACACAGGTAACAACGAAGGATCTTTTACAAAGACATAGATTACAGACTTGGCTTCGATCTGATTGTTCTGACAGCTGCCGTGCACCATTCATTGGGGAGATTTTCTTATCCTCATTCTACAGATAGTTTACATCAGAACTGCATCAGGGTTTTTGTTTTGTTTTTGTTTTTGTTTTTGCATCAGGTTTTAAAGAGTCAAACAGGATGGTGCCACAGACAAGAGATAAGTGAACTCATTTTAGAAATTTGCCTTTGGAAAAAAGAAAGTATAATTTCAAAACTCAACAAAGCTATTTGTGGTAAAAGGTGAGGACTAAAGTGTCTTTGGCCCAAGACGGGTGAATGATGTATACGTTACCCTATCTTATACTATTCTTGAGGTCTACAATGGGAAAAAAGCTTTTCCACACTAGCAGAAATTTGCCTCAGAAATGGCAACTCTGCCCATAGAAAGAGTTGTTTAATTTCTGGCCGAAACAGAAAGTGGCACGTTAGGAGTATTTCCTTAGAAGTAACAAAAAGAATTTACTCTTTTGGAAACTTTCTCAACTGAAGCATACTGCGTGGTTTCTGCGATTCCTCTTTAGCTGCAAGGAAGACTACCACAGATTAGAATCCTGTCAGTGTTCCGACGTCAGCTAAACTAAACCTGGGTGTGTGCGAGAAATACCAAATACGAAACTGTAGGAGACTTAACCAACATAAAAAAAAATGTCCACAACTGCTTACTGTGACTTCATTTACCAGGTGAATGAAATGAAATGAAGTGGGACATATTATGAAGGGAAATGAGCTTTCTGGAAAGAGCAGAATCAGACACTTGGGGTAAAGAAGCATTTTTTAGTGTTCTGGAACATAAGACATTAATCAGTGTCCTTTTTCTCCTTTAAGCACATTTTCACTAATGGAAAGCAATACTCCATTAAGGAATATTTTATTGATGTATGTGAATCCTCCAACCTTCCCCAGCCCTCAGAACGATCTCCATAATTTTGGATCGCTCTTCATTACTGTCTTCATTTATGATTGTCCCAAGGCAGAGTTGAAACTCACAATAATTGCCAGTTGAATCCAAATAACATCTGATTAGTTTCCTGACTCCTAGCGATCTCTTCTATAATGCAGTGTTGTTGCCATACCAGATGGAGCTTCCGATACCGCTCACGAGATAAATGAAGGGGGTTGCCTCTCCTTCAGGGAAAAAAACAAACAATCCACATGTAAGTTCAAATCACGTAACTGCCACATCTTTACTGCCTAAATTGTTCACACTCTTGAGATGTTCTTAGAACTGGGAGGAATCACCAGGACAGAGTTTTAAAAGGGATATTCTCCTTTCATCCTTAATCACCATGAATTTAATAGATTACTTAGCTGATGAAGCAGAAATTAACTCCTTGATTATTCAGAAAATGGGCAAAGTATATCATAGGCATTATGAGACCCTGTTTAAATATGAGCTTTATAACATGAAGCAGCTCTACTCTTTTTTTTTGGGTAGTTAGTCTGATCGGGCTTTAATGGCTTTTTGGCCTCATACAGTTTTTTAGCTTTGATTTCCGGTCCTTGTATAGGAGAGGTTAAGTCTGAAGTATAACACTAAGCCATCAAATTAACTGTTGCTCAGAAATAGTTGCTTATTATTGTCCTTATGACATAAAAAATCTGCCAGTGATTAGCAAATACTTAAGCAAAACCATTCCACATCAATTCTAAGGAAGTACAGTCTGTAACACTAATCCAAAATGACTAAAGTCTGGCTGCTGCAATCATGTAGAACTGTGAGATTCTCCTTCTGGAGGCACTCAAGTGTCTCAGCTGGCTGGGTATTTTCAGGTTGTCTAATTAAGTAAAAAATTCTGCTTCTTCCCACCTTTCTGAGCAACTCAGATCTTACCCTCAGTCAATAACTACTTTCATCATTCAGCTATTTTCTCCCTTCATCCAAAGACGAGTTCCATATTTAAGCCTTCTAAGTAATTCTGAAGAAAGGTTGATTAAAAATAACATTCAAACATTAGGATGGCTTGTATCTTTAATTTTAGAGAAGGATTACCCTCACATTCTGTAGAAGTACAAAGCTGTTCAAAATTATGTGCTACATTTAGGATGGTCTCATACTTAATATTTTTTACTTGTACTTATTAAAAATATCTCTCAATATTTAGCATTAGTTTCTGTGTTTAACTGTTACTGTCGACGTACAATAATGTGACTTAAATGAAAAACAAACAAACCAATCTTACTTCAGGCCAGGGTCTGTTTCTCCATATTCATCCAAGTAAGGGGCTGGATAGGCACAGCCTCTGGCTTTACCTTCAACCAGGACTACTCTGCATTCTCGGATTCTGAAGGACAAAACAACCAACAGGAATTATTAAGTGCATATATGCAAATGACAGGCACTACATCAAAGTTAATCTAGAGAAAAGACATGGCCAGTATCTGTTAGGAATTCAGTATAAAAAAAGTAAACATAGACAAATAGACTAAATGGTGTTTTGTCTAAATAAAAGGGAGTGAACACTGCTATTTTTATTTAAGTTATGGGAAAGGATCAATGGATTTAGGGAAATGGGACCATTAATACTGACTGAATATAATGAAGAGAGGAAGGAAACTGTCCTTTTTGAGCCATAGATACCCTGGAAAATGACGTCTGGGGTTGTTTCTGTTGTTTCCTGACCTACAACCTAGAATGGGGAGGGAGCTTAACAGAAGGACAGAACATCTCTTGTTCTGATAACTTTGGGACAGAAGTCAGCCAGCTGGGGAAGTGTCAAGCCGTTTCTGGTAGAGCCAGCGTCCAACAGTGCAAATTATAAAGAACTACTGCCACTGTGAAGCTACTTGTTATAGCCTAGACATGAGGATATAAGAAGAATGTTTGTGTGTACATGTATAGAAGGGATGAGTACCAGAGGGTGACAGCAAATAAACCGATGGAACAGGTAGTGGGTTTATATGCTCTAAAGAAGAAAACAGGTGTTTGGGTGTGGCTTCTAGGAATTCATTCCCATTGTTCCAACAGATGCCGACCAGCAACAACTACATGTTCCACGGTCAAATATTCGGGCTTACATAAAAAGAAACTATGTTACACTGGGGAGAATGGAAAGAAAAAGCGCCCTTCTCCACTTTAAATTTTATTTCTCTCAGGGAACTTGTCCTCTTCCTTCATAAACATATTGTTCCACTCTCAGCCTTTTGTTGAGAGACCAAGGAAACAATGGTTGCCTGACAGAGGAAATGAAGAAAATGAACGTATTCAAAGGAGAACTTCTTATAGGTATTTTTTAAATGTAAGTGTTAGGACTCCAAGCCCTTTCTCTACATCTGAGTGTTATACAACACCACAGTAATCAATGCAAACTCTATCATACTTAAAATATACCACAAATAATTAATATGTGGACAGAACCCTTTTTAAAAACTTATTCTGTAATATTCTGTAATATCTTCTCAAATGCAATTTCATGTGAATAACAGGTGTATACTCTGACTTCTCATAGACCATGTCCTATCAGCACACCATCCTACCATACTAGCCTCTGAATTGGATCCAGATTCCGTAAGTTCATTATGAAGCTTCCAGAACGTTTACTACTCACTTCAGGAAAATGCAGACTCCAGCTCCACAGTGAAGTGCATGAAAAATGCAAGCTCCAACCTCTTCCCCATTCACAATTTCTTGGCAGCAAATGTTCTGAGAACACAATATGGCTCCACAGAAAAGACAGAGGACAGGATGCTTTCGCTCATCATCTGCAGACCGTGGGCACCTCGAAGAGGAAGAAAACATTCAGTACGGGGGGAAAACGATAAAAGCATGATATATCCAGTTAGCAATGAATTGTGTTCATCACTGGCTGCTTTGCAGCAAAGAAAGCTCTTAAAACACAAGAAAACATTCACTCATTCAGAGAGGGAGAGAGAAAGAGAGAATCCCACGCAGACTCCATGTTTAGCGTGGAGCTCCACACAGGGACCCATCTCACAACTCTGAAATTATGACCTGAGCTGAAATCAAGAGTCAGATGCCTAATGGACTGAGCCACCCAGGTCCCCGAAAATACAAGAAAACATTTAATTAATGATTCCCCTTTATTAAGGACTTAACAACAACAAAATCTCCTAATTAATCCACAGTAAGAAAACTTATTCAACATTCAGTGTCCTGATAACTCCCATAGTTTGGCAACTAAATATGCTTGAGATTGAGATACTTTTATAGAATCTAGTCTTCACCTGACATGACCAGTTTATTGTCAGCTCCCTCCTCTGGATTGGTTTAGTCAAGCTTAGGTCTTTAGCACTAGAGGAATATGACCTTGTTAGATGTACAATTTTTTTTTCTTAATCACAAATGTGCAGTAAGGTATCAGATACATTTTTCCCATCTATTTTGTTTAAGTATTGATATCTTTAGGGTTAAAATGACAGACTGTAGTATTAGAGTTCACTGGGAAACAAAGCAAGTCTTTAGAAAGGCGAAAGTGACAGAGCTGACTTGCTTGAACCAAGAAGTACATTGAGATCTACCATTTTGCACAGTAGCATGCTAGAGCCTTGCTATAAAACCCCTCAAAAAGGGGTACCACTCTCTGAATTAAAGCAATAATGCTATCTTAAAAAAAAAAAAAAGAAGCTCTCTACACTCCTATCTCTGCCTTCTAATGGACATATTAGAAACATCAAAATTCCTTTATTTGGGGAGTAATAAATACATGCAACCACTAAACTGAGATACAATGAGGCCTAAAATGGGGTCACAATAAAGAGCACCAAAAAGAATCTCCATCTCCAATAAGGCATTAACAGTTTATTCTCTGATCCCTCGTTTCTCAGGTATGGTAAGAAAACCACTCCTGTCTACATAGGAGCAGAAGGACTCTGCATAGGTATGCCACTCCTGTCTCCTGGAGATGATGAAACTATTTTCACTTCCAGGGGGAAGAACACAATTTTAGTTCTTTTTAGATAAAGCCAAAATCTTTCACTTTCAGTGCAAGAGGGCTGAGTTCTACCAGTAATGCCTACAGAGGAAAATAGAGGTGATCCCTAGAGTAACCGGGCAGCTTACCCTCCTACAGTAGAAATGGCTCAGGCTTAACGGAAACTGGTGGTGACAATAAAACTGGAAGAGATCATAAGATTTATTTTCACTTTACTTGAAACCAGTACGTAGTAATATCATCTAGGGGGATATTCACTGTGACTAATGACTAACACTCTTCTCAGATCCTCCTAGGAGTCAACAGTGGTGCTCTTTAATGCTGGGAAGATAACATCTATTCACTGGGATTCTGTGATAGCAATACAGTCCTAAAATTAGGAGAATCACTGAATTCGGAGCTGGATGCAATCTCTGAAATCATCTAGCTCATGTTTTAAGGAGAGGTAAGTGGTTCAGCCATTTCTTTAGGTGGCTGAACTTAATCTGCGTGGAACAAACAGCAAGGAAACTAAAACCAAGATCAGTTCTATCTAGGAACAGAGGCGGGAGTACAGGCTGCCCAAGCCCGGGGTGGGCCCCGTTAAACTCCCTGGCTTCAGGGCTCCAAGCAGTGGTGTAACAGAATGGGGCAATTTCCCTAGTCATTCTGTACGGCAATGATTGTCAGAGTGGGCCACAGAAGGGCTCTTCACACTCTCAAAATGATGATCAAAGGCAGTCCCTTTCTTTGCCCCTTCAAATGACAGCAAGTTATTTAACATACGACTAAGGATTACAATAGTCCCTTTGTAAGCCAAGGCAGTCCATTAGAATTACTAACTGGTACCCTTGCAACATTTAAGAGTTCTCTGTGTTTTCTGCGAGCTTTAATTAAGCTCATTAAGAAGTCTGGCTGCTGTACAATGCTTACTTAATATTATAAAAGTCCTAACTCAGCTTTGGAATTCCTGCCATTCAGAAAAAAGGTGCTGTACATCATCAGTGAAATCCTGACGAGGCTTTGATTTTCAGATTGCTGAGATTCTCGCCTTTTAATTACAAGTCACTGCTAATTTCATGGCGCCACTATTAATCTGGTTTGCTCTGGGTGGTGGTGTGACGCCACCTGAATGTCAAGGATGTGTAACTGCACCAGCACTTATTGGCCTGTTAGTTTTAAGACATGATACATTGTGATTCTCATATGAACTATTCACACACCAGTGGCAAAGGTGGATATGAATATAATTTCTCCATCCAGGGTCATTGTATTGGTGGTGTGCAGCTCATGAATTTATATTATTTGAACAACTTACATCCTATTATAGCAGGGTAAACGTAAACTGTTCACTGCATATGTACTTTAGCATACAGAATCATGTGTTTAAGCTCATGCTCTTTTCTTACAAAAGTAACTAACATACATGATATTAGTAACGAGTATAATGTAACTTGTTTATCGTACTTCTTCGCAGTCTTTATTATCCAGATTTTTTTTTTATTTTAAAGTAATTAATGAAAGAGGAAGATAAAAGACAGTATTTAATTTGATTGAGGTAGGGGGAAACACAGTATCAAAAAAGGCTAAGGTGGTGTACTTCTCTCCCTAGCACCCAGGCTTAAACCTGAGCCACAATGTGTTACCTGTTTTACTATTATAATGGGATTCCATATAAGATTTGGCTTGGGGGGCGCCTGGGTAGCTCAGTTGGTTAAGCAACTGCTTTCGGCTCAGGTCATGATCCTGGAGACCCGGGATCGAGCCCCACATCGGGCTCCCTGCTCGGCGGGAAGCCTGCTTCTCCCTCTCTGTCCCTCTGCTTGTGTTCCCTCTCTAGCTGTGTTTCACTCTGTCAAATAAATAAATAAAATCTTTAAAAAAAAAAAAGAAAAAAAAAAGATTTGGCTTGGAAGAAAAAAGGTTCTTCAGTGAGGATGTGGTGACCTCACTCTAATGCACCTAAAACAGTACTTAAAGTACATATATAGGGGCGCCTGGGTGACTCAGTTGGTTAAGCGACTGCTTTCCGCTCAGGTCATGATCCTGGAGACCCGGGATCGAGCCCCACATCGGGCTCCCTGCTCGGCGGGAAGCCTGCTTCTCCCTCTCTCACTCCCTCTGCTTGTGTTCCCTCTCTAGCTGTGTTTCTGTCAAAGAAATAAAATTAAAAAAAAAATAAAAAGTACATATATAAAGGTATTTTTCTCTCTCTCTCTCTTTTTAAAGATTTTATTTATTTATTTGACAGAGAAACACAGCTAGAGACGAAACACAAACAGGGGGAGTGAGAGAGGGAGAAGCAGGCTTCCCACTGAGCAGGAAACCTGAAGCTGGGACTCCGGGATCATAACCTGAGCCCAAGGCAAACGCTTAACGACTGAGCCACCCAGGCGCCCTATAAAAGATATTTGTAAGAGAACTACTTGTTTATGAAATTGAGAACAGTGTTATTTCAGTGGATGGATGCACTGACCACAATTCTAGAATAAACACTGTTTAAAAATACATGAATAAATGATGATTCTTAGAGTGCTTAAAAAAAAGGGCTCCTAAACTGTGGAAAGAGCCAAGGTGCCCATCAACAGATGAATGGATAGAGAAGATGTGGTCCATATATACAATGGAATACTATGCCTCCATCAGAAAGGATGAATATCCAACGTTTGTAGCAACATGGACTGGACTGGAAGAGATTATGCTGAGTGAAATAAGCCAAGCAGAGAAAGTCAAGTATCACATGGTTTCACTTACTTGCGGTGCATAGAGGGTAATGTGGAGGACAGTAGGAGAAAGAAAGTAAGTGGGAAGTGGGGTAATTCAGGGAGAGAAACGAAACAACAGAGACTTTGGACAGAGAAACAAACTGAGGGACTTGGAGGGAGGGGGGTCGGGGGAAGGGAGAGCCTGGTGGTGGGTACTGGGGGCACCTATTGCATGGAGCACTGGGTATGGGGAATGGAGAATGAATCTTGGAACACTGGAAAAAAAAATAAGTAACAATTAAAAAAAAAAGGGGGCTCCTGTATCTTTAAAAAAAAAAAAGTTGAGGGGAGATATCCTAGAAGGTGGTAGAGTAACAAGCTCCAGGAACTGTTTCCTCTACTGACTACTGATCTGGCAAGAACTGTGTGAAGCTACTATTTTGGAACTTGGAATGTAGGTGACCACTTGCAGCATCCATAGGAGTGCTAACAAAGAAGCTGGTTAATTTCAATGAATTTTGGCTTTTTGTGTAGTGACTACCACCCGCTAACTCCCAGCCCTACAGCAGGTAGCTATGGGGTGTGCTGGTGCCAGGACGGGTAATAGAAGTGGTGTTCCCCAAAACAATGGTTGTGTGTTTAGTCCTGCCCCGCAGTTCACTGAAGGGCTGACAGAAATACTGGCCACTGTTTCAACCCCTACGTACTGAAGTAACTTTCTTGGCAGTGATGGTGGAGGGAATCTTAAAGAGACAGAACATTCTTTATAGTTTTTCTTCAGTTCACTGGCTGAGATAATGGAACAGAGACTTTGGTGAGCACAGGATAAGGAACACTGTCTTCGCAAAAGAACAGTTTGGAAAAGTCATGTAAGAGACACCTGAAGCCTCTATCAAGCAATAGTGGCAATTCTTGGGGACGGGGTAGAATCTGATTTACAGAGCCACTACAATAATCAAAATGTCCAATTCTCAACAAAACTAACAAAGCTTACAAAGAAGCAGGAAAGTATGGCCTATTTACCATCAAAGCAACATTGAGAGAGAAAAACAAAGTTGGAAGGCTGGCATGTTATAATTTCAAAACTTACTACAAAGCCATGATAATTTAAAAGTGTGGTACTAGCATAAGGATAGACATAAAGATCAATGGAATAGGCTTTAGAATTTAGAAAGAAACCCAAACATCTATGAACAGTTGATTTTCAACATGGGTGCCAAGATTATCCAAGGAGGGAACAAATGTCTCCTAAAAAATGGTGCTGGGATAACTGGAAACCATATGAAAGCAAGAATGAAGCTGGATGGGCACCTGGGTGGCTCAGTTGGTTGAGTGACTGCCTTCGGCTCAGATCATGATCCCGGAGACCCGGGATCGAGTCCCACATCGGGCTCCCTGATAGGCGGGAAGCCTGCTTCTCCCTCTCTCACTCCCCCTGCTTGTGTTCCCTCTCTGGCTGTGTTTCTCTCTGTTAAATAAATAAATAAAATCTTTAAAAAAAAAAAAAAGAAAGAATGAAGCTGGATCTCCTATCTTATTCCAAAAATTAACTCAAAATAAATCCAGTCTAGGGGTACCTGGGTGGCTCAGTCAGTTAAGCCTGTCTTTGCCTCAGGTCATGACCCCAAGGTCTTGGGATCAAGCCCCGCATCAGGCTCTCTGCTCAGTGGGAAGCCTGCTTCTCCCTCTCCCGTTCCCCTTGCTTGTTCTCTCTCTCTAATAAGTAAAATCTTAAAAAAACCCAAACAAAAAATCAAATTCACAGTCTAAATATAGAGCTAAAACTACAAATCTATTGAAAGAAAACAAAGGGGTAAATCTTCCTGACCTCAGATTTGGCAATGGACTCTTAGTTTTGACACCAAAAGCACAAGAAACAAACAAAAAAATAAATAAAATGAACTTTACTGTATTGGAAACATTATGAAGAATATGAAAACATAGTCTATAGAATGGGAGAAAATATTTGCAAAATAAAAATCCAGTAAGGGCTGAATATCCAGAATATACTGAAAGAGAAGTGAAGAGGCATCCCAAAATATACCACTTTAGCATATTGATTATTTTTTTTTCAAAGATTTTATTTATTTATTTGACAGAAACACAGCCAGAGAGGGAACACAAGCAAGGGGAGTGAGAGAGGGAGAAGCAGGCTTTCTGCTGAGCAGGCAGCCCGATGTGGGGCTCGATCCCGGGTCTCCGGGATCATGACCTGAGCTGAAGGCAGTTGCTTAACCAACTGAGTCACCCAGGTGCCCCTAGCATATCGATTATTTTGAGTTAAAGTTGCTTAAGAAACAGCAGGTACAAAAAGGACACTCTGACCATTGTTTGTTCTCCTGAAAGCAGGAAATAAAACTCCCATGTGAAGGTATCCTCCCTACACCAGAAGGATAGAAAGTACCCTTACCGCCAGAGATAGGGAATTCAAGGTCAAGAAGACTGTGTACACAAACTCTACTGCTTCATTAATTTGGTACTCCAAACCTAAACCCTTTGTCAAACTGTCACAAAAAACTGTTTCTTTGATTAAAAGGTCACTTCTTTGAGTCTTACATTTTTATGAGCTCTCATATATGTGAAATTAAACCTTTCTCCTATTAATCTGTCTTATGTCAATTGAATTGGCCAAAGAACCCAGAGGAAAGAAAGGAAGAGTTTTCCTTCCCTTCAAGATAAAGAAGTCCAATTACAAGATGGGCAAATGGCTTGAACAGACATTTCTGTAAAGAACATATAAAAGTGTCCAACAAGGATATGAAAAGATGTTCAACATCAGTGGTCATTAAGAAAATGTATAGCAAACCACATGGAGCTACCATTTTACACCCACTAGGACAGTTTTCATTAAAAAAATAGAAAATAAGAAGGATGTGAAAAATAGGAGTCCTCTTATATTGTTGACGGTAATGTAAAATGGTACAATTATGCAAAACAGTTTA
This sequence comes from Spilogale gracilis, assembly GCA_004023965.1. Taxonomy (NCBI): domain Eukaryota; kingdom Metazoa; phylum Chordata; class Mammalia; order Carnivora; family Mephitidae; genus Spilogale; species Spilogale gracilis. The sequence goes on along the minus strand of PITA01001544.1, from coordinate 115,485 downwards.
GTGTTTACTCAAAGATTTAAACACAGAATTACCATAACGACCCAGTAATTCTACTTCTAGGAATATATACCCAAGAGGAATGAAAATATATGTCCACATAGAAACTTGTACATGAATGTTTATAGTAGCATTATTCTTAATAGTCAAAAGGGGGAAACAACCTAAATGCTCATCAATGGATAAATAGACTCTGGTATATACATACAATGGAATATGGTTATTACTATTTTTAAGGTTTTATTTTTAAATAATCTCTACATCTAACATGGCGCTCAAACTCACAACCCCAAGATCAAGAGCTGCATGATCCATCAACTAAGCCAAGCCAGGCATCCCTACAGTGGAATATTACTTAGCCAAGACAGGAATGAATGCATGCTACAATTTAGATGACCTCAAGAACTATACTAAGTGAAAGAAGCCAGATGCAAAAGGTCATATTATATGACTCCTTTTATATAATATATCCAGAGTAGGCAGATCCGCAGAGACAGGAAGCAGATTATTGGTTTCCAGGGGACCAGGAAAGGGGGAAATGGGAGTGATTACTTAGTGGATACAAGGTGTTTCTCTGGCATGATGAAAAAGTTTTGAAACTGGAGAGAGGAAGCGGTTGCACAACACTGTGAATACAATAGCACTGAATTGTATACTTTATCATTATTGTTTTATGGTTCTCACCTCAATAATAAAAAAAGAAATTGACAATAACTTATTAAGGATGCTCAGTGGTCACTTTAAAAAAAGTTTGCTAGTGGTGGTGCATACCAATCGCAAGCTTAAACATTTTTTAGAAATATATTTCTTCTTACCTGAAATGAGAAGCTTGATTTAGGAGGCAGCTATAGTCATCAGGAAGCTCTATCAAACTATTTCTTTTTCTAGGGTATCTAGAAATGTAATTTAAAAGATAATTTTACTTCTGAGTAAATAAGCCCATGTCAAAAATCGACCAAGTAATAGAAAGACGGATATTTTAAAAATAACAAAAGGATCCATACTTGAAACCCACAGTAATTCCTCCTGTTGACTACATTAAATCCAAGTTTCTCAGCCTAGAATTTCAAACCTCTCATCATCTGGTTCCCTTTCCAACCCCAACTCCCACTATTTTCTAAGACTAAACTGTTCTAGCCAGATATCCATGATGGCTAGGAAGATAATATAAAGACATTGTTAAGAATACAGACTTTGAAATCAGATAGACCTCGTTACAAATCCTAAATTCTGAGACTTGACAAGTCACTGAACCTTAGCCTATATTTCCTGGTCTGTAAATAGAGGATGGATGTATTATACTTTCTCAGTCAAAAGGTATGCCATCAATTTAATAACACATTTTTGAGGTAGGGGGGATATAAATACACTCATGCTGATTTGAGAAATGTTAAATATAAATAATAGTATGGAGGAGGCTCACAGCTATTGAGGACTCAATAAGATATTGAAGTGAAATATAAAATAGTACTTGATAACATGTTCACAAATATTACTATTCATTCTTACAATACAGATACAATAAGATAAGAGCCTTGCACGCATGCCTGGGGAATGTCATCTGAATCATGTAGAAATTTGATCCTCAAACCCCAATCAACTTAAATTCTTTATTATTATTATCATTTATTTGAGAGACAGTGAAAGCTAGAGAGATCACAGAGGGAGAGGGAGAAGCAGGTTCACTGCTGAGCAGGGAGACCCTGACACGAGGCTTGATCCTAGGACCCCGAGATCATGACTCAAGCCAAAGGCAGACGCTTAAAAGTCTAAGACACCCAGGTGCCTCCCAATCAACTTAAATTTTCTAATTCCTTCTACATTCGGCTAAAAATTATCTCCTCTAAGACTAACTCCACATCATTAAGAATCTTTTGCTCTTTAAATTTCTATAGCATTAATAGTATATTCCATATACTATTTTATGTCTTTAGTTTATGTACATAATTAGATTGTAAGTTACCAGGACCAAAAGGCTGTATATGTTATGTCTTTTAACTTTCCCAAAGTATTTTAACACTATGCTGAGGAAATAGTAGTTGTCTAAAAGGCACACAATGAATTGAAATAAAGGAAAAACTGTGTGAGATTAACAGTTTTAAAACAGGTACTCATCTTTTAAACTTTTCTGTCTACTCTTTCTTTTCTTGGTGATGTGAATACTGCTGTATCTACATTATAAAAGCTGGATCTATAATCTCTAAATCACTAAAGTTGGGTTAAGGAGTAGGTAGCATATGCACATTTACAGCAAAGGGAAAGGAAATTCAAGTGGTAAGAAAGATGAGAAGAGAAGGTGGCAAATACACATTGTGTCACAATGTTTGCTTTTAGCCATGAAAAAAACAGTACTGGTGTTAACATTTAAGGTTGGGGGTCAGTTCTTCTGTTTGTTTACTGATGCAATTTAAATGGAATAAAAATTAGACACATATAACATAAAGCAGGCCCTGGAGAGGATACAAAGAAAATAAGCATGCAATCTGGGCCTTGGTGAGTCTACTACTGACTGCTTTGTGGTGGGAGCAGGCCCACATGCACACACATCTGAGAGGATATTACTAGAGCGGACTTGCGGGAGAGGGGTCTCATGGGAATTGGTCTTTGGGGAAGAGGTGGGTTTTCACTGAGTCCTAACAGGAGTGCTGGGGAACAGTTTTGTTGGGTAATCTCCAAGTACACAGATTGGAAAGGAAGGGAAGAGGGAACAGTTCCCGTATCTTACTCTATTCTCGAAAGAGAAAAAGTGGTGCACAGGAATATTTTTATTACTTTCTGATTTTAATAAACAGGCAGCTCCAAGATGCCATCTCCTCCTGTGCCTTTTAATAAGCCTGTATGAGCTTAAGGAAGAGGAGCTGGTGGAGTGAAACAATTTAAGAGGGAAAGGACAGCTACTCTAAGAAAAAAATCAACTGTAGTAAGAATCCAATTTCTGGCAAAGACTTAACAAAAACATAGGGAAGCAACGTACTGAGTGAGAATGAAGAAGAGAGACTGGAATGCATGTTGCACAAACCAACTACTTTGGGAAACACAACCTGTGGAGGGGAGGGTAAGTACTGAGAAGTAAAACCAACCTGACCACAGTGCTTTTTTGCTTCAAACAGTTTAGTAATGCAGGATCTGCACACCACCTACATGGGGAGCCAAGAGAAAAGCAATCAGGTCATCACAACTCCAGCGCAGTGTTCATCAATTAGCCACCGGCTCCAAATCTTTCTGTCCCTTCTTTCCATGTTCCCTCTGCTAGACTTCTATGTCACATTTTACCCCTTTGCTTCCCTTCGTCTTTGTGTCTGCCTATTTATTTTTCCCTCTTTCTTTTATTCATCCTTTATTTTTATTTTTTATTTATTTAAAGATTTTATTTATTTATTTGAGAGAGAGAGAGAAACAGAGATAGCGAGAGAGCACAGGCAGGAAGAGGAGGGAGAAGCAGCCTCCTGGCTGAGCAGGGAGCCCGACATGGGGTTCAATCTCAGGACTCTAGGATCATGACCTGAGCCGAAGGCAGATGCTTAACTGAATGAGCCACCCAGATGCCCCATTAATCTTTTTTTTAAAGGGTTAATCTTTCAAGGTCTTGCTAGAAAAACAGAAATCATTCTGAAGATGGAATTTAATACCAGGAATTGGTAATAGTTAAGGTGACAGAAGGGCTGCAAAGCCAACCAGGAGACAAAAAAGCAAGGCAACCCAAAGATTAGCCAATAATAGGAAGCCACGACCTCTCCCAGGCTGGAGGAATAAAAGGAAATTGTGATATTATTAGAGCCCAGGGACTAGGGTCAATGGTGGATACTGGCAAGAAACGGCAGTTGGGGGAAGGACAGTACAAGGAATGGTAATCATGGTAATGGTAATCTGCCATGGCTGCTGGACTTATCTCTGACTCATTCTCATTGAGTACATGAATTAGGAATCTCCTATATTTTTGTTACCCACTTCAATCAAGTCTAATCAGTCTAAAAGTTTAGCAAATAATTTTAATTTAAAATTTCCAAACTGTATATTTTACCCTTACAGTACCTCTGTAGGAGGGGTCTTACAGTATCCCAATATTCCTGAAAAAGCAGGAACAAATTTGTAGGTAAAGACAGATAGCTACAGAGTGCGCTGTACTCTCCTTCTGCAGGACCTGCAACAGAATAAAGATATTTAATAAGCATATTATTCTTACCTGGTCAACCTGTGAATAGAGTTTCTTCATCGTTTACGTTCATGTCTATACTCTATAAAACCGGGTGACAAATAAGCCACAGTGATCCTTTCAAAAAGCAAATCTGATTCATTCTCCTGGTGAGGTTTCTCCAATGCCACTCTACCACAGGCACAAAACACAAAGTCCTTAACATGGCATAAAGGCCCTACATAATCTGTCCCTGGCTGCCTCTTGAACCTCATCTTCTACCTTCCTCGCCCTGTTTATGAGCTATACTCATCTCTTTACTATGCTTTGATGATGTCAAGCAAAGCCTTTACATTTAGTGTTCCTTCTGCTTAGGGCTACTCTTCCTTCAACCCTCTGTCTAGTTCAACCCCATCTTTCTATCAACGACTCTTGCTCAAAGTATCCTCAAAGAGAAGTCTTCTATGACTACCTATTAAAAGTATTACTCCAGCCCAGCACTCTCTATCCCCACGACCTGCTTTATTTTTCTTGGTAGCGCCCATCACCACTTACATTTATCTCTTTGTATACATTTAGTCTCCTCCCAATAAAAGACTTAATCTTATTCACTGTTGTATTACAGCACTGAGTAGATAAATTAATAATGCTTTTCTAAATGCAAACAAAAGATCTGTCTGGGCAACTACTTGGAAAGTAGACCCCCATTTAGAGGCATACCATGGAGATAATTGCGGGTTTGGTCCCAGACCGCCACAATAAAGCCAGTGTTGCAGTGAAGCAAGTCAAGTGAATTTCTGTTTTCCCAGGGCATATTAAAGTTTTCTTTACTGGACTGTAGCCTATTTATTGTGCAACAGCATTAGGTCTAAAACAGCAATGTACAGACCTTAATAAAAAAATACTTTACTGCTAAAAAATGCTAATCATCATTTCAGCTTTCAGCCAGTCATAATCAATCACCACAGATCACCCTCACAAATATAATAATAATGAAAAAATTTGAAATACTGCAAGAATAATCATAACGTGACAGACACGAAGTGAGCAAATGCTGTTGGAAAATGGCGCTGATAGACTTGCTTGCCACAAACCTCCAATCTGTAAAAAAACACAGTATCTGCAAAGCACAATAACATGATCCATAATAAAACAAGGTATGCCTGTATATAGATCTAAACAAACCTAGATCAAATAAACCCTACTGAACTGAGTTCAAGATAAAGAAGGTGGCTCAGTGGGTTAAGCCTCTGCCTTCAGCTCAGGTCATGATCTCAGGGTCCTGGGATGGAGGCCCACATCGGGCTCTCTGCTCGGCAAGAAGGCTGCTTCCTCCTCTCTCTCTGCCTACTTGTGATCTCTCTCTCTGTCAAATAAATAAAATCTTAAAAAAAAAAAAAAAAAAAAAGATAAGCTGACACTAAAGCTGACCTGTTCAGGTTAATCTCAAAGGACAAAAGCACGACTTTCTGAACAATTTTGGTGATGCTTCCAAAATACACAAATGTTCTGATTTTTACCTATACAAAGCTATGAGGAAGCCCTGTCTACTTTGATCTAAATTAAAGGCAAGTAAAGAAAGGAAATGATTGTTACTAAGATATATGTATCCTTGGTTTGTTCCAACAGGCCTCTCCTAGCAGTATTTCAGTTTTCTATAATAGTCGTATGTTTAAAATTCAAATAAAAGAGTACACAATAAAGTTTTCTACTTAGCTAAAATGTTCTCTTCCCTAAAGGTAGCCAATGTTTCTAATTTTTCGCATATTCTTTTTGTTATATTCGGTGTGCAGATATTTTATAAGCTCAAAAACATAAAGTCTACATAGACAGGAGCCATAAGTAGGTTTTGCATCTTAAGAGACTAATCTCATCTTAGGTTTCACTTTTAACCTACACCACAACAAGGCACACATGCTGGGCGTGAAACTGATGGGGAACAGAGAAGTGATTTTGCCTGTCCCAACCTTACATTTCTGAGGTTGAAGATAAGGAAAAAAAATCACTTATTTACTACTCTGAGATTTCATTTTCCTACTTACTGGTTAACAGTTCGTCAGGTGGAGTTACTCCAAGTAAATAGTGGAAAAACAATGCAGCACAGCGAAGGTAAGGAGTGATGCCATTCTTCAACGAGACCCACACATACCAGCCAGGAACACCACATCCAATGCAGCTAAGAGGCAATAATTCCAGAAAAGAACAAATCTTGATCAGACTAAAACTCTAGACACATCCTTTTTTAAAAACATAGCCAAGTATTTAAATATTTTTTATCCATTTACTACAAAATATTTAATTGGTGGTAGTTTCCATCTTTAAATCTTCTAAAAGTTTCCTAAAGAAAACCACAGATCTTGCATCTTTTATCATGTAGACTTTTAAAGCAAATAACCATTATCTTCATTTTCTTAACCCTTATGATGAAATGCTAATCAGATATATTTATTAATAACCAAAGGAGTTAGCTAAAAAAATTAATACTTTCTTGATTTCTATATTCAAATTGGTGATTCATAGGGCAATGCAACTATTCTGTATGATACTTATAATGCTACCACACAAAGAGTGAACCCTAATGTAAACTGTGGGCTTTAGTTAATAACAATATATTGATACCAGTGTGTCACCTTTAACAAATCTACTATTGCAAGACGTTAATCACAGGAGAAACTGGTGAGGGAAGGGAGTAAATAGGAATGCTTTGTACTTTCTATTCATTTTTTCTGTAAACCTAAACAGCTCTAAAAAATAAAGTCTACTAATTTTAACACACTCTTTCTCTTCTGCACACCCTGAACCTTCAGTGCCTAACCTAAAAAAAGAAAAACAGAAAATACAACTACAAATTGATGAAGAACGTGAAAACAAGGAGGAGACAGTGGGGTAGCAGGTGGAGCTCAGCGGGGCACTCCTGTTATACTTTCGGTTTTAGCCTCTGCACTGCCAGTGTGTCATGTTAGAGAACAGTCTTAAAAAACCTCTAGTTAGGGCGCCTGGGTGGCTCAGTGGGTTAAAGCCTCTGCCTTCGGCTCAGGTCATGATCTCAGGGTCCTGGGATCGAGGCCTGCATCGGGCTCTCTGCTCAGCGGGGAGCCTGCTTCCTCCTCTCTCTCTGCCTACTTGTGATCTCTCTGTGTCAAATAAATAAATAAAATCTTAAAAAGAAACCCACAAAAACCTCTAGTTAGTTAAGTGCATCAACTGTACAGACTGCTTTAAAAGGATGACCCATTTTGTGTTTTCTACATTTATGTAAATTCTAAATGCTGCCACTGTTATCATTTTTTGCCTATGTTCCTAGGACAATTTACAAGAGTAAACATGTGTCCAAACTTGTTTCAGTCTCAGAAACAAATGAGCAGCTGTTATTTCAAAAGCCCTTAACTGATTTTAAAAAATTGGAATTAAGCACCTGAACTAAGAGGTGGAACTATTTTTATTTTTTTAAGATTTTATTTATTTATTTGGAAGAGAGAGAGAGACAGAGACAGAGACAGAGAGAGACAGAGAGACAGAAGCAGACTCTCTTATAAGCAGGAAGCCCAGATGCGGGGCTCGATCCCATGACCTGAGCCAAGGCAGACTGCCTAACCGACTGAGTCACCAGGGCGCCCCTAAAAGGTGGAATTATTAAAACAATACTTAGAAAGGCTAGACTAATGGACAGCTACTCACCCATTTGTATACTGAGAAACTTCTGCCAAGAAAGAAGACGCAGAACGAGCCTCTTCACTCTCTTCTTGAACCTGAGCCAGGGGAAGGTCTGAAAAAGAAATTCTGAAAGATAAATCTACGAATTTGCTATTCAATGTGTAAATTAGACCTCAATTTCATGGTTCCAGGATAATAAACAATGTCAACTCAACTGAGATTCTTTTCCTTGTTCTCAATGTAAATAGCTGATTTTTAAGATTAAAACTGTTAGGTAAACTTTATCAGAATATTAGGTGAATGGGGCGCCTGGGTGGCTCAGTTGGTTAAGCGACTGCCTTCGGCTCAGGTCATGATCCCGGAGACCTGGGATCGAGCCCCGCATCGGGCTGCCTGCTCGGCAGGAAGCCTGTTTCTCCCTCTCTCACTCCCCCTGCTTGTGTTCCCTCTCTCGCTGTGTTTCTCTCTGTCAAATAAACAAATAAAATCTTTTAAAAAAAAAAAAAAGAATATTAGGTGAAGAAATAAATAGGGCAGAATCACATGGATATTTAATAAATACTTATCTCAAGGGTGCCTGGGTGGTACACTCAGTCAAATAAGTGTCCGACTCTTGGTTCTGGCTCAGGTTGTGATCTCAAGGGGCATGACACTGAGCCCTGGGTTGAGTGCTGTATCAGGCTCCATGCTCAACAGGGAGATTTTCTCTCTCTCTCAAATAAATTAATAAATATTTATCTCATTATAATATGACCAGGTAAACAAATCAGTGGTCATCTGCTCTGGGTTCCTAGGAGTCTTAGCTAACAGATAGAAATTCAGTCTCTAGAAAGGGAAATAGGTTGCTGTCCTGACTTTATGCTCAAGCAATGAAACACATTAAAAAGAACCTTTGGCCTTGTATCTAAAAAGTCACTGCACACTCCAAGGTCATCTAGGTTTTCTACAACACACTCTCTTCTAATAGTTTTGTGTTTTACATTCAGGCCTACCAACCATTTATTTATCTTTCTTTTCTTTTCTTTTCTTTCTTTCTTTCTTTCTTTCTCTCTCTCTCTCTCTCTCTCTCTCTCTCTCTTTCTCTCTTTCTTTCTTTCTTTTTTTAAGATTTTATTTATTTATTTGATAGAGAGAAACACAGCTAGAGAGGGAACACAAGCAGGGGGAGTGAGAGAGGGAGAAACAGGCTTCCTGTGCAGGGAGCCCGACGTGGGGCTCAATCCTGGGACTCCAGGATCATGACCTGATCCGAAGGCAGTTGCTTAACCAACTGAGCCAGCCAGGCGCCCCTATTTTTCTTTAATGAGCCTTTTTTTTTTTTTAAATTTTATTTATTTATTTGGCAGGGAGAGATCACAAGTAGGCAGAGAGGCAGGCAGAGAGAGAGGAGGAAGCAGGCTCCCCACTGAGCAGGGAACCCAATCTGGGACTCCATCCCAGGACAGAATGAGTGCCCTCAGTTAATTTTTTTTTCAGAAAGAACATCTTTTACTTGAAGTATACTTCAGAATGCACTGAATTTATTCTTAAGTCTCCTCCTTCCTACACTGAAAATTTTGGGTCCCAGTGACATTAACACAAGCACTTACTTGGTTTATCCTAAAAATTACCTAAAATAATTTCAAAATAACAATACTAGTACCTAATGCCATTTGTACCACTAATACGAATTTAGTTTAATGATTCTTTGTGTTAGTTCTTTTATTGTCAGAATATATCCTATTAGAAATATCGTGTTTTAGGGGCGCCTGGGAGGCTCAGTTGTTCTAGCACATGCCTTCAGCTCAGGTCATGATCCTGGGATCTTGGGATTGAGCCCCATGTAGGAGTTCCCACTTAGCGGGGAGTCTACTTGTCCCTCTCCCTCTGCCCCTCCCTGTGCTAGTGTGCTTGTTCTCCCAAATAAATAAAATTTTAGAAAAGAAAAAAAAAAAAACTACATGAAAAAAACACTCACAGGAATCTTTGCTCAAATCCCTGACCCTCTACCTTACCTAGAGGTAACTCTTCAGTTTTTAGTTTATACTCCTATTGTTTCATTTATAAAAAAAACAAGCAACTATGAATATATGTTAAGGATATATATGCACACACATACCTAAAATACCTTACACAAAGATATTATACTACAACTATTATTCTGTACCCTACTTTTTTCACCAAGTATCTCCTCGAGATTACTTCTTCAATAGATCTTGTTCATTCCTTTGTAATACTGCAGATCACTCCATTATATGCATATACTATGCGATATTAAATCAATCTCCGGGGTTTTTGTTATTACAAACAATATCACAATGAATAATCATGTGCATTTATCCTTTCATATTTTTGCCAATATAGCTTTGGGATAGAATCTTAGAAGTGGGGTTGGTAGGTCAAAGGATAAATATGCATATTAAGTTTTGCTAGACATTGTTTTTTCTTTTTTTTTTTTTAGAAAACCATTTTTTAAAATACTTTTTTTTTAGTGTTCCAAGATTCATTGTTTATGGCCCACATCCAGTGCTCCATGCAATATGTGCCCTCAATACCTACTACCTCATCCATCCCCCACCCCCTCCCTCCAAGACCCTCAGTTTGTTTGAGTCCAAAGTCTCTCATGTTTCATCTCCCTCCCCGATTTATCCCACTTCCCATTTCCTTTCCTTCTCCTACTGTCCTCCATGTTACTCCTTGTGCTCAACAAGTAAGTGAAACCACATGATACCTGACTTTCTTTGCTTAGTTTATTTCACTCAGCATAATCTCCTCCGATCCAGTCCATGTTGCTACAAATGTTAGGTATTCATCCTTTCTGATGGAGGCATAATATTCCACTGTATATATGGACCAAATCTTCTTTATCCATTCATCTGTTGATGGGCACCTTGGCTCTTTCCACAGTTTGGCGATTGTGGCCATTGCTGTTATGAACATTGGGGTACATGTGGCCCTTCTTTTCACTGCATCTGTATCTTTGGGGTAAATACCCAGTAGTGCAATTGCAGGGTCATAGGGTAGCTCTATTTTTAATTTTTAAAGGACTCTCCACACTGTTTTCCAAGGCGGCTGCACCAACTTGCATTCCCACCAACAGTGTAAGAGGGTTCCCCTTTCTCCGCAGCCTCTCCAACACTTGTTGTTTCCTGTCCTGTTAATTTTGGCCATTCTGGCTGGTGTAAGGTGGTATCTCAATGTGATTTTGATTTGAATTTCCCTGATAACTAGTGATAAAGAACATTTTTTCATGTGTCTGTTAGCCATTTGTATGTCTTCTGTGGAGAAGTGCCTCTTCATGTCTCTTGCCCATTTTTTGATGTGTTCATCTTCTTTTTGGATGTTGAGTTTGAGTAGTTCTTTATAGATCTTGGATACCAGCCCTTTGTCTGTAGTGTCATTTGCAAATATCCTCTCCCATTCCGTGGGTTGCCTCTTTGTTTTGTTGATTGTTTCCTTTGCTGTACAGAAGCTTTTTATTTTGATGAAGTCCCAGAAGTTCATTTTCACTTTTGTCTCCTTTGCCTTTGGAGACGTGTCTTGAAAGAAGTTACTGTGGCCGATGTCAAAGGGTTACTGCCTATGTTCTCCTCTAGGCTTTTGATAGATTCCTGTCTCATGTTGAGGTTTTTCATACATTTTGAGTTTATCTTTGTGTGTGGTTTAAGAGAATGGTCTAGTTTCATTCCTCTATACATAGCTGTCTAATTTTCCCAGCACCATTTATTGAAGAGACTGTCTATTTCCACCGGATATTTTTTCCTGCCTTGTCAAAGATTATTTGACCAGAGTTGCGGGTCCATATCTGGACTCTCTACTCTGTTCCATTGGTCTGTGTGTCTGTTTTTGTGCCAGTACCATGCTGTCTTGGTGATCACGGTTTTGTAATAAAGCCTGAAATCAGGTAACGTGATGCCCCCAGCTTTGTTTTTCTTTTCAATATATTTTTTTTTTAAAGATTTTATTTATTTGACAAGGAGAAACAGAGCCAGAGAGGGAACACAAGCAGGGGGAGTGAGAGAGGGAGAAGCAGGCTTCCCGCCGAGCAGGGAGCCCGATGTGGGGCTCGATCCCGGGTCTCCGGGATCATGACCTGAGCCGAAGGCAGTTGCTTAACCAACTGAGCCACCCAGGCGCCCATGGTTCCATATAAATTTTAGGATTGTTTGTTCCAGCACTTTGAAAAATGTTGCTGGAATTTTGATCAGAATGGCATTGAAAGTATAGATTGCTCTGGGCAGTATAGACATTTTAACAATGTTTATTCTTGCGATCCATGAGCATGGAATGCTCTTCCATCTTTTGTGTCTTCTTCAATTTCTTTCATGAGTGTTCTGTAGTTCCTCGAGTACAGATCCTTAACTTCTTTGGTTAGGTTTATTCCCAGGTATCTTATGGTTTTTGGTGCTATAGTAAATGGAATCGATTCCCTAATTTCCCTTTCTATATTTTCACTGTTAGTGTATAAGAATGCAACTGATTTCTGTGCATTGATTTTGTATCCTGCCACTTACTGAATTGTTGTATGAGTTCTAGTAGTTTGGGGGTAGAGTCTTTTTAGTTTTCTATATAAAGTATCATGTCATCTGCGAAGAGAGAGTTTGACTTCTTTGCCAATTTGAATACCTTTTATTTCTCTTTGTTCTCTGCTGTTGCTAGGACTTCTAACACTATGTTGAACAATAGTGGTAAGTGTGGGTATCCTTGTCTTGTTCCTGATCTCAATGGGAAGGCTGGCTAGACACTGTTAAAATCACTATAAGTATCCGTTTTCTAAATCACCTGAATCTTCAGGAGCCCTCTTGATCATATGCTTTCAACTAAGAGCACAGTCTAAGAGAATTCCATGATGTTATATTATTCAGGTATCTCTAAGTGAACATTTGTTCAAAAAACATTTAATGAATACTTACTTACTTGGACTTTAACTTTATGAGAAAAGATTTTAAAATCTGAATGTTCCCTCCTCAAGAAACTTGCAGAGGGGAAGGAATGGAGAGAAAGGAGAACAAGGGAAAGAAACAGAACAGCACAGAACTATAAAACAAGATACTATGCAACAAATGTTATAAACCAAAGAATTATCATTCTAGCTGAAAGGATCAAGAATGATTTCATAAACAGGCTTATCAAAAGACTGAAAGTAGGGGCGCTTGGGTGGCTTAGTCATTAAGTGTCTGCCTTCGGCTCAGGTCATGATCTCGGAGCTACTGGATTGAGCCCCACATCGGGCTCCCTGCTCGGTGGAAGCCTGCTTCTCCCTCTCTCACTCCCCTTGCTTGTGTTCCCTCTCTCGCTGTGTTTCTCTCTGTCAAATAAATAAATAAAATCTTAAAAAAAAAAAAAAAGACTGAAAGTATTTAGGTAGGGACAAATGTCAGAGAGACTAATCCCCAACCCTGAAATTAGGAAATCTGAAAAAAGGTAGAGTAGGTTCAAATGGTTTCCCTGTATAGCTGGCGAGCAGCCACAAGTTAGTTAGAGAATCAAGGGGTTTAGCTAATTTATCCCTTTCTTCTAACTTTTTATTTAAATAGCATCCACAAAGAAACAAATGATCATTCAAAAGAGATATAACACAGAACTTAGAAATATATATGCATATACACATGACCAACATGACCAATCACAAACATAATGAATTTTGCCAACAAACGAAGGGTAATTATTATTTACAGTTAACAACTGATGGGAGCTTTACCTGTGTCTATGGTAAGAAGGATCTGAAGCATGTGTGCCATGGTAATCAAATGGAAGAGATAAAGGTGGTTATAGGAAGAACTAATTGATGAAGGCTGCAGATCAACAGTGTCCTCCCAATACAAGGATGGGAATGCTAATACAGCACCGACCTATGAGAGAAAATGGACATCAACATGGGTGACAACAAAGATCAGCATAAGCTAATCTTATAACCAAATGTATCAGATACTGCAGGGTGTTTTGTGTGTTTTTTTAATAACCACCATATTTTTCCTAATTATCCAACAGAATATCTTAGAATACAGTGTACCATAAATGGAGAATGAAAGTCCTCACCAAACAGGTTATCCCTTCCTGAAACTTCTTGTTCTAGGTAGTGGTCTCAATCCTGCCTGTGGCTCAGAAGATTCAACATTACAGTAACTTGGAAAGTTCTTAAAATAACACTGATTCACAGGCCAATCCAATCAAATCAGAATCTCAGGGTATAGGGCCAAGTTACTGGCATCCTTTTCGGCGTTTCCCCAAAGATTCCAAAAGACAGGAGTGACAACCACTGGGCAGAGTCGTGGACAATGAATGAGGGCTGGAGAATACTGGCTAACCCATACTCACAAACTCCATGCTCCCAACCTCACCACTGATCTCCTTAGAGAACTCATTTTGAAGGAAGGGAGTCACTGCAGGGAGGGAAAACCTCTGCAAGAAACTCACAGAACAGGGGGTGCCTGGGCAGCTCAGTTGGTTAAGCAACTGCTTTTGGCTCAGGTCATGATCCTGGAGGCCTGGGATCGAGCCCCACATCGGGTTCCTTGCTCGGTAGGAAGCCTGCTTCTCCCTCTCTCGCTCCCCCTGCTTGTGTGTTCCCTCTCTGGCTGTGTTTCTCTCTGTCAAATAAATAAATAAAATCTTGAAAGGAAGGAAGGAAGGAAGGAAGGAAGGAAGGAAGGAAGGAAGGAAGGAAGGAAGGAAGGAAGAAAGAGAAGGAAAGAAAGGAAGAAACTCACAGAACAGGAGTGATGGCTCAGACGGTTAAGCAACCGCCTTCAGCTCAGGTCATGATCCCAGAGACCTCATGCTGAGCTGGGAGCCCACTTCTCCCTGTACATCTCCTGCTTGTGCTCTCTCTCTCTCTCAAATGAATACATTTAAAAATCTTAAAAAAAAAAAAAAAGAAGAAGAAGAAGCTCACAAAACAGTTGCCATCCACCCACAGGTATTTGGGGGAAGCCTAGATGTGTCAATGGCCTGGTCCCTAACACCAAATAATTAATTATTTTAAGATAGCTCACACTGTCACATTCAATGCTTATAATATAAACAAGAAAAAGGTGGAGGAGGAAAGCATAATATTTACTTAGAAAAAGTCTGCTTGAGATATAATAAACTAGGATGATACCTGTTATAAAATAAAGAGTAAATGTGCTTACATTTTTTTCTTCTTTCTATACTTTTTATTTTTATAGACTCTAACATAATTATAGGTGGTTGTAAATGAGTAAATAAGTAAATGTGGGATAGCAGATGAGCCTCCAGAAGAAAACCGTATTGCTGTCATCCCATACTGAGTAACCAGAAATCAATGCACACACAGTCATGAGTAGGCACCAAACAGCAAATGTTTGGAGGCTATCTAAGATCAATCTGGGTATTTAGGTTGAAGATGACCCCCAACTCATGTTTGAATTCATATGGAACACGAATTGAAGTATCTGCCAGATGCAATGTTGACAAGCCTATCTTTTTTTTTCCAGAAGAGTGATAGTTCAACTGTGGGGATAGTGACGAAGAGATTCTGCTGCGGCCTCTTCTCCATCAATGTGGTTAAGCTGGAGGTATGTTTCCCAGAGCCTCCTTCCCTGTATATTTTCAAGCTGGACTTTGTCACAAGAGGAATTCACAAACGCTTTGGAAGGCAAAAGAGATGTGGTGGCCAGCACTCTCTCTGAAGATTGGTGTCACTGGATGTGATGACAGACAGACACAAGGATGCTGGTGGGGTTCACTGGTCCTTGCTCTCCTCTTGCTGACCTGATATTCTTCTCAATTGACAATCCTGTTAACCTACAGTGGCTCCAGGCCGGCCCACCATTATTTATCACTGCATCTCTACTGCATGCCACAGGTCCTGTCTTACAGGTGTTCATTGTCTTAAGTGGTCACTGAGTAAATGCATACACATGGTGGTGTCACCAGGAAGACACAGTCCTCTAGCCCTAGTCCAGGGAGTAAGCCTGCTTCCAGGAAGGACACCCATCTCACCTCACGGACTCAGAATCACTGTTTCCCACTTACCCCAATGCTGTGTATGGGATGGTCACCTTGCTTTTATGACAGGTTCCTGTCACTGGTTTACCTATGGTCACCCCAGCCTTACTACACATATTATTTACTTCACCCTTCACATCGCTGAAAAAAATGAATGCACTCAGAAGATATGTCTATTTTGCAGCTGTAAGCACTCCCAGCATGAAGCCCTAGGCTCTGAAAACAAGGACTAGAATCCCTGTCCAAAAACCTGCCCTTCCCTGAAGACATTTGCAGCCACCTAGAGTTTGGGGTAAGCTGAGACTGCCTGAAATAAGACATAGAAGGGGTTAGAAGCCCCCTTCCATTTCTCTGGAAGCTCTACCCTCCCCCTTCCTCACTCCTAAGTCTCCACTCTTTTTAGACAGACTCCATTAGTTTTTAATGTGCTTTCATTTTTAAAGTAATTTTTTTAAAAGATTTTTTTAAAAAATTTATTTGACAGAGAGAAACACAGCCAGAGAGGGAACACAAGCAGGGGGAGTGAGAGAGGGAGAAGCAGGCTTCCCGCCGAGCAGGGAGCCCGATGTGGGACTCGATCCCGGGTGTCCGGGATCATGACCTGAGCCGAAGGCAGTCGCTTAACCAACTGAGCCACCCAGGCGCCCCTAAAGTAATTTTTTAAAAAGATTTTATTTATTTGTCAGAGACAGAGAGATCAAGACAGTGAGCACAAGCATGGAGAACAGTAGGCAGAGGCAGAAGCAGGCATCCTGCTGATCAAGGAGTCCAATATGGGACTCGATCCCATGACCTTGGGATCATGACCTTGGGATCATGACCTGAGCCGAAGGCAGATGCTTAACCAACTGAGCCACCCAAGCGTCCCGAAAGTGATTTTTCTTTTTTTAAAGATTTTACTTATTTATTTGAGAGAGAGAGAGTGTGAGTGAGAGAGAGCATGAGAGGGGAGAAGGTCAGAGGGAGAAGCAGACTCCCCACGGATCTGGGAGCCCAATGTGGGACTCAATCCCGGGACTCTAGGATCATGACCTGAACTGAAGGCAGTGGCTTAACCAACTGAGCCACCCAGGTGCCCCACCTAAAGTGATTTTTTTTTTAAAAGAGATTTTTTATTTACTTATTTTTGTGACAGAGAGAAGCAGGTTCCCCGCTGACCAGGGAGGCTGATGCGGGACTCGATCCCAGGACCCTGGGATTATAACCTCAGCTGAAGGCAGGACACTTAACTGAATGAGCCATCTCAGCACCCTTTAAAGTGATTTGACAATCTCAGTCAAATCTGTATCTATTTGTAAAGAGAATGGAAAAGAGACTAAATTTTATAGTCTGAACACCAATAATTTATAATCTTGAAAAAAGAACATGAATTTGAATGGGAAAATACATGGAATTAGAAACTGGAGAGACTTAAGAATTTTTGTTGCACACTTACCAAAACATGAAAGAGATCTATAGATAGGAGGCAAGGTGTATCTTCTGATTTTAGGTTAGGAAGAACAACTGGAAAAAAAATACATTGTAATTCACTAAGATAGCAATGTAGTTAAATATAACATAAACACCTAAAACAAAAATGTAACAGTGTTTTAAAATACAGAGACTGATAACCTGGAATACCATACCTTTAAGATATGGGAACCACAACTAAACATAAACTGATAAAAAGTTCCTAGGAAGCCTTGTATAGAATTTAAGAGTTAAAAGATAAGATCCAGGAGGAAAAAAGGTATACAGCATAACCAAAACAGAGATTACTCAATAAATATATGCTCAACAAATCGAAATAAGAATAAGAAATAAGAAATAAGAAGACTTACTCTTATACCATGTTCCTTAATACCTTTTTTGTAACTATACATTTCTAAATGTCTTGTGATACCTAGAATATGTATTTATACATACAGAGCAAAGCAGTGCAAGTGAAATGAGGATGAATATCCCTCTGATCCAGCAAAATTAAACCTATTTTTAAATGATCTATCCATGTCATTGATCCCTTTTCTAACCAGACTAGGATACAAATATGTTAGCGGTTGTGGATGTTGGTTCAATAAAGTCCCTAGGCGGGTAGATGTTAAGTTACAAACATTTGGAAAACCCGAGTTTTAAAATAAGACTGTAGGTATTACAGGGGCACCCAGGTCTTTTGTTTTTCCTTTTGTAAAGCTGCTGTAGTGAGTGATTCACAGTGAGTGCATTGTGTTGTTTCCTAATGAAATACACTGACAGAAATGCAATGGAAAAAGACATGTAAGTAATGATACAATAATAATTCAGAGGAGGCTACCTGAGAGGAGACGAATCAGATGCTTCTGTATCAGGACCTGAGGACAGGTGATCTTCTGTGCAATGGCAAACTGCATTAATGCTTTCAGACCATTATGCTGGATTGTAAGAGAGGGAAAGACGAAAAGATAAGGGAAGATGATAGGCTGAAGTCACCCACTGTAGAACTCAATCCCAGTCTGCAAGGATTAGTTGCAGACTTATTATATACTTTACATTCTTGCAAATTACAATATTTTTAGTACTTTTAGAAAGTTTTATGAACTCATCAAATTTTTAACAGATTTTCCCATGACAAAAAGGTATTAAAGCTATTAATTATTTCAACTCTCATTTAAGTATTCATTTTCCCCCGTTAATGTCTGGACTAATTTACTCTGCTGAAGCCTGGGCAAAATCCCCCATATTTATAGAAATTCCAAAGTAACAGCAAAAAAAACCCCACAAAGTTCCACTGAATTCAAATCTTTTGCTTCCTAACCAGAGGCTAGGAACTGTACGGAAGCACACTGTGGACTGTAAGTCCCCTGTGCCAGCTGTCAGGAAAATAAGAGGGAAATGGCGAGGAGGGGGCTGGTCTAAGGAATCCTTGGTTGCCCACTCTGTTGTCGTGGGCTATTTGTTGAGCACTGTTTTCCAGGGTCCCCTACAATATGAGGCTTAGGCCTGGAGATAGGCCTGGCGTATAGTCCTATAGGGTCAAGATCTGCCCATCAAGGAGCCATGGTTTAGTTTTATTCTTGAATTTTACTATGATGATTCATTTATAGTTAAGCCAGCACTAATATTTAATGTTACATGATGGGGCAAAATTAGTGAGGAAGGAAAATATAGGACACACCAGGTTTCTGACCTGGCAATAAACAAAGTGGGGGAGAAAAAGTAACTAAGTGTCACTGGAAATCTCTCTATGAATTACATTTAACTGCCAAGATTGAATAAGCTCTCTAAAGTGTACAAAGTCTTGTTTCTCAGATTCCTCGTATCAGTGAGTTCGTATGATAATTGTCCTTCTCTGATTGACTTACTTCACTTAGCGTAATACCCTCTAGTTCCATACAAGACAGAGGATCATAGCGGAAGGGAGGGAAAAATGAAACAAGATGAAACCAGGGAGGGAGACAAACCATAAGAGACTTCTTAATTTCAGGAAACAAACAGGGTTGCTGGAGGGGAAGGGGCAGGTGGGACGGGGGCACTGGGTGATCGACACTGGGGAAGGTATGTGCTATGGTGAGAAAAATATAAATAAATTTTTTAAAAAAGTATTGGACATTCAGTCTCCCGGGAGACTGGACTAAAAAAAAAAAAAAAAAAGAATTTTGCTAATTTTTATAGAAAAAAGGACTGAATTAAAAAAATGATTTTTTAAAATGTTAAATTAATTATAGACTATACCAAAAACAGCCTCCCATGGGTTACACATACCCTGCTGGAATATACACACACCTGTCTATTTTGCAGTGCTCCAAACAGAGGTTTTCCTTCATCTCCCAAGAGGTTTTCTTAAAGAGTAAGAAAAACAAAAATAATAAATCCTGAATAGTGCTACAACCGTATACTTGGTTTCTATCAGATGTTCTTTAACTGATTATATTTTGACCAGGTGATTTGCACTTTGCCCCTTCAAAGTTTCATGTTTAAGTCTAAGCCAAAATTTCCACAGTTTTGAGAAAATATTATTAAAAGCAAATGTATATTACTTACAAATTGTTACTATAAATAATAAAGCCCCGGCAGTTATCTCTAGAGAACACGTGGGAAAAACAAAGCATCCCGGTTCATTCATCATCCTTTGAACACTGCTTCTATGCCAACAATTTTTAGACAAGTCATTTTTACATATAACCATAACCTATTTGGTTTAAAAATACATAAGGCAAAAAAAAAAAAAAATACTTAAGGCAGATGCAAGTAACTATTGCTCTTATAGGTACTGTTAAAAAAAAGAACATTTATAGGAAAAAATAAGAAGCAGAAAAACAAAAAAACCCCATGGATTCATATACATTCTGCCTTGCTGGCTAGGGCATTTATTGCTATATTACTTGTATTTTCACTGGTCTCTGGTAGCAGATACATCTCTAAGTAAGGAAGGCTTGTTTTCTCTTTTCTTTTTTCAACTTTGAATGTACGGTAATATAAGATGCTGTACATTGATTCCTTAGTGGTAGTTCCTAACTATGCCAACATATCCTATATATGTCTCTCCACACCCATGGGAATGAGGTAAGCTAGTGGCTTATGCACTAAGAATTAAGTAGAGCACTATGTCCCTGGATGGAAAAAGTACTGTGAAAATAGTGTAACACACAGTAATCAAATAAAATCCAATTATCAGGTTACAGAATCACACGGAAAAATTTAGTCCTATTCTCCAGTGAACTTCTCATCACTTTTATGACAAAACCTGTGAACTTTTTAAATGTTAACTGTCCAAATACAAACTCCTGATTCCTAATGTCTGTCTTGCCAAAGACAGTAAAGTGTTAAGATGCCCTCATTGGAAGTCTCAAGATACTCATAGTAGATCATGACTCGAAAAGAATGCTTTCTATTTCTATCAATTTGTTCAGATTCTATTCTATTCAAATCTCATTCTTCCAGGGTGCCTGGGTGGTTCAGTCAGTTAACCGTCTGTCTTCAGCTCAGGTCATGATCCCAGAATTCTGGGATAAACATAAATAAAAATCTGTGTATTATCTTTTATCCATGATTTAAGTCTGACAAGTTTGGATGTAACTGTTTGTTTAGGAGGCTGAAGGTGGTAAGTAGGATGGCTTCGTGAAAGAAATGGCTTCATGCTACTTAAATTCGAATCACGAAATAGTGTCCTGCTACAAAAATATATGTAAATGAAGAAAAAGTGGTAGATTGGGAGACCTGGGTGGCTCAGTCAGTTAAGCGTATGCCTTCAGCTCAGGTCATGATCCCAAGGTCCTGAGATCAAGTCTCGCACTGGGCCCCTTACTCAGCAGGGAGCCTGCTTCTCCCTCTGCCTGACGCCCCCCCTGCATGTGCACTCTCTCTGACAAATAAATAAATAAAATCTAAAAAAAAAGAAAAAGAAAAAGAAAAAGTGGTAGACTCCATTAAAAACAAATGCCAAAAATCTATATTGGAAAGGAAAATTGAAACTGTCTTGGATTAAGAGGATGGAAAAGAATTACAGTTCTGAGACTGTTTTTCAGATAGTATTGCATCTCATGACTATAATAAGCAAATATGCTAATTTTAAAATTTAAGCAATTTTTCACTACTACAGTCTTCTCCCTGCCTCCCACAGCTTTCCTGAGATATAAAGTGACACATAACACTGTGTACTTTAAGGTGTACAAGATGTTGATTTGATTGCTATACTTTTCTATAAGAAGATTTCAGTATGGCAGGGATTTTGTCAGCGGGCTTCCCCTCTGACCTCTTAGTTCCTGCCCCCTCCTCTGTCTCTCCTACCTCCCTCAGTCTTCCTTTTCCTTGCCTGATAATGTTTTAGGTGACTTTGGTTTTCCACTCTTTTTTCTCTCAAGGTATGAAAAAGCCAAAAATTACTGAACATTTCTGGCTTGATTCTTTGCCTTTTTTTCTTGATTTTCTAGTGTTGTAAATCTTTCAGCTTTCCAATATAGCTTGCTCCGTGCTATACCTTTCATAAATTTTGAGCTTATTTGTATATAGCCAATACTGAAGTTAAAAAGGAATCGATACAAAAATTCTCAGACTAAATGACATCAGGCCACACTGATATACTGAAATACTGATACTCCTCCAATAATTCAGACTATATTTTAAGTCATCAGGGGAAAAAAGGAAAAATCGTGCTCAGGTTTTAGGTCTGTTTCTACGAGCCCCCCAAAAGCAGTCTCTCCCACAGGCTTTACCGATTGCCTGGATAGTGAAAGCGCACGCGCCCCAGGTCATCATGGGGATTCGAGGATCCGTTTCATCAGGAGGTACTTTCAGTCCAATTCTGTAAATTGTCGTAGCAAAGAGAAGGACCATTTCTTTGATGCTATCAGAATATTTGGTCCTAAAAATAAAACAAGAAAAGTTTATATGATGATTTAGTAAATGGAGTTACCTACTGAGAAGTCCAATTAGCTACTGAAGTAACAATTTAACTCCTTTGGACAAAGTGAACTGCTCTTTGTCGAATTAGAGGTCAGAGCCGCTGAAGATTTATTCATTAGGGAAAAAATGGGAAAAGCAGGACTCTATCTCTTATAGGTAGGAAAGTATCTCTTACAAAATGATAAATGGCCTCTATGACTTTACTTCCTGCAAAAGATGTGGTAAATGACCATAGCAGAGAGGATCCACGTCCAAATTAAGGACAGACTGCAGAGAAGGAATAAAATTCAGAGGAAAGAGACTGGACCTAACAAGTTTTAGCGTCTGGAAAAGGGACTAAGAAGGACTTCAGTGTTAACAGGGTATGTGTGTCTGTGTATAGGAGACAGAGAGAGAGGGAGAGAGAGGGAGAGAACATGTAACGTACTTGGGGGTGATAATTTCTGGTTTCCTGAACTTCCTTTCCTAACAAGTATTTTCAATAACAATGAGATAATGTAACATAAACAAGGATCACAACTAAAAAATATATATATTAGATAATATCTATTAAATAATAACACCTGATTTAGATACATTATATTTTTCAAACTGTCTTCACATAACTGTTTTTACAATAACCTTATAACATAGGATAAGAGGGTACTGAATTTTACCAACAAGAAAAATGAATTGGGGAGGTGGGTGACTGGAGACTTTTCAGAAGTCAGAGGGCAGGTTAGATATGACTTAATTTAAGGTCTCTATTAAATGCTGCTCTTGTTGTAGGCACGACTGTAGAGAAATGGCATTTTTGTTGGTCAAAATGGTTAATTATAGACACAGTTCACCCTAATACATAGTACTCTAATACCTCAAACTACTTAATTTTATTGTACAAATAAAACTTCAGGGAGAAAGAAACAAGATAAAAATGCACTAAAGAAATAGTTTTACAAATAAACCAAGAAGGAAAGATGGGAGGATAGAAGGAAGGATTATTCTTCATTCTTATTTTCACAGCCATTTACAGAGTTCTCTTAACTATTTAGATACTTACGAAGACTGAACTCCGAAATTGAGGATAGAATGGAACTCAAAAGTGGAATCGCCCATTCCTTGATCAAATAAGACTGGAATTGTTGGGTTTTCTCCTTATAAATGAAAAGGAAAAAGAAAGAAAAATTATGAGGGTTTAGTGAGATACCTTTCTAGCTTTCTTAAATTATACATGACAATTGTAGAGAACCTAGAAAATTATTAGTAAGCAATAAATGAAAATTCAAGATTTCTCTATCCTAATAACATTTGGGTAATATTCTTCTGTTCTCCATATGAATGTTACACATACAGATTTTTTTTATAACCAAATCCACAGTACTGTTCTGTATCTTGTTTTTTCACCAACGGATAATAAATGTCTTTCTACATCAGGTGACTCCCCTTCTGTAGTTCCATTTTTAACGGATGCATAGTATTCTGCAAGTAAGGTAGCACAGATTAGTGAGTAAGAGCAGAGGATCTGAGCCAAGCTGCCCAGGTTCGCGTCCTAGCTCTACCATTACGACTAAGACCCCAGGTGAACAATGACCCCTTTTGGGCTCCACTGCTTCATCAAATCAGATTTATGGTTCCCTATATGAAACAAGTGGTCTTTTTCTGATTGCTTTTGAGATTTTTTTGTCTTCATCTTCGGTTTTCAACAGCTTGGGTACGATCTATATAGGTGTGGTTTTCTTTCAGTTTATCTTTGAGGTTTCCCGAACTTAGATATGTAAATTTGTGTTTTTCACCAAATTTGGGAAATTTTTAGCCATTATTTCTTCAGAAAAAAAATTTTTCTTCTCTACCATACTCTTTCTTTTTGGGACTTGCAGGACATAAATATAGGATTTTTAAAAACTGGGTCCATATGTCTCTTTTCTTTCTCCATCACTTTTCTATCTATTCTTCAGACTGGAGAATTTCCACTGATCTAATTTCAAGTTCACTAACTCTTACATTTCCCATCGCCATTCTATTATAGAGCCTATTCAGTTAATTTTTATTTCATACAGTACTTTCTCAATTCTATTATCTTCAGTTCTTTTTTCTTTTTAATAGTTTCTATTTTTTTCTGCTGAGAACTTGTATTTTTCCAATCATTTCAAAAGTGTACACCTTTACTTTATGCTTAATGATTATATAGGTGTTTTGAACTTTTTATCAAGAAAGTTCAATGTTGAAACATCTCAGGGTTGGCATTTGTGGGGTTTTTTTCCCTTGAGAGTTTGTCAGATTCTTCTGGTTCTTTGTATGCTGAGTAATTTTGGATTTTATCTTGGGTATTATGACTTACCCTGTGGGGTTAGTCTGAGACTTAAGGGGTGGTTTAAGACAGCTTCATTCTCAACCCTGTTGCTGTTTCTCTGGGCCTGTTCTACACATGTGCATCTTGGAGGGAAGTCCAAGATTTGTGCTGGTCACTCCCCTTCTATAGGCTCTCTCCTCTCTGTTTTCCCACATATTCTCTAGCTCCAAGGGGCCCTTTCCCCCAGTTCCTCTGGCCAAAATGACATGTTTCTCTCAGTTTTAGTATCCTCTGTTGTCAAGTCAATTCAGGTGACTGGGATTACCTCTGGGGTGAAGCTGTGAGGCGAAGACAGAAAAAATAATGAGGATTCACCCCGCCTTCTTTGGAACACAGAGGTCCCTTTTCTCCTAGTTCCTCTGGCCAGAGATAACACTTTTCGCTTTGGATTTTACATGTCTATATGACCACCATGGCACTGTAGCTCCGTGACTGGGGCTGACCTCAGGAGGAGGGTCAGAAGATGAAAAACAAGCACAACAGGAATCCCCTTTACACTATCCAGTTCTGAGGGGCTTCCATGATCCTCTGGCCAAAAGGAAGGGAATCTCTCAAAATTTTTTGCTGTTCATGTCCATTGCACAGCTCTGTGACTCAGGCTACCCCGGGGGTCAAAGGTGAGAAATGCAGGAGGAAAAAAAAAAAAAACCCAGGAAACTCATTGCCACGCATTTTTCAAAAATTTCCTTCCCTCCTCAACCTGTCTACTGTTGTTTACTTCTCAGCCTTGAGACAGTCCTATCTCCTCAACTGTAAGGAATATATAAATGAGGTAACAGTTTTAAAATGTTGCTTTTGTAATTAATAACATATTAACAAAATTAGTAACAGTACCAGCTAATACCTAAACTATATATCATGCACTGTTTCACTTTATAAAGGATAACTCAATACTTCAATCAGTGAGATAGGTATTATTATTATTCCCAACTTGAAAATAAGAAAGTTGAGGCACAGGGAGGTTAAATAACTTGTCCAAGATCACAGAGACAGTAAGTGATGGATCTAAGATTTAACTCCAAGCAGTGTGACTCCAGATTAACCACTGTCTGTATTGCTAGCCAATATAAAAATTATTTAATCAAATAAAGTGATTTAAGCCCAACTCAGCCTTGGCTTTGAAAACCTTTACTTTCTGATATTCAGCAAATCTGTACTGGCAAACTGTATTTTAGAACAGCACTTGAGAAAAAATTAAAGACTCTGACACTTAGACTCACATAGCCAAATACAAAATAAATTTAAGCAAACCTTTGGCATGTTTCATATTATAACCTGATATTCTGGCCAGAACAGTCTGTATCCATTGTTCAAGGGTCAAAAGTTGAGCAACAGCTTCTGTATTCTCACTGAAAAATGACATTTAAAAATTATTAAGCCACTGGTACAAAGTCAAACTGAAAAGCTGCATTTGTGGAGTCTTTCTATGATAAATGGCTGTATAAAAAGCAACAAACTCCTTCAGATGAACCTCCTAGGTCATAGAAACACATATATCTAAAAATGTACTTTTAGCATCATCTACAATAGCCACAATATGAAAGCAACCTAAGTGCCCATTGACAGAGGAATGGGTAACACACACACACACACACACACACACACACACACACACACACATACACAGATATTACTGAGCCATAAAAAAGGCAAGATCTTGCCATCTGTGACAATATAGACAGATTTAGAGGGTATTATGCTAAGTGAAATATGTCAAAGACAAATACCATATGATTTCACTTATATGTGGAATCTAATAAACAAAACAAATGAACAAACAAAGCAGAAAGAGACCCATAAATACAAAGAAAAACTGATGGCTGCTGGAAGGGGTGGGAATGGGCCAAAAGAGGTGAAGGGGAGTGAGAGACACAGGCTTTTAGTTAGTGAAAGAATAAGTCATGGGAACGAAGGTACAGCATAGGGAATATAGTCAATGACATTGTAATAGTGTTGTAGGTGACAGATGGCAGCTACACTTGT
The DNA here is from genome assembly GCA_004023965.1 of Spilogale gracilis. Taxonomy (NCBI): domain Eukaryota; kingdom Metazoa; phylum Chordata; class Mammalia; order Carnivora; family Mephitidae; genus Spilogale; species Spilogale gracilis. The sequence continues at coordinate 89,083 of PITA01001544.1, read as the reverse complement.
GGTGAGGACAACATAACACACAGACCTGTCAAATCACTGTGTTGTAACGTGAAACTAACGTAACGTTGTGTATCAACTCTATTTCAATAAAATAAAAATTAAAAATGTAGTTTGGGGAGGGAGGAGAATTTTAAAAGTACAAGGACTAAGATACCACTCACAGGTCCAACACCTAGAAGTAACACGTCAATAAAGGGAATCATAATTCTAGTTGCTCAAATAAAAACCAAGTGTTATCACTGATTTCTCAGATTCTCTCACAGCCCACCTTCTTTTTGGTGTTGGTTTTACCTTCTAAATATACCCCACGTTGATCAATCACTTCTTTCTACCTCCACTGTTACTACCCTAATCCAAGTTACATGACCCCTCACCTGAACTATTTCATTCAGTACATTAACTGTTCTGGTTCCACAATAGTGCTTCATTATTATCTATGTATTCATTGTGCAACAGTCAGAAGGACCTTTTAAAATGTAAATCTGATATCACTCCTCAGTGTTCAAAATATTCTATTGGTTTCCCATCACACATAAAATACTTTGTGTTTTTAATACTAAAACTAAAATTCTAATTTCTCATCTTATAAGCCCTTTTATGTTCTGGTTCTTTGCTTGTTCCATTCCAACACACTGCCTTTCTGCTGTGCCTCAAACATGCTGATGTATTCCTACTTCAGGGCATTTGCTCTTTATATTGCCTGTGCTTGAATTCTCTTCTCCCAGACATTAACACTACTTGTCTTTCACTTCACTCAGGTCCCTATTCAAATGTCATTATCCCAAAGAGGAGCTCCCTGATGACTGTGTCCAGTCTTAGCACCTGGTCTGTTTTTAGCCTTTGATCTTGCTGCTTTAGTTCTGTCATAGTATTTCTTACTTTGTATTCATGTATATTGTTGGTCTCTCCTTTCTGTAATATAAATTCCATAAGGGCAGGGCGCCTGGGGGGCTCAGTGGGTTGAAGCCTCTGCTTTTGGCTCAGGTCATGCTCTCAGGGTCCTGGGATCGAGGCTCGCATCTGGTTCTCCGCTCAGCAGGGAGCCTACTTCCTCCTCTCTCTCTCTCTGCCTGCCTCTCTGCCTACTTGTGATCTGTCTCTCTGTCAAATAAATAAATAAATAAATAAATAAATAAATAAATAAATAAAATCTTTTTAAAAAAATTCCATAAGGGCAGGGACCTGATTCAAACTTTTATTAACAACCAAGATTTTCTGGAAACAATGGTATTAAAAGGGACTGTTTGAAAGGACAGTCTTGAGTGAAGTGAAATTATATAATGAACTGTCCCCAAATTCACTGGACATATATTTGACCTAAGAATTTTTTCAGTTCTCAGAAGTGTACTATGGTTGGTTATGACCAATATTCTTTGAAAATATCAGTTTGCTACTAGTTTTAAGTTTTTTATACACTCAACTTTCACACCTTAGATTATACTCATATTGATTTTCTAAAAACAAAAGAGGCAAATATATTCAACCACAGAGGTAAGTTCAAGTGCCTAATAAAAATATTATATGGGGCGCCTGAGTGGCTCAGTGGGTTAAGCCTCTGCCTTCGGGTCAGGGCATGATCTCAGGCTCCTGGGATAGAGGCCCGGGTTGGGCTCTCTGCTCGGCAGGGAGCCTGTTTCCTCTGCTCTCTCTGCCTGCCTCTCTGCCTACTTGTGATCTCTCTCTCTGTCAAACAAATAAAATCTTTTAAAAAATATTATGTATAATTATGTATTTCAGATCCTAAGTAACAAAGGTGTTATTAAACATTTTAAAAGTGTCACAGGGTTCAAAGAGACCCATTTGTAAGGACTGGTCTCACTTCAGAAAGGATTGCCCTGGAGCATCCTATTCTTTCTTTTTACTGTTAAAGATTTTATTTATTTATTTGAGAAAGAGAGAGAGAGAGAGAGAGAGCATATGAGCACAACAGAGCATGAATGGAGAGGGACAGAAGGAGAGGGAGAAGCAGACTCCCCACTGAGCAGGGAGCCTGACCAACGGCTTGATCCCAGAACCCTGAGATCATGACCTGAGCTGAAGGCAGACACTCAAGGACTGAGCCACTCAGGCGCCCCTGAAGCATTCTATTCTTAAAGACATCAAGGGAAGTAGGTGCTGAATATTCCTTTAGAGAATAATTTACATGTTTAGACACATTTTTGGGATTAGTTCACCACCGCATGAAAAAGGCTTATATAGGCTAACAAGAAACTGGAAAAGTCACTTAATTTTATTATGATTTGTTTTATCTTTGTTTCATGTGTATAGTTAGGGAAGGCTTTAGAGTCAGGTCTGGGTTCAAATCCTGGGTCTGTTTAGGGACAAGTAAAAACTACTCATAGTCTCCGATTCCTTATCTTGTAAGAGGGAGTAACAGTACCTGCCTCTGTTAGGCTATTTTGATTATTAAAAAGATAATGTAGCAAGTGCTTGGTAGAGTGCCTAGAACATATCAATTATTCAAAAAATAAAAGATAAATGGTTCCAATGCCATCTTTTCCTAAAAGATGACATTTTATGTCCCAATATGCCAAGCAGAAGACAATTTCCAAATCGGCTTCCAATAACATGGAATAGTAGAGATACAAGTACTTACTGATCCTATTGCCAAGCCTACCACCCTTGAACATTTCTGTTGTGGAAACATGTTAAAAGTGCTTTTAGCAACAAAATCATTTTCTATAGCAAAACTTAGGTCGATTATCACAAATTCATTGAGTCTTAAAAAAAAAATAACAATCATGCTGTTATCATCATGTTCAATGGTGACAACATAGAAAATATACAGTTGTTACAGTCATCATAACAAATGAATAAAGTTGCTGTTAACTTCCATATATAGATGGTCAGAACAGAAAAGTTTAAAAACTTAGTATAAAACTCAAAATCCATCCACAGATAAATAACAATGCTAGTGTTTTTTTACTTTTACAGTCAACATTTTTGTCCACATCTTCACAATTAGGAAACTGGATCTTCTGAAAAAAAGATAATTAAAAATAATAATACAAAGACCTTCAGAGAAACCAAATTCTAAAAAGTAACTGTAATGGTAACAAAGGACTCTATATGAAAGAAATGGCTCTTCTCCGCATCTTCTTTCCTTATGTGAATGCTAAGGTAGGGATCCAAGTTCTATTGCTTTCATGGCTGTTAGAAGATACGTACACAATATACAGATTTGAGTTAATAAACATTAGTTATTTTAGAGACCAAAAACGGGCTTTTCACCATAAAAGTAGAATGCAAGTTATGAAAAGAAATAGTATTACTCACTTTAAATGGCAAAGAAACTAGCAATCCAAACAGACACAAATCAAAGAATTAAAGATAGCTTTTAAAAAATTTAACCAAAACATGAATTAAAATATACCTGTTTATCCTTTGAGGTTGCAAAGGAATAATGGGGATCACGGTATTACACAGAGACTTGCAAAGAGGGCAAAGATACTCTCCACTCTCCAGATCGAAAAGGTCGACATGAATGCGCTGCTGAGAGCTCAGCTGCACAGCCTCAAAATACCTGTGGAGTTCCAAGGCACGTGTCCATTCAGAACGCTGCACTTATCTCTAATACCTACTCCAAGGCGCAAAAACCTGGAGTCGTTGCCTCAATAAACATCTTTAGAAGCTACACCCCCCACAACCCAAGTTACAATTATAGAAGAAACAGAATACCCATTCTTTTGGGGGCAAACTGGAAGACACATCAGGGCAGCAACAAATTTAAAATCACTCTACTGAATCATAACATGGCTCCTGACTCAACAGCATGGAAATACAATGGAGACAACGACTTCCCTCATTCCCAATGGCCAACCATAGGAGTAAAGGCTGTTACAGGAAAATCACGTATTTTAATAATGCCACAAGGGGAACCCTATACAAAAGATTTCCTGGGAACTATAGTTCTGAATTTTTCTCTTTTAGAGGTGGAACTAGAATTTGTCCTATTTTATCTCAAAGGTACTTGTCACTCTATTTTTTCAGGGAAATGATATTTTTTAGGAAGAAAGATTACAGCTTCTTTTACACAAATTCCGATCAAGAGCAAACAACTAGCTTACGGACAGGAAGTACCAAGGGGTAATGAGACTTTAAAGCTGATGACTTTTTACATCCACTTCTAAAGGTGGTAATGAATATCATGTGAACAAAACTGGTAACTGAAACTGTTTCAATTATTCACATAAAAAGTAAAGAAGAAGGGAAAGACATGAGAAAACCTAACTTTCTGTGGCCTTCAGTAAACTTCGATTATTCCTAGTTTCTTTTAAGAACATGTCAGAAGGACGACTTACTTCTGCCAGCACACTGCATGCATTACATGACCACAGCTTCCTGTGTAAGTTCCATACGCCAAGTCTGGATCCATGAAGAGCGGGTCCACGGTTTCTGGTCAGGAAGACAAAAACAGGAGGTATGTATTCATCTCCCCCATGGTCATAAAATGGAAAAAAGAAAAAAAAAGAGAGAGAGAGAGATTATCAGGTCTAAATTTCTAAGCATAAACTTTCTTAGTAATATCCAACTGAACTGTAATAGTTCATGATAGCAGGAGACATATTCTTGATAGGAAATAAAAATTTCAGAGAAAAGTAAAAGCTAGACTTCCAGGTAGGATTTAAAATTAGTATGAATTAATGACAACTTATATATTTTGATTTGCATTTTTATTTTGAACATTAGGATTAAGTTGCTTTATCTTAACTGTTGAAGTGATTTTCTATGATTCAAGCACAATTTTCTTTGGTAATTTCAAGAGTATTTTCAATTACTTTTTATGGGATCTTTAAGGCATTATAATCTACTGAATAAAAGCAAAGACGAAGTGGTTCAAAATCTGGTTTCATTGTGTAACTCATGGCCTTGGGCAAATTATTTAACTTCTCTGTACCTCAGTTCCTTCATCTGTAAAGGGAGCCAATATTGGTACTGAACTCATAGAGTTGTTGTGAGGATTAAGTAAGTAAATACACAAAAAAGCACTTAATCAGTGCCTGGCATACAATAAGTAGTCAAGAATGTTAGTCTTTATCATTATTATTATTATTATTATTCCAAGGGTACGTTATGAAGCAGCTAACTCAGATACAATGTAAAAAAAAATTACCTAATTAGTGTTTCTGCCAAGAAAATATTTAATATGAACCTAATATTGAGACAACAATCAGACAAATCCACAATGTACAACACTGTACAAAACAATAGGTCTGTATTTTTCAAACAAGTTATCATGAAAAAAAAGGCTAAGTGACTACTGTAGACTGTAGATTAAATTAGACTAAAATAGACATAAAAAAAGTGATGCATGAAACATGTCTGGATCCTAAAAAGAGAAAAGTCTAGCTAAAAAAAAGAGAAAGATATTTTGAGGGCAACTGGGAAAATCCAAATACGGATTTTGTATTAGGTGATATTCCTGAATTATTATTCATCTTTTTAAATGTTATAATGGTATGATAGATTATCCTTAATTTTAGAAAATGCATGTGGAAATATTTAGGGATGAAAGTCATATGCCTGCATCCTACCTTTAAAAGATTCAGCAAAGAGAAATGGAGATAGGCAGATAGAGACAGACTGAGCAGTGTGGCCAAGTGTAACAAAAATGAAAATGAAAAAATAAACAGGAGCCAACATGGACCTAGAGTCCATTTTACACATGGATAAAATGTGATCTAACTAAATAATACAGTCTCACTCCTAAACTTTTTTTACTATTTTTTTCTAATTACATAAGTATGAAAAGAAATGCTCAAAAGGATATTTAATTAAACAATACATACCCCCTGAGAGTTCTATAGGTTTTCCCCTGTTCTGGGTTAAGGCGGTCGATTTCTGGACACAGGCCGATAATACCATGGCATTATTTTCTATTTTCACCTCTTGTTCTTCTTGGCAGAGGATGCATGTCAGCACCTCCTTTTCAGTAACAGTCGGACCCCGTTTAGGACCCAAAGCAATTCTAGAGTAGTCACTGACTGCTGGGGTGCTACCAAGAGAAACGACCAGAAGTGAGGACACATGTTTTGGTCACTTGTCTTTATATTTTGGTAGATTTTAAATAACCATAGGGCAAGAACTTTAAGAACAAAAAGAGTAAAATAAAAATGATAATTTAGCAATATCAGCCTAAGATCTTTCCCCTTGATTTTTCTGACTCTTATCAGTTAGTTAATCTGCTCATTAGAAAAAACACGTTGTGCTGCTAAGTGCACAAAAAGCAGAACACAAAGTAGTCTGTATAATTATACTTAATTTATTGTACTAAGAAGCTGGGTTATCTGTTTTTTTCTGATTATAAAAGTAATGCATGCTTATTAAGAAATTTTGGAAAATCTAGAAAAGTATAAAAGACAAAACAAAAAACATTTTACACTCACAATCTAGAGAGAACCACTTGTCTATATTCCCATCCAGTTCACTTTCTATTTATAACATCCTTTTTACATAATTAAGATATTACATATACAGATTTGCATCCTGTATTCACTTGTATCTTAGTTGTTTTCTCATGTCATTAAAATTTCTTCAGAAACATTGTTTTTAAATGGCTGCACAGTAATGTTACTATATGTGCCAGTAATAGTTTTATCCATTCCCTCTTATTAGGCATTTAAGTTTCTATTCTATTTTGGTAGGCATTAAAATAAAAACTTACTTCGTAATGACTTAGCAATTCTTAGTATGTACACAATGTGTGTAACAGTAATATAATAATAGCAAATATTTATAAAGCACTAGTTGCAACGTGAGGCACTGTTTCAATACTTTACATTACGTTAACTCTTTTACTCTATCCAACCTATGAAGTAGGCCCTCATATTACCTTCCATTGTTAAGATGAAGAAACTGAGGCCTAGAGATAGTAAGAGACTTACGTAATGACTCATCACTAGGAAGTAGCAAAGCCAGGATTTAACCCACATGATCTGATTTCACAGGCCATGCTCTGAACTACTCTGCAACTCTGCCTCTTTACCTGTGCAAGAAGCTCCCTGAAATGTCACACATCATTCAACAAATTGGAAGTAATGTAAATGTTCACCATCAATGTAAATGAAATTACATCATATAGAATATTATGTAGTTTTTAAAAGGTGCAGTTTAAAAAGCTGTGGTACAACCTCATAGGAGGTGTTCAGCAAGATGTGGAGCAAGGTTTATTTTTTTGGTTATCATAAGGACTAGGGGACACTTCTGGAATGAGCGGATGAGGAGCCGGAGATACTAACTGCCCTGCAATTCATGGAGCATGAAAAAGAACTGCTGCCCACATGCCAACACTAAGAAACACTGAGCTTGTTCTGCATGTAAGGACATAATGCATAGACTTCCAAGTGAAAATGACAAGTTGCACAATGACACACACATAATACCACCTAATGCAAAGGAAAGGCTGAATGATACTACATAATTTCTATACTTACATATATTTGTATTTAATAGCATAATAGCCCTTCTGACAGGACAAATATAAAACTTATAACCAGAATACCTTCTCAGGAAGGGCAGAAAGGGGCCCTGGATTTAGGCCAATACTCAAACAGAACTTTATGTCTAACATTTGATTTTTAAAAGGAAAATGTGTCAGTATAACTGTAATTAAAATTTCGTTTTAAAAAATGTAAGAAAATATATTTGTGACCTTGGGACTGAGAAAGCCTTTTAAGATAAAAAAAAAAAATTAAAACTCTAAAAGACTTATAAATCTGTCCTTATTAACACTGAGAACTTCTCTATAGCTAAACTTCATAATTAATGTTAAAGAATTAGGGACAAAATAGGGGAAACATGCACAAAGTTTAGTACCCATAATTTTAAAGGACTTCTAAAGATCAATAGAACAAAAGGAAAATATCCAACAGAGATGGGCAAAGGACAGTGAGAGGTAATTCCCAGAAGACAAAGCACAACAGACTCGTGAACAATCGTATGAAAAGATGCTCAACCTAGTACTAGCTAGTAATCTGGGAAATTCAGACTGACACAGATCTATAATGTTGATAATGCCTAATTTTTTCAAGTACTGATAATATAAGTATTGCTGAAAATGAAGGAAACAGGAACTCTCAAACACTATTGGGAGTAGGAACTGGTAAAACTACTCTGGAGGACACTGTGGCAATATCTATTAAGATTTCAAATAATTATGACTCAACCCTTTCACATATTAATTCCACTCCTGAGAAGTATTTTCACAACCATATGAGAAGGCAAATATAAAAATATGTTCTGACACACTGTTTATAGTAAGGGAAAATTGGAAAATAAGGGAAAATAAACTTAAATGGCCAAAGTCTGATAAATAAAATATTATATATATACATTATGCAGCAGTCATAAAGAATCATGTAGAATCTATATCATAGATCTATATGCTGTGACAGGAGAAGACTTATAAGACACTAAGTAAAAAAGCAATCTGCAGAACAAAAGTCATGGTAAAATAAACTATTAAAAAACACAAAACAGGGGCATCTGGGTGGGTCAGTCATTAAGCATCTGCCTTCAGCTGAAGTCATGATCCCAGGGTCCTTGAGATTGAGCCCTGCATTGGGCTCCCTGCTCGGCGGGAAGCCTGCTTCTCCTCTCTCACCCCCCCTGTTTGTGTTCCCTCTCTGGCTGTGTTTCTCTCTGTCAAATAAATAAAATATTACAAAAAAACCCCAACAACAACAAAACTCATTTATGTGCACATAAATAAATGCACAGAAAGAGGTATAGAACAAAAGTTACTGATTAACAGTGGTTATCTGTGCAGAAAGACAAGGAATGTAGAGGATGGTCAGAGGGAACTTACTGTATTATTTGAGTTGTTTTCAATGAAACATAATTTTATGTATACAATCAGGCAGTAAAAAATAAATAATAAGAGTATTAAGGCCATTAATGAACTCTGAGCACATATTTGCTTATACCCTTGTGTGGATAAATATATGGTAGCCTCTTTCATTACTTTCTAAACAGTGTGTTGCTAATATGTAATATCCAGAGGGCTGGAACTTGTTAATTGTTAAAGTTTTGTATTAATTTCTAGCTTTATTACTATCATCACCCAAGTATACCTTAACCTTCATATCTTTTTTTAATCTTTAAAATATATGGTCTTTATTCTTAGGGTCCTTGTTAGCATATTCCATTTTGGGACTACAGATATATTATGGGTAATGTTACTATTGTTATTGCAAAGGCACAATTTCCTAAAACTATCCACAACACACATTGTTTAAAGAGCAATGGAAGCTTGTTTTTAAAAATAAGCACAGGAGGTATTTACAATATTTTAAACTGGAATGCTTTTAAAAGGGGGTGGGGGGATGGGAGAGCCTGGTGCTAGGTACTGAGGGCATGTACTGCATGGAGCACTGGGTGTGGGGCATAAACAATGAATCTTGGAACACTGAAAAAATAAAATAAATTTAAAGTAAAAAAAAAGTATCCTTATTTTGCCTCTCTCTCTCCTTGTGGGATCTATAGAACATCCCACAAAGCGTGACTCTCTGCAGGTTAACTGATTTCCCCAAGAGCACACACACCACAGTGGGGCCCAGAACACCAGATTTACTGATTCCCATTCTACTGTGCTATCCATGACCACAACTATGGGCTTTTTCTTCCTTCTCTTTAGGAAAAAAAGAAAAAGGAATATAAACCATCTTTTTCAGGTGAAGGATTTTTTTTTTCAATTTTTAATAACCGTAGTCATTTTTAGCAGAAATTATAAAAATAATGTGGAGTATCTGAACTGATACATAAATGTGCATCTAAAAGAACCTACGCAAAATGTAATATATTCTGCAATATATATGTTAATATAAAAGAAAATTAAAATAAAAAAGTCCAAAAAAACACAAAAAGTATAATTAGTACTTATATTTTAACATAAAAAATAAATGAGCCCGTGCATACAAGATAACAGAGCTGATGTCAATTTCTGCCATTCCCATTTTTGTATCTTCTTATGCACAAAGCCTCTCACCAAACTGTTGTGCACTTGAACTGCCTTATGAACACAAACTTACATTCAATAAGTACCGTAAAAGCTTTCACTGTGCCTTTTCTAGTTTAAGAATAATGTAAGTTCTCCTAATATAAAATAGATTTTGGAAAAATTTTATTTAAAATGAATATGTCATTTTCCCTCCAAAAAACTGAGTTGCTAATTTCTAGTTTTGCTTGGTTTTACCTCTCTTCCTCCATCATGGAGTCTTCTTTCCCACACATTTCCGAGGTGCTGTCATACATGAGTTTGTGAGTTTCAATGAAGTTTTTCTGTAAGGCAGACATCTGAGCCATAATCTTCTGGCGGTGAAGTCTAGCAGCTTCAGCTTTTCTTTTCCGTTCTGCTTTTTCTTTATCATGAGTAATCTGGTATTAAGAAACCACAAAAAATTAGGTAGATTCATTGTTGGAATTTACCTATATTGTTCAGTCAGGCAAAATTTCCCAGAGTAAAAGTCTGATAAAATTTGATTACCACTTAAGACTAGATACAAATGAGTCTCAAAATGATCATACAGGCTCCATCATATCATACAACTAATTGCTCTTTTGGTTATTTCAATAATTCAATGTTAAAGCCCCAAGTACCTTAAATATCTAATAAATTGCCTTTTGTACTCAATGCAAGTAGATTAAGAAATAAAGTCAAAAGAAAAAAATTTTTAAATCACAGGTCAATCATTCAATCACTGACATGTAATCAATTTTATCTAATTTGATGATATCTAACAGTTACTACTAGATGCAGTGCTAAAACCGAGAACTTAAAACATATTACAGAGATGTATGGTGTCTTTTTATTGTTTATATCTAACTTAAGGCCAGTGTTTTTCTTTAAAGAGGGATAGTTAAAAATCGTAATAAAAAAAGTTATAGGTAATAGTATTCATAATTTTAATATTAGAATCATCAAAATCTGATTTGTTATATTACAATATTTTGTAACCTCAATATTACCGTATTTCACTGAATCTATGATGTACCATTATCTTACGTTCCACTAAGAAAAGAATGCTGCTGATTAAATTATAAGTCATTATAAGCTATATCCCAATTTCAGAAATCAAAATATTTTAAAAATAAAATATGGTACTACCAAAAGACCCATTATACATCAATTTCCTCCACTTTTATAAGATACATATATTATATTGAACAACTACATGTCAAATACCACTAATCTCTGATACAGAAACACAACAAACAAAAGAAGATGGACATCTCAGAAACTACAATAAACAGGTTCCTTCTTAAAAAAAAAGGAGCAGCTCTCTTACACCAGTGAAGTTCAAAGACAGAGAAGAACATCGCCATTATTATAATGTTATTACCTCATCATTCTTAATAGAGTCTGATCCTGATGTAGTTGCTACAATTAAACAAGATTTTTCTCTTAGTCGTTTCACTGTGTCAAACATCTGTGAGAAACAGATGAAATGTTAAAAGCAGATTTGGTTAGACTGACCAGAAACCAGAAAAACTCACTAATTTGATTTAGTCGTATGTCACAAATGTTTTTGACTCAGACTTGACACACATACACACACAATCACACATGTAAACAGTTATATAAATAGTTCAAGTACATAAAAAGTGAAAGCTGGCTATGCCCAGACTCCCCTAGTTGATGAGCAATACAGCTAAGGAGGAGATTGCAGGCAGTAAATTCAGCTGACTTCTCTGCAGGTATGAGCATACCTTTACTATTGCCAGGAGAAGAAATTTCTCTTTAATTTAAAATAATATTTTTAATACAAAGACATATAAAGACAAAAATACGAAATGGAAAGTGAAACCCTCTTTTCCTGATGCCAGTTGCTCCCCCCAAAATTAACTAAATCAAGATTATTCAGGGGCACCTGGGTGGCTCAGATAAGCATCTAACTCTTGACTTTGGCTCAGCTCATGATCTCAGGGTCATCAGACTGAGCTCTGCGTCGGATTCCACTCTGGATGTGGAGCCTCCTTAAGATTCTCTCTCTCCCTCTCCTTTTGCCCCTCCCCTGTCTTCTCTTTAAAAAAAAATACTATTTTTTGCAGAAAAAAATTATCAGAATATTTATTTCTTTATATTTACATATAGTCTCATCAAAAGCAACCCTACCATATACACTGTTTTCTATCTCTCTTTTTCCCTTAAACATTTATCTGTGGAGATACTTCCACAATAGCTTATATAGATCAGTCTCATTCTTTAAAAAAAAAAAAAATCAAAATTTCAGCAATAGGCTGGTACATCCCCAAAACTTGTTTATATTTTGAGGGAGTCTCATTCTCATGTATAAAAACCTCCCACAAGGAACTTACAACACAACTCTGTATTAAACATTTGGGGAAAATATCTAATGATTGTAGGAGCTGATACTTGTACTTTTTGTATATTTTGACAATGAACTTTGGTATTCTTTTTTTTTAATATTTTATTTGTTTGAGGGAGAATGTGAGAGCGTGCACACGACAGCGGGAAGGTCAGAGGGAGAAGCAGACTCCTTGCTGAGCAGGGAGCCCAACACGGGTCTTGATCCCTGGGACTCCAGGATCATGACCCGCGCCAAAGGTAACAGTTGCTAAACCAACTGAGCCACCCAGGCACCCTGAACTTTGGTATTCTTAAAGAAAATAAATTTTTGGAAAGAGATCTCCAAAAGATAACATTGTACCCAGGAACATAAATGTTGAACTAAATGAAGTCCAATTCTTTTTTTTTTTTTTTAAATAGGCTCCATGGTCACTGTGGAGACCACGGTGGGGCTTGAACTCACAACCCTGAGATCAAGACCTGAGCTGAAATCAAGAGGTATCCCTGATTTCTTTTCTTTTTTCTTTTCTAGATTTCATTTATTTGGGAGAGAGAGAGAGCATACACACAAGCTGAGGGGAGGAGCAGAGGGAGAGGGAGAGGGAGAAGCAGACTCCATGCTGAGCAGGAAGCCTGACTCAGGGCTCGATTCCAGGACCCTGGGCTCATGACTAAGCTGAAGGTAGACACTTAGCAGACTAAGCCACCCAGATGCCCTGAACTGAAGGCAGATGCTGAACCGACTGAGCCACCCAGGTTCCCCTCTAATTTATTTTCTTAATAAGAGTTGAATGCTTAATCTACCTTGTTTCTGTTTTGGCTTTCTACTTTTAAAATGTTTATATTGGCGGGGCGCCTGGGTGGCTCAGTTGGTTAAGCAACTGCCTTCGGCTCAGGTCATGATCCCGGAGACCCGGGATCGAGTCCCACATCGGGCTGCCTGCTCGGCAGGAAACCTGCTTCTCCCTCTCTCACTCCCCCTGCTTGTGTTCCCTCTCTGGCTGTGTTTCTCTCTGTCAAATACATAAAATCTTAAAAAAAAAAAATGTTTATATTGACAAATTTAACACAAATACTAAATACTTATGAATTCTACTCCAAGACAAACCTTAATAATATCATTATCTTATATCAAGCATGTTTAAGGAGCATCTCTATTTACGAAAAAAGCTGACTTCTTGAAGTACAAATCAGTATAAGGATCTCCAACTGATATGAATATGGAAAATAATCACTCCATATTCTAATTATCAAAACAATATCTAGCTGATTACATTAGAATCTTTTTTTGAATACAGTAATGGGAAGATCCATAATCGTGGCTTCATGTTTCCACATGGAGGGTTTCCCATTAAGGTAATACTCCTTGGCTTCTCTCCCTACCCCTTATTCACTCTCTCCAAAGGCAGTAGCATCCGCTCAACAGTTCAAACTCCAAATCTGAGTCATTTTTGACTCCTTCATTTCCGTCATCCTTTCCACCATCATCTATCTGCAAATTCTGTACACTCTGCCGCCAAATTACACCTGAATCGGTTCAGCTTCTCACCATCTGCACCCGAACCTTGGTCATGCTCATTTCTCAACAGGATCTCTGCAAGTTTTCTTTCTTTCCTTTCTTTTAAGATATTATTATTATTATTATTATTATTTTGAGAGACAGAAATAGCGAGAGACAGCACAAGCAGAGGGGAGGAGCAGAGGGAGAGGGAAAAGCAGACTCCCTGCAGAGCAAGAAGCCTGACATGGGGCTTGGTCCCAGAACCCTGAGATCATGACCTGAGCCAAAGACAGACGCTTAACCAACTGAGCCACCCAGGCGCCCCTCTGCAGCGTATTCTATTAGTTTCCTTACTTTTACTCTTGTCCCCTACAAACCACTTATACCACAGGAGCCACAGTGATCTTACAGAAGTAGAGACCAGATGATATCACTTAAAATCTTTCAGTGATTTCCCACTGTTCTCAACAATAACATCCACCACTTTACCCTCACCTGTCAAGTCCTATATGATCTGGCTCGTGGCTGCCCCTCTGACCTTGCTGCCTACCTTTCTCTCCCTCCCTCATTGTGCTTCAGTCATACCGGCCTTCTTTCTGGCCACCTTAGAGTTTTTGCAGTGCTGTTTCCTTTTTGTGGAATATTCTTCCCGATTTTTCTAAGTCTGGCTCCACGTCATTCAGTTTCAATGTCACTTCCTAAATGAGGATTTTTTTTTTTTTAAGATTTATTTATTTGAAAGAGAGAGAGAGAAAGAGCACGAGCAGGAGGGGTAGAGGGAGACGGACAGAGAATCTCAAGCAGCCTCCACCCTGAGTGCAGAGCCTGACAAGGGGCTCGATAGACCAACTCTGAGATCGTGACCTGAGTCGAAACCAAGAGTTGGATGCTTAACCGACTGTGCCACTCAGGTGCCCCAAAAGAGGCCTTTCTGATTACCCATCTGAAGTTACCCTCTATTCATCTACTGAATTATCCTTTTCTTGTTCAGTGCCTGTACCCCAACTAGTATATGTTCCATGATAGCAAGCACCTTATCTGTGTTACTCAGAGTCTAGAAATGACCAGGGCACAGAACAGGCGTTCCAACAGATGCTGAATGGATAATGACACAAATGAATAAATCTTAATTTATTAAAAAAAAAAACTTCCTCCAAAACATGAGAAAATGTGAGTAATCATGAATTCAGTAGTAAATGACTTTACAACTGGAGAAGAGTAGTTTAACATTACAGACAGAGGATTCTTCAATATTTAAACCAAGATAGGATAGTTTATTTATTAGGCTCACCTGGAGTATCCATGTTATCATGTCCTTCTGGCCTTCTAACTGGGGAATTCCTTTGAGTTTTTCCAAAAGCATTTGTATATTCTGAGCATTCATGGCTGAACTTCCCAATCCTTTTTTAATACACAAAAGTTACAAATCATAAATAAAAATCTTTAGTGTTATGTTATTCACATTGATAACCAAAATTCATAATCACTCCCTTAACAACATTAATTTTTCAACAGAAGAATCTGCAATGACATGAAGTACTCAGTACTAAATTAAACAACTTGAAAAATTTGAATTATTTTAGAACTCGTAATACATTTTCCACTGGGGCTGCTAAGTCAAAGCTACCTTTAGTGATCTGTCTTCCCCCTTTCCTCCACTTGGCTCACTATCTAGTAAAAGTAGTTAATGAGAACCAAAGCTTCCAAAAATATGAAAGTGGGGGCTTTTTATATCCATAAACTGAACAGGTCTATGATGTTGTCAAGGATCTAAAAAATAGTCTATTAACAAAATATGAGATGCCTTTTTCCTATTGGTCTTGTAATCAATGTCCCAGGAATATGCTTTGATGAAGCTATCTTAATTTAATAAATACATCTAAATACATCTTAATAAAAATCTCATCTAAACCTATCCTGTTCTGCCAGGAAGGAAATAGTGTAAGACAAACACTATCATTCACTCAGACGTTTACAATCATTTCACATTCAGGAACATTAGTATCTTCCATAGATGAGTAGTGTGAATGTTACGGTTGATGAAGCAGCAGATATCTGTAATACTGTGATAAAGAAGGAAAGTAAGAAACCATCCATGTATGCATCCTCTACTCAAAAAAAAGGAGGGGGGGTTAAGCAGTAAAAAAGGATTGTAGTAGGGGATTTAAAATATATTTTTATTGTTGAAAACAGTAAAGAACTAAAGATGCTAGGAAGTCTTAATTTCAGAATTGTCTATGCTTTAAGGAGTGGTAGATTAACACTCTGTAAAAGCTAAACTTTCACTTACAAATTGGTAATTAGCTGAAGCTATGCTGAAAACTAATACTAAAACATACTTGAAGCCTTATGGTAAAAGTCAAATGTCACTTCTTCTTCAGGAGCTTTTTGAAGCTGTTGCTTTTCTTCTAGTAAACCCAATGCCAGAATATGAAATGCCTGAAAGAGGAATATGAAAAGATCTATAAAAACCATATGCTTCCTCAGGTAAATATATTTTATTTTATTTTTAAATTTTATTTATTTATTTGACAGGGAGAGACAAAGAGAGCAGGAACAAAAGCAGGGGGAGTGGGAGAGGGAGAAGCAGGCTTCCTGCCAAGCAGGGAGCCTGATGTGGGGCTCAATCCCAGGATCCTGGGATCATGACTTGAACCAAAGGCAGAACCAACCCAGGTGCTCCAAATCAAATTTTATTTTATTTTTATTTTTTTAAGATTTTATTTATTTGACAGAGAGAAATACAGCCAGAGAGGGAACACAAGCAGGTGGAGCGAGACAGGGAGAAGCAGGCTTCCCGCCGAGCAGGGAGCCTGATGTGGGGCTCGATCCTGGGGACTCCAGGATCATGACCTGAGCCGAAGGCAGTCGCTTAACCAACTGAGCCACCCAGGCACCCCATCAAATTTTAAATTAAGTTAAATAAATACCCAGTTACAGCTACCAAACGCAAAAACATTACTAAGTAATTTACCTAAACAATACCAAGAAAAAATAACTGCTTCCACTTAATGAGCTAATTCTTATAAAAACTTAATGAAATAATTATACCCACTTACCAATGGAGGAATTATTCTTTGGTCCTAAATAGGAAGTGGGGCAACCCAAGATTCAAGTCTGTCTTCAAACCATTATTTGCTCATAATACAAGTGAAGCAAGAAATATAGAAAATTATGATATAGTAAGGATATCCCAACTTATTAGCAGGGCAGCCTTTTTATTTATTTTTTCCAATATAAATGGTTCTCAAGAGTAAGGATACTAAAAACATGAGAATGTACGATTAAGAAAGACTGCACCACATCTAAACTATTTTTAATGACCCCTAGTCTCAGGGGCTCTAGTGTGGTTCCGACTGACGTTACAAAGTTAGACCAAAGATCTTCTCCCTGGTTCCTCACAAACCCTATCATGTAGAGACAATATTGAAAGCAGAAAAAATATTTCAAGCATACATACCATCTGAAGCATTCCTTCAGTCCACAAGTTAGAATCTGTGTCAATTGCCCGTTCAAATATGGTCCTGAGAATGTACATCATGATATCACAATTAAGAAGGTTAACCACTTTGCTGAAAGCAGGGCAGAATTCAGGAGGTGGTGGAGGTGGTAACGCTACAGTGATGGGAGATGGACAGCAGAAGAGACAAACAAGTGTATTTTTATTTAGGTCAATTACATGCTAAATTGCATATGTCAAAATCATATATTACATGCAAAACAACACATGATTTTGTTACCTTTAGAGAACTGAACACATCAATGTCAAGGAAAATATAAGTTACTACATCAATCACCCAAAATAAACTCTATTTGCTATAAATTTAAAAATTCTATTGCCATTGATATAAGCCATATCTTAATATGAGGATAAGAATTAAAGGGTTCTTTGTACCTCCATTAGTAGCCCATCCTTAAAAAACAACAAAAACAAAAATGAAAAACACCATATGCTTTGCTGATTAAAAAAAAAACACAGAAAATAGTCAAAATGAGTCAGTTCAGGGGCACCTGGGGGATTCAATAGGTTTAGCATCTGACTCTTGATTTTGCCTCACGTTATGATCTCAGGCTGGTGAGACTGAGCCGTGCATCGGGCTCTGTACTCAGAGCAGAGTCTGCTTGTCTCTTTCCCTCCGCTTCCTCCTCTCTCCCTGCTCGCTTTCTCTCAAAATAAAAAAATAAAATCTTAAAAAATGAGTCAATTTGGAATCTCACTTTTTACCTTCATCTTTGTTTTCTTGTTTTCTCCTTTTTTTCTGCATATGTTCGGCCTATGTATTAAAAAAAAACAAAAACAGTAATTTTAAATCTACTGCTTGGCAAACATGAAACAAATGGGATACTTTGAAGCAGGCAGGAAAGATCCAGGAGCCCACAAAAACACATACTAAGTACGTATTCAAAATGTCACCTTGTGCCAGAAATGCAATGACTGTCCTAGGAAAAGCCACTGCAAACCAAATGAATAACATCCCTCCCCAAGACTTCACTCCCCATTCTTTTAGTCTACAATACTTTTAGTGCCTATTATATACTCAGGGCATCATACTATAGGCTGGAAATTATTCACTCATATTTATAAGGACAAGTCCAGATATCACGCAAAATGATCAAACTTACCCTTAATGGGACAAACAGACATTATGTGCCTCCTAATGTGATACAACTTATTATCTATATAATATTCTTGCCCCAAAAAGTTTAACTTCGATCTAACCATGAGAATACAATCAGGCACATCCAGAACGTAGGATATTTTAAAACATCAGTACCCTGTACTCTGCAGATAAATGGCAATATTATGAAAGACAAAAAAGGCAAAAAGATTACCCTAAATTAAAGGGGATTACAGAAACGTGGCACCAAATGGAAGTATAGGATTCTTGGCTGAATCCTTTCTCCCCATGAGATAGTGATAAAGGATATTTCTGGTAAATCAGAAAAATTTAAATATTGCCTATACACTAGAAAACATTACTAATTCAATTTCAATTTCTTGGGTGAGATAATGGTCTCTATTAGTGTGAATCAGTATGAAACTACAGAAAAACCAAGAAATCTTCTGTGGAGTTAGAAACCATAAACCATTTTAGGCTTATTTACTGAAGAGGATATCTTTTCCTACCTTGCTATGCTGCGTTTTGGAATAATGATAAAAATACATATTGAAGTCTTTCAGTGATTCATCTTTCAGTTCATAAACTCCATGGCCTGACACACCTGGTTTCCTAAACAGAAAATACAGAGATGAACTGCAGTGTTCTTTTAGTATAAAATATCTAAGAACCTACAAATAATCAAACTACCAAAATCTAGAATACGATCATAAATTTATCAATTAGCTTGCTTAAACTGAAATGAGTAACCTCATTCCAACAGTAAAACTAAAAACCTACATTGCAAGCTCAAAGTCCTGATAACAGCCAAGGTTGTGTTTCATAATTAAGAAATTTAAATAAATCGGAGGAGGTTTATTTTATATTATATGGTCCTGATCTAATGCCCTACTTAATTTGCTAAGACTTTCTAAAATGATAGTGAGATACCAAATTGTAGATGAAAATACAATTTTGGGACACCTGGGTGGCTCAGTCAATTAAGCTTCCAACTCTTGATTTTGGCTCAGGTCATGATCTCAGGGTCATGAGAGGGAGCCTCATGTTGGGCTTGTGCTTAGTGGGGAGTCTGCTCGAGATTGTGTCTCCCTCTGCCCCAAGCCCTATGCATGAACATATTCACACGTACTCTCTCTCTCCCTAATAAATAAATAAATCTTAATAAAACAAAACAGGGTTGAATCCTTTATACAGCTCTATAAGAAAATGATCAAAGCCAAAAGGAATATATCAGATTTGTTCAGCACATTAAACAGCTTTTGGGTTCTACTGAATTTTTAACTGAAATATTTATTATTAAAGCATAAAAAAGCTGCATCCTATTTTAAATGTTATTTTAAAACTAGTGATTTATTTATGAATATAATACTATCAAAAGTAGAAATTCACTACCAGTAGGAATTTTTTGAATTTCAATAATTGGTCCACTTAAAATCTTATTTCCATTTTATGTATCTCAAAGGATCAAAGAATTATAAAATCCCCCATTCAAATGTATATGGCTTTTTTGTTTTATTGATGACTTCCTTCACTGTGCAAAGGCTCTTTATTTTAATGTAGTCCCCCAACAGTTTGTGCTTTTGTTTCACTTGTCAGGAGACATTTTAAAAAATGCTGCTATGGGAGACGTCAGAGAAATTACTGCCTGTGTTCTCTTCTAGGCTATTTATGGCTTTAGGTTTCACATTAGAGTCTTTAATCATGTTAGGTTTATTTTTGTGTATGGTGTTAATAGGTAGTCCAGTTTCATTCTTTACATCGAGTTGTCCAATCTTTTTTCCCAGTACCATTTACTAAGGAGACTGTGTTTTCCCCATTGTATATTCTCATCTCCCTTGCCATAGCTTAACTGACCATATATTCACGGGTTTACTTGTGGGCTCTCTTCTATTCCATTGATCTATGCGCCTGTTTTGTGCCAGTGGCATACCATTTTTTTAAATAGTTTTATTCCAGTATAGTTAACAGTGTTATATTAGCTTCAGGTGTAAAATACATGGATTCAACAATTCTATACAACACCTGGTGTTCATCATAAGTGCACTCCTTAATCTCCCCATGATCTATTTCACCCATTCCCCCACCAATCTCCCCTCTGGCAACCACCAGTTTGTTCTCTTTTGTTTTGTTTTTGTTGTTGTTTTTTGTTTTTGTTTTTTTTAGTTTGTTCTCTATTTTTAAGAATCTGTTTCCTGGTTTCTCTCTCTTTCTTTTCACCCCTTTGTTCATCTGTTTTTTTTCTTTCTTTTTTTTTTTTAAAGATTTCATTTATTTGACAGAGAGAAACACAGCCAGAGAGGGAACACAAGCAGGGGGAGTGAGAGAGGGAGAAGCAGGCTTGTTTCTTAAATGCCACATATGAGAGATAACATATCATCTCCGTCTTTCTCTCACTGGCTTATTTCACTTAGCATTATACTCTCTAGCTCTGGGTACGTTGTGGCAAATGGCAAGATTTCATTCTTTTTAATGGCTAATACCACCTCTTCTTTATCCATTCATCTATCGATGGACACTTGAGCTGCTTCCATAATGTGGCTATTGTAACTAATGCTACAAGAAACACAGAGGTGCACATATTCCTTTGAATTAGTGTTTCTGCAGTTTTTGGGTAAATATCCAGTATTGTGATTACTGGGTCATAGCGTAGTTCTACTTTCAACTTTTTGAGGAACCTCCAAACTGTTCTCCAGAGTGGCTGCACCAGTTCGCATTCCCAGCAACAGTGTGAGAAGGTTTCTTTTTCTCTACATCCTCCCCCACACTTGATGTTTCTTGTGTTTTTAATTTTAGCCAATCTGACCACACAGTTTTGATTACCATCTTTGTAGTATATCTTGAAATCTGGAATTGTGACACCAACAGCTTTGTTCTTTCTCAAGATTCCTTTGGCTATCTGGGGTCTTTTATGGTTTCAGACAACCTTTAGTATTATTTGTTCCAGTTTTGTAAAAAATGCTGTTGGTATTTTGACAAGGATTGCACTGAGTCTACAGATTGCTTTGAATTATTTGGACACTTTAAAGTATTAATTTTTCCAATCTGTGAGCATAGAATATCCTTCTATTTGCTCATCTTCTATTTCTTTTATTAACTATTAATAGCCTATTACTAACCAGGAACCTCACTAATAACATAAACAGTTGATTAATGATATATTTTGTATGTTAGATGTATTATATACTATGTTCTTATGATAAGCTAAAAGAAAGAAAACGTTTTTAAGAAAATCATAAGGAAGAGAAAATACACTTACAGTACTGTACTATAAAAACTCCATGTATAAGTGGGCCCATGTTATTCAAACCCATGTAGAAGGATCAAGTGTCCCACCATCTAAGTCATTTACCATCATAAATGAGTATTTCTCATACACCTGTCAAAGATACTCATTTCTTCAACACATACTAAGTGCTTACTTTGTGCCTCTCATTTTTCACCCTTTCTAATCTGTACTCCATTCTTGTTCTTGGGAGTTCAGGCAAAGACTTCAGAACTTCTACAAAGTATCCAAAGTACAAGAACAAAGATTGGTCTACCTCTCAGAATAAGTATAAATATTAAGTACTTACTTAAATGTGGCCACTTTGTTAATGACATTCTCTAAGCCAGTTTCATTATTTTCCTGTTGAAACAATATTTTTGTCATTTTTACCTTCATGTTATGACTTTTCCTTCTTTTATTGTAAAATGAAACACATTTCAACAGTATTCTTCAAGTACTTTATAAGCAATAAAAAAAAGATCAACTTCTTTTTTTTTTTAAGATTTTATTTATTTATTTGACCAGGGAGAGAGATTACAAGTAGGCAGAGAGACAGGCAGAGAGAGAGAGGAGGAAGCAGGCTCCCTGCTGAGCAGAGAGCCCAATGCGGGCCTCGATCCCAGTACCTTGAGATCATGACCTGAGCTGAAGGCAGAGACTCACTTAACCCACTGAGCCACCCAGGTGCCCAAAAGATCAACTTCTAATATTAAAAAAGTAGGTCTGAAACCAAATAGCTTTCTTTGGAGGAATCAATTTCTTAACAGAAATAAAATCTAAGGGCGCCTGGGTGGCTCAGTTGATTAAGCCATTGCTTTCAGCTCAGGTTATGATCCTGGAGTCCCAGGACTGAGTCCCGCATTGGGCTTCCAGCTCTGCGGGGAATCTGCTTCTCCCTCTGACCTCTCCCTTCTCATACTCTCTCTCACTCACTTTCTCTCAAATAAATAAATAAAATATTTTTAAAAAAGAAATAAAATCTATAAATAAACTACTTACGGAAGAAATTTTATTTAAGTGTGCCCTTACATATGTATACACACATACATACACACACAAAAACACACACACACCCGCTCAACAGTTCAAAGTAAAAGAGCTTTCCTTTATGTAGTATGTTCATCATCCACATCATTTAAGTGCATGTCCATGCTGTACCAATACCTAAAACCAAGGTTATAACATGAATGGGACCTACAGCAAAACACATGTAGGTGCCCAAGTGTATTCTGGCTTCTCATTATAATAATTTTCGGACTGGCTGGAACTTTTCCTTAATCAAGGAATACTATTTTTTTATGAAGTCATATAAAGTCAGGGTAAGAACATAATCAAGATACTAAAGCAAGCTCACGGATTCCTACAGTTGTGCAAAAGTTATGATATTTAACCTCCTTTAAAAATAATGCACTTAGGATAAGCAATGAAGTTAGAGTATGCCCTAAAGCTTTCTTTCTGCAAAGTATGGCATGTATATCACTAGTGGCATGTGAAATTATTTTAGGTTGCACACAGTTATATATTCTTGAGATTTTGAATAATTACTCACTTATTTTAATATGAATTAGGATAAAAAAATCCAAAATCTAAACTTACTATTTCACTGGTAGTACTGCCTAGAAAGATGCTAAGAAAACATGTAACTGAGGGGCACCTGGGTGGCTCAATCAGTTGAACACTTGACTTTTCATTTCAGCTCAGGTCATGATCTTTTAGGTCATGAGACTGAGCCCCACACTGGATCCTGCACTCAGTGGGGAGTCTGCTTGAGGATTCTCCCCATCTATCCCTCCCCCCACTCTTGTGCTCATGGGCTCTCTCAAATAAATGAATTAAATAAAAAAAAAAGTAGGGGCGCCTGGGTGGCTCAGTGGGTTAAAGCCTCTGCCTTCCGCTCAGGTCATGATCTCAGGGTCCTCGGATCGAGGCCCGCATCGAGGCCCGCATCTCGAGGCCGCATCCATCTCGAGGCCGCATCGGGCTCTCTGCTCAGCAGGGTGCCTGTTTCCTCTGCACTCTCTGCCTGCTTCTCTGCCTACTTGTGATCTCTCTCTGTCAAATAAATAAATAAAATCTTTAAAAAAAAGTAATTTAGTCTTAAAATGTATTAATAATTATAAAATTGGTAGATGGATATGCAGAAATTATGAAGGCATTATGCCAAATGTTTAGTTTGAGAACCAGTTAACAATGAAACTGGAAAAAGATACAAGTATTTTTTGGGGGGGAAAATGACCAATATTCCAAGCTTCTCTCTCTACTTCTCCAGAACACCTTGATAGCAGATAAGTCTAATTCTCTTTTAAGAATCATTGCTCTAATTCATAATTAAATCTCAGAAGAAAAAATATGAGACTCATAATCTTTAGGACTACTGCTTTAATTATCAATAAATACAAAAACATAAGCATCAGCTATGGCGGCCATGCGAATGCACCCTGCAGGCCTCAGAGGCAGCAGAGATACAAATGCAGACTCACTCTGGGATACAGGGGGAGACATCAAGCCTGGAGTAGATGACGCAGTGGTCTAGAATGCTTCTATTTAACCTACCTACTTTCCTTCCTTCACCTAGAATCAGCCCTGCCTGACAATCTGATGGCTCCTCCAGCTTTTCTTTCTTTTTCTTTTCCCCAAAGACTTATCTGACAGGGAGAAACACAGCTAGAGAGGGAACACAAGCAGGGGGAGTGAGAGAGGGAGAAGCAGGCTTCCTGCTGAGCAGGGAGCCTGATATGAGGCTCAACCTGGATTCCAGGATCATGACCTGAGCCAAAGGCAGACACTTAACGACTGAGCCCCCCAGGCGCCGCTCCCCCAGCTTTTCTAAACTCCCTCACCATTTTCTCCCATAGGCATCATTCCTAATAAAACCTTGCATGTTTTGTCTTGACATCTGTATCTTGGAAGATCCAGACTAATCCACTATTCAAATAGTATTTCAGGGAGCTCCCTTTTTCTCTGGAGAAATTTTATTTTAAGGTAAACAAAAAGTCAAGGACTTTCTTGTTCTAAGATGTTTTCCAAATAGCTATAATGTTTCTAAAATGTTTTCTACCCAAAAGTCCAGAATTCAAGTTTATACCACTAAAAAATGAATAGTTGTAGATCTGCAAAATTTGCCAGATTTTCTTCAAACTTCAAAGTAGTTCCCAATTAACAAAAAAGGAAAAAAAAATCCCATCTTAAGGTGAATGGAGTAAAAGACAATATTGGGGGGTGCCTGGGTGGCTCAGAGGGTTGAGCCCCTGCCTTTGTCTCAGGTCATGATCTCAGGGTCCTGGGATTGA
The DNA here is from genome assembly GCA_004023965.1 of Spilogale gracilis. Classification (NCBI taxonomy): domain Eukaryota; kingdom Metazoa; phylum Chordata; class Mammalia; order Carnivora; family Mephitidae; genus Spilogale; species Spilogale gracilis. The sequence goes on along the minus strand of PITA01001544.1, from coordinate 64,101 downwards.
GTCCCACATCGGGCTCTCTGCTCAGCAGGGAGCCTGCTTCCCTCTTTCTTTGCCTCCCTCTCTGCCTATTTGTGATCTCTCTCTCTGTCAAATAAATAAATATAATCTTAAAAAAAAAAAACACCAATATTGGACTTACATTCTCAGGTAAATTTTTGGCAATGGCACTATGTGGCATGGGTTCAATACAGAGCAAGTGAATAATTTCTCTCATTGTGACCTCTTCTTTGGTTACATTTCCCACTCCAGGTACATAACGCTCTCCTAATACAAACAATGAAAAAGTAAAACAATTATTTTCTATTTAAATCTCTTCTACCAGGAACACTTGTACATAGAACACTGCACTAAGTCCATGAGAGAGGGACCAAAAATTATTTTCACATGTTCCTAAAATCTGAACAAAAGTCTGTATGTAAAATTCAGAGGAAGAGGAATGAAAAGATCTAAAAAACACAGACTTTCTTGTATTTTATACAAACACACAGAAGTACACATACACATACTCACACATTAGAAACAAGGCCCCTCAATTAAATTAGCATGTGTTTCTAAATCAGAAAACAAAGCACATGGCACTGAAAGAACAGTGGCCACCGTTGAACAAGAGGTCTTCAAGACCTTCTTCAATTTTGTTTCTACTTGTTATTTTAAGAACAATGAAAACTCAAAAACAAAATACTTAAAATTACATGTATTAGGAATGAGTGGTGTTGCTCAAATGCCCACAGGATCACACTTCCATTTCTCATCTCAATAAACTGCCAAATGGAGAGAGAAAAGTGCTAAGTTAACTATGAGAACTTCACTGGTGTCATGTCATCTCATTCTAATTGCCTTCTTGGTCTAGAGTAACTGGCTGTATGTCACCACTGATTTTCAATACAACAACATGTATACAAAGTCCTATGATATTTATAACAAGGCTATTTTAAAGACAGGAAACTTTTGCTGGGATTTGATAAATTCTATATATCAGCCAAGGAATGACTTTTTGTGAAATGAATTCATTTCAAACAGATCACTCCTCTTAACATATGTAAAGCACTTTTTAACTTTCAATTTTCTTTCACCTAAAACAATCGCCTAGAAGGTCAGTGTTAGAAGGAACTTTAGAGATCTTATAGATTAGCCTCAAATTTTACAGTTCAGGAATCTGAGACCCAAAGAATACAGATGACAAGTTCTTGATAGTTAACATATTATAAACAACAATAATAATATATAATAAAACATATTATAAATAACAAATAATACAATGTTTAACAATACAATATGTAATTACTATAGAATACTATATAATTATATATTACTTACACATATATACTAATGATACATATTAAATGTTGCCTCCTGAAAGTAATGAACTTACTAAACTCAGGAACATAGCAAGTATTCACCAAAAATCAAATCACAAAGGAGGAGAAACCCAACAGAAAAAAAATAGTAGCAATAACAAAACAGTAAAAATATAGCAAAAACATAATACAGTACTAGAAATTCTTCATATAGTATTCCAAGAACATTAAAAATTCCCCTCAAGTTTTTATAATTTAATAAAGTATAGCATTAATTTAAAAATCTTTTACACATTTATATCTCATTTAGCAATGAAGGTTTATCATATTTCCTGCTAAGACAAGCAACCAGGAAGTAATTCTTTCACAAGTAAAATGAACCCATGTTTTCAGATCTAGCTAATGGCTAGAATCCTCGCTAAGAACTACTAATATAAAGCTGTGTCTCCTGCAGTAAAGTAAGAAATAACAGCCAGAATGAGAAGTTAACAACTTCATCTAACTGATAAAATCAACAAAGACTATAAAATGAACATAGAAAAATAAAAGTATGGCCAATATTTGCACAAAGTATTTTAACAGAATGACATGATGAAAATATATTTTACTTAGACCTAATTTACACTGAAGTTTCATATGTAAATAATATTTTTAGCACCGATGTATAGATATTTTTCATCTACGTTTCTAAGTAGGATAATTGTATTCTAGACCTCTACAAACAAGACCAAACAATTACAAATCAGGTACTAAAAAATAAAGATATAATAGAGCTGTGCTTTTTCAAAAGCTGGGTTTCTTAATATATCAATCATATTAATCACATTAATTTCTAATATTCTATGCTATGTTTGGGAGAAGAGTAAAATGATAAATTATTGTTTTTATAAATGTTCTGTCTAAAAAGAACTCATATTCTATTTCAAACATGTTTTAATCTTACCTACAATATAGATGAGGACTTGAAGCATTTCTTCTATTAATGTATTATATTGTTTAATCAAATCCTATTGAATCGAAAAAGAATAAATTAGTTACATATGAACCAAAAGCTTTCATAAAATGTACATTTCCAGATCAGGGTCGTGGCCTATGCAGTCCAGTATTTGCTTACAGACTACTAGATTATTAGGTGAATGATTCCCCTTTTTGACATCAAATTCCACAAGGTTCTCAATACTGGGCAAGTAATAACTCAATAAAAATATTACTGTTTTCATTATCATTACTACATAGCCTTAAGTCAACAAGCTAATTCTAATGACTTCCTCCTTATCTGGGTTGGTGGGACAGTGACTTTAAATAACAGATACTAGTCACAGTGACAGTAGCTTTCCTTAACACATCTCTTATTTAACTAATGTAGCAGATTAGATGTTCATTATTCACTGAGTATAAAACACGACTAAAAATTAGCTTTGTATTTTATATCTTATTCTTTGGTCCTTTGCAACTAACTTCTAATGTGACAGTGTAAAATAACATGACTCATGAATTCAAAGTAGGTAAGGACTGCTTTATAAGTTCATATGACACTTCAAAGCAATGAAGGTGTAATGAAACTGTATAGGACAACAAATAATAAATTGTGAAAATTGTAACAATACAATAAATGAAGAATATCCTTACTAAACAAGAACTTTGACAAAAAGCAAAAGATTGAAGGACTAGAAAGATAATTTACTATCAGAAAGGGGGGGGGGGTGGCGCCTGGGTGGCTCAGTTGGTTAAGCCACTGCCTTCAGCTCAGGTCATGATCCTGGAGACCCAGGATCAAGCCCCACATCGGGCTCCCTGCTCGGCGGGAAGCCTGCTTCTCCCTCTCTCACTCCCCGTGCTTGTGTTCCCTCTCTCGCTGTGTTTCTCACTGTCAAATAAATAAAATCTTTAAAAAAAAAAAGAAAGGGGGACAAAAAGGCCAATAATCAAGAAAACATGATCAGCCTCTCTGCTAATTTAAGAACTACATACACAAATGAAAACCTACTGCATCAACAGAGATTAAAAATACCAGTACCATTACAGATGTACACAGTGCTAGACAGTGCAAATCTGAGAGACTTCTCTAGGAGCAATTTGACAATCCGTATTAAGAGTCTTAAGAGAGAGCACACTGTTTTCTTTAGCAAATCTACTTCTAAAAAGTTATCTTAACAAAATAATTAGGCAAGTGTTTAAACACGTGAGGTTCAGAGATGTTTCTGAGGCCAAGAAACTAGAAAACATCTTCAGCAAAAGGGGACTAAGGTATAATGTAATCATACAGTACAATAATATACAGCCATTAAAAATTATGATGTAAAAAATGATGTGGTTGCTTATTTATTTAATGAAAAGAAAAAATAGAGCATAATATCTTGTTAAGCAGAGAAAGCAAATTATAAAATAGCACATACAAATGATCTGATTTTTGGTTTAAAAACAAACAAGACACCAAAACTTAAAAAAATGATTATTTCTAAACTCAGCAAAGTCCCAGGATATAAATTCACTGTGCAGAAATCTGTTGCATTTCCATACATCAATAATGAAGCAGCAGAAGAAGAAATCAAGGAATCAATCCCATCTACAACTGCATCACAAACAAGAAAATACCTAGGAATAAATCTAACTACAGAAGTAAAAGATCTGTCCTCTGAAGACCATAAAACATTTATGAAAGAAATTGAATAGGACACAAAGAAATGGAAAAGCATTCCATGCTCATGGATTACAAGAATACAATTAAAATGCCTACACTACCCAACGCAATCTACACATTTAATGCAACCCCTATCAAAATACCACAAGCATTTTTCAGAGTTAGAACAAACAATCCTAAAATCTGTATGGCTCCACAAAAGACCTTACAGAGCCAAAGCAATACTGAAAGGGAAAACAAAACTGGAGGTATCATGATTCCAGATTTCAAGCTATATTATAAACCTGTAATCATCAAGACAGTATGGTACTGGCACAAAAACAGACACACAGATCAATGGAACAGAAGAGAGAAGCCAGTAATGGTCTATGGTCAACTAATGTTCAACAGAGCAGGAAAGAGTATCCAACAGAAAAAAGATAGTCTCTTAGATACTGTTGGGAAAACTGGACAGCACCATGAAGAATGAAAGTGGACCACTTTTGTACACCATACACAAAAATAAATTCAAAATGGATCAAAGACCTTAATGTGAGACAGGAAACCATCAAAATCCTAGAGGGGAACCCAGGCAGAAATCTCTCAGACCTTAGTCACAGCAACTTATTTTACATGTGGCCAAAGGCAAGGGAAACAAAAACAAAAATGAACTACTGGGACTTCATCAAGATATAAAGCTTCTCATAGGGAAAGAAACATTTAACAAAACTAAAAGGCAGCTTTCAGAATGGGATATTTGCAAATGACATATCTGAAAAAGGGTCAGTATCTAGAATCTACAAAGAACTTAACACACTCAACCCCTCCAAAAACCAAATAATCCAGTTAAGAAATGGGCAGAAGACATGACGAGACACTTTTCCAAAGAAGACATCCAGATGGCTAACGGACACATGAAAAGATGCTCAACATCACTCATCATCAGGGAAATACAAATCCAAATCATGGTGAGATACCACCTCACATCTGCCAGAATGGCGAAAATTAACAACACAAGAAACAATGGGTGTTGGCAAGGATGTGGAGAAAGGGGAACCCTCTTGTACTGTTGGTGGGAACACAAATGGGTACAGTGACACTAGAGAACAGTTTGGAGGTTCGTCAAAAAGTTAAAAATAGAACTACAGTATCATCCAGCAACTGTACTACTAGGTATTTACCCAAAGGATAAAAAATACAGATTTGAAGGGGTATATGCATCCTAATGTTTATAGCAGCATTATCAACAATAACCAAAACTGTGGAGAGAGCCCAAATATCCACCAACTGATGAACAGATAAAGAAGATGCACAATGTAATATTATTCAGCTATTAAAAAGAATGAAATCTTGCCATTTGCAATAATGTGGATGGAACTAGAGTGTATTATGCTAAATGAAATAAGTCAGTCAGAGAAAAACAAATACCATATGATCTCACTCATTTGTGGAATTTAAGTAAGAAAACCGATGAGCATATGGGAAGGTGGAAAAGAAAAGGAGAGGGAAACAAGCCGTAAGTGACTTTTTTTTTTTTTTTTTAAGATTTTATTTATTTGACAGATAGACACAGAGGGAGAGAGCACAAGCTGGGGTAATGGCAGGCAGAGGGAGAGCAGGCTTCCCCGCTAAGCAGGGAGCCCGATACAGGCCTTAATCCCAGGACCCTGAGCCAAAGGCAGACGCTTAACCGACTTAACCACCCAGATGCCCCACCATAAGTGACTCTTAATGCCAGAGAACAAACAATGGCTTGATGGAGGGAGGTAGGAAAGGGACAGGCTAGATGAGTGATGGGTCTTAAAGAGGGTACTTGTGATGAGCACTGGGAGTTGTTATAAATGATGAATCAGTGAATTCTACTCCAGAAACCAATACTGCACTACATGTTAACTAACAACATTTAAAAAAAAAAGCGATCATTTCCAGGAAGCAGGCTGCTTCATCTGATTTTTCTTCTTCTTATTAATTTATATATTCTAAATTTTTATAAAGAATGTATGTGTGCATATGTAGGTATAAATGCACGTTGTATATATATGCGTGACTTTTAGAAATAATACCTAAAGAAAAAAATCCTAAATATGATTAAAATTGTTAACAAAAATATTTCCTTTGGAATTAATTCACATGTCCATTTCTGTTGCTTACCTGGTCTTTTGTGGACATAGTCTTATTAAAAGCATCAGCAAGTTCATACCTCTGAAGTACTAGTAACAAGAACTTGTTGGGATCCATTAAAGACGCACCAATCTGTGAAAGAAATGCAGCATCACAGTTCTACAAAATGAAGAAACATTTGTCTCTAGTAGGACTTCAGAAAGAGCATAAAGTCTGCAGAAGATGATGTAGTAGTCCCTTCCACTTTTATGATGCCATATTCAGTTTAAACAGTGAGAAAATTTTAAATAAAGTTAAAAACAAATATAGTAACTTTTCTCCTTATAAGGGATCTAAGAAGGAAAGACATAAATATCAAAAGTAATTTCAACAGGTACCTGAAGCATAATGATATCTTTATCATACATTTCTTCTCTGCATTTAACATCTTGGTAGTAAAATACCTATAAAATAAAAGGTAGAATAAAAACTACAAGAATTATTTTATTTTAAACAGAATTCTAGACAAAAAACTATTTCTTTTTTTTTTTTTTAAAGATTTTATTTATTTATTTGACAGAAAGAAACACAGCTAGAGAGGGTACACAAGCAGAGGGACTGAGAGAAGGAGAAGCAGGCTTCCCGCCGAGCAGAAAGCCCGATGTGGGGCTCGATCCCGGGTCTCCAGGATCATGACCTGAGCCGAAAGCAGTCACTTAACCAACTGAGCCACCCAGGTGCCCCACAAAAAACTATTTCTAAAACTTTCTCAAAACTAAAAATTCCAAGGGGCGCCTGGGTGGCTCAGTTGGTTAAGCGACTGCCTTCAACTCAGGTCATGATCCCGGAGACCCGGGATCGAGTCCCACATCGGGCTCCCTGCTCGGCCGGAAGCCTGCTTCTCCCTCTCTTACTTCCCCTGCTTGTGTTCCCTCTCTGGCTGTGTTTCTCTCTGTCAAATTAAAAAAAAAAAAAAAAACCTAAAAATTCCAAGAACTCCTTAGTGGGGAAAAAAATTGTAAATCTATGAATTATTTAAAGGGAATTTTGAGATTCTGAAGGAAACATGGCATGGAAATACTTCAAAGTTTAAAATGCTCTAAATTGGGGCACCTGGGTGGCTCAATTGATTAAGCATCTGCCTTCACCTCAGGTCATGATCCCAGACTCCTGGGATCAAATTCCACACTGCGCTCTTTGCTCAGAGGGGAGCCTGCCTCTCCCTCTCCCTTTGCTCTACTCCTCTCAGTTCATGCTCTCCGTCAGATAAACAAAATGTTAAAAAAAAAAAAAAAAAAAAAAAGAGAGAGAATGGTGGTGGGAAGACTATAGGTCCCCCAGGAAGGAAATCTTCAGAAAAGACCTATATTAATGGACAGGTTTCTATTGGCTTTCACTTAATCTATCCTCAATAGGATAAAACAACCAATGTCCATATGGTTACTAGAACTTTTCATTTCTGAGTTTATATAAGAGAATAGAAAGTAAATAATAGTCAGCAAAATCCAGGGAAGCAAGGTAAAATTAAATAAAAGAAAAAACGATCAGAGAATGAACACACTCATAAATGTAAATAGGTCTTGCCATACCTGGCTAATGAGAGAGAGCCCGTTTCTTCGCCACATCTCAGCAACAACCTGGGCAACCAATACCAGACAACGCAAAGGATATTCTACTAGTACCTCTACTTGCAAGTCCTCCTGAAAGAGATGAGCAATTTTGTTATTTTTCAGAGGGCTTGAATGCGTCTCAAAGTTATGGCACTAAACAGTCCTCATCTGTAAAATGGAAGGACCTGAATAAGATAATTCCAAGTTCTTGTGATTCAGATTCCAATGTACTTATATAGAGACATAAAAGTACTAATTGGGAACTATTCAGGTAGGTTTCAATATTTTTCTTCCCTCTCATCAACCAAGAGGTATTTAGAAATAGGATATAAGTAAATCAACACTTAATAGAAACAGAGTCACTTACAAAAGGCACAAATTCATGCAGTCTTGAAACAGCTCCTAGCCTGCTTAAACGCACATGAAGACCTAACAGTTATAAAAAAAAAAAAGAGAGAGGAAAATGAAAAAGGAATAAACCCAGTTAATTTGTCTCATTAACTCCTCAAGTTTAGAATCTTGTGAGATGGTAATATACATTTATTGAGTTTAGCAATGCAAACTTCTGATTTCTAATTTTGAAACACAGCAATATTAATATATTTAACATCCTACTTTATGCAAGGTGTGTTTATACATTATGTAAAAATAATATGCTGCCTCTCAAGATATTCTTATTCTACTCTTTTTTTTTTTTAAGATTTTATTTATTTGACAGAGAGAAACACAGTTATAGAGGGACACAAGCAGGGGGAGTGAAAGAGGGAGAAGCAGGCTTCCCAACGAGCAGGGAGCCCGATGTGGGGCTTGATCCCTGGTCTCCGGGATCATGACCTGAGCCAAAGGCAGTCGCTTAACCAACTGAGCCATCCAGGTGCCCCAATTCTTATTCTACTCTTAAATAAGCATCAGAAGAAATGAAACCTAACTTAAGTATTTTTTACAAAAATAGAAGTGACATAAAAATCATGTCAATTATACCATGTATAAATATTAACTAAATTGATCAAAAAACTAAACATAGGAGCTAAAACTATAAAACTCTAGAAGAAAACATAGGGAAAAGGCTTCAAAACATTAGATATAGTAATAATTTCAAAGGGCACTATAAAAAGAGTAGAAAGGCAACGCACAGAATGGGAGAAAATATTTGCACATTATCTATCTGCTATCCAGTCAGTATCAAGAATATACAGAAAACTCCAAGAACAAATAAATATGATTAAGAAAACATACAAAGGACTTGAATAAACATTTTTCCAAAGAAGATATAGACATGGCCAAAGGAAAAGATGCTCAATAGTCACTAATCATTGGGGAAATGCACAGCAAAACCACAATGCTTTATCACCTCACTCATTAGGATGGCTATTAAAAAAAAAGGAAAATAAGAAGTGTGGATTGGATGTGGAAAAAATGGAATCCTTGTGCACTGCTAGTGGGAATGTAAAATGGTGCAGCCACTATGAAAAAGAGTATGGAGGTTCCCCAAAAAATTAAAAAGCAGAATTACCTTACAAGCCAGCAATTCCACTTATGATACATACCCCGAAGAACTGAAAACAGGGGTTCAAACTTATACATTCGTATTCACAGCAACATTTTTCACAACAGCCAAAAGGTGAAGTAACCCAAGCATCCATTCGTGGATGAATGCATAAGCAGAAGGTAGTATATTATTCAGCCTCAAAAACGGAAGGAAATTCTGATAGATGCTCTAACATGGATAAACTAAGGATAATGTAGTAAGTGAAAGAAGCCAGTTATAAAGGATATATGATTTCAATTACGTGATGTACACCTACAGTAGTCAAGGCACAGAAATGGAAAGTAGAAAGCTGACTGCTGGGTACTGCAGGGAGTGGGGATTGAGGTGTTATATTGAATAGGTACGAAATTTCAACGGGGGAAGATGAAAGAAATTCTAAAGATGGATGGTGATGATGACTGTAAAACAATGTGATGTACTTAATGCCATTGAACTACACACTTAAAAATTGGTAAAATGATAAATTTTGTGTTACATGTTTATTTTACCACGATTACCACATCGTCAATGGATGAAATTAATGAGCAATTAAGCTGGAAATATGCCTTGGCATCAGTGTGTGAAAAATATAAATGTAGGGGCATCTGGCTGGCCCAGTCAGTAGAGCACGTGACTCTTTTTTTTTTTTTTTTTAAGATCTTATTTATTTTAGAGAGAAAGAGGCAAGCATGAGAGAGCAGGGGGCGGGGGAAGGAGAGACAGAGGGAGAGTGAGAGAGACCGGCGGAGAATCTCAAGCTGACTCCCCACTAAGCCTGCTGAGCCCACAGCCCCACTCAATCTCATGATCTTGAGATCATGACATGAGCTAAAATCAAGAGTCAGACACTTAACTGACTGAGCCACACTGGCTCCCTGAGTATGTGACTCTTGATCTCAGAATCATGAGCCTAGCCCCATATTGGGAGTAGAGCTACGTGACTTCCCAACTAACTAAATTAAAAAGCTGTTATCGGGGCGCCTGGGTAGCTCAGTTGGTTAAGTGACTGCCTTTGGCTCAGGTCATGATCCCGGAGACCCAGGATCGAGTCCCACATCAGGCTCCCTGCTCAACGGGAAACCTGCTTCTCCCTCTCTCACTCCCCCTGCTTGTGTTCCCTCTCTCGCTGTGTTTCTCTCTGTCAAATAGATAAATAAAATCTTATTTAAAAAAAAAAAAAAGCTGTTATCAATATTGTTTAAAAATAAATAAATAAATACACTTATATAAAGTTGTTTAAAAAAACCTGACAGGGTCAATTTACATGGAAATGCAAATCAAGGAATGGTTAAAGAAGAGTTGTGATTTCTTTCTTTTAGTGGTAAAAGGAACAATAACACAGACACAACACACTGGTGTAATCAGGCAGAGAAGAGTGCTAAAAACCGGTAATAATGCATGTTAACCATACTTCAATTTAAGAAAAAAAAACAATGAGAATTTAAAAATTTGAAACAAAAATAAAACAAAAACAAATCAGCAACAAGATTTTGCTATATTTAAGTCTGAGTGGAAGATGAGTTACCAAGTTAGTCTTTAACTTTGTATTATAAGGATCCATTAGTTGATCCAGATTTAAAAAAGGCCCAGGTAAACAAGTATCCTTAAGATAGATGTTCTCTGAAGGACAGTGATAGCTCCTAACTGCAGTATCTGATCTGAGTATGTCTGTACATATTGAGCACAGAACAAAAGTAGAATATTCCACTACCCTGAATATCTAAAAAACAAAGCTAATAGAAACATGCAAAAAACACTCACCAGCAAGAGTCCTAGAGAGTGGCAGATGTATGCTTACAAGATCTTCAGATACTCTGTAGGCCTTAGTTTCCAGAGTATGACCACCCAGTTGTACTACTGTCTTGCTACTAGATACAAAATTTGTACTGCACCTCATCACAGCTTTGTGACATTCTTTATAAGCCACGAGTAAGAGCTCTTCCTAAAAGAAAAAGAAAAATGCAGATTAGCAAGTTATCTACCTTCCCACACCATTCAATAAATATTTAGTAAATATAGACACAAAATTACTTTATGAACCGCAGCAATACCTGCAGAGGAACTGCAAACTAGGTGGAAGTATCAGAAAGACAGGCAGACACAGACACACACATACTATCAAAGATAAACATTTTAAGTATCATGTAAATGGTAGAAACAAATTAAGCGGGAGGAAAAAGAATTACAAACAACTGGGAAGACATATTTACGAAAGTATTTTTGAGGGGGTCTAAAAGAATACGTAGGATTTAAGTATGGTAAAAAGATGACAGTAGGTGGGAGGAGAGGCAGGGGGGGAGGGAGAGAGAGGGACAGAAAATCTCAAGCAGACTCCCTCACTGAGCCTGGAGCCCCTCTTGATCCCATGAACCTGAGATCATGCTCTTACACACTTATCTCTCTCTCCCTCTAAAATAAATAAAATCTTAAAAAAAAAAAAAAGAGTCACATGCTGTACTGACTGAGGTGACAGTGGCATCATAAGCAGAGACAGAGAGTAAACAAGAAATAAGGGGAAGTCCAACTCCTGTTCAGTCAGTGTGGAAGAATAAAAACTAGATAAATCAAAGGATTTATGGATGAAATTAATGAGCAATTAAGCTGGAAATATGCCTTGGCATCAGTGTGTGAATACACTGACTGTGTCTGAAGTGTAACAGTGTCAATACACTGCTTCAAAAAAGAATTAGTGCGTGTCACTGAAGGTGACAGATTGGAGAGGGTAATGTTAGGAGGCAAAGGAACCAACAGAAAGATTACCATGAAGTCCAAGTCTAAGGTGACAATGTCTTAACTAGGGTGTGGACAGTCAGGGCAAAAGAGAAAGAACTCACAGGAAATAAGTTAGGATTACAAAATAAATTGAGGATACGGAAAAGTCAACTTGGGGTAGTATGCCAGGGAGGGAAGAGTCAAAATCGACTTTTTTTCTTTTTTTTTTTAAGATTTTATTTATTTGACAGAGGGAAACACAGCTAGAGAGGGAACACAAGCAGGGGGAGTGAGAGAGGGAGAAGCAGGCTTCTCGCTGAGCAGGGAGCCTGATGTAGGGCTCAACCCCGGGTCTCCGGGATCATGACCTGAGCCAAAGGCAGTCGCTTAACCAACTGAGCCACCCAGGCACCCCCAAAACTGACTTTTCAACACAGTGTTTCTCACACTAATTTCATCCCAAAAAAGGAATTCTATGATCAATATTTTGGGAATATTCCACTTAGAAATTAGCACACTGATTAACTGAAGGGTTTGAAAAGTACAGTGCCATTTAAAAAAAAATCCTACTTGATCTTGTTTGACCTAGCATTTCTCAAACTTTTCCCCCTGAAAAATCTGTTAACATTTAACATACAGAATGCAGTGGCTCTGAGATTTTCTGTGTGGATGAATGTATGCATCAGAGAGAGCAAGGGAAGTTGAGAAGGGAAAGTTGCAAGATGAAGTAGAAAGAAATGAAACTAACTCAATATATTCTGAGTTTGAAATATAAGTGTGAGATCTAAGCAAAATGTCTAGCACATAAACAGATATAACTTAAGAGAGTCATCTCTGCAGTTTTAACTTGATTCTTGCAGTGGTAGAAATGAAAGACCTGTAAGAAGAGAATACTGGGAATGTCTCATTTAGTAGACAGAAGGAAATGGGGCGAAAAAAAAAAGGCATCACTGAAATTTGTAATCAGTAACAGAAGTATTAGAATAAGTAGGTTTGTAAAAATCAGGGGGAAAGTAAGTTTCAAAAAGATTAAGGTACTCAACAGGGGCACCTGGGTCGCTCAGTTGGTTAAGCATCTGCTTTCGGCTCCGGTCACAATCCCATGGTCCTGGAAGCGAGCCCCGTGTTTGGCTCCCTGCTCAGTGGGGAGTCTGTTTCTCCTCTGCCTGTGCCCTTATCCCTGCTTGTGCCTTCTCTCTCTCTCTCTCTCTCTCTCTCTCTCAAATAAATAAAATCTTGGAAAAAAAAAAAGATTAAGGTACTCCACAGAATACAATGCCACACACCTTCTAAGGAAGATGGGGACTTAGAAAAGACCCTCTGAATTTAGTAACTATAAAGATCCTTTAAATTTTTTTTCAAAAAGCAGTTCCAATCTATTGGTAAGGGCAGAAAGCATACCCTAAAGACGGTTCAGAAGCTAGAGTGACAAGAGCAAATGTGGAGGACTTCAGAAAGTTTGGTAAATGTCAAGATGAACAACACATACTTTGACCTCATCTTAAATAATTATGCACGCCTTCCATAAGGCCAGAGTTGCCAAAAAATATGTGACATTGCTAGTTGCTGGACAGTATTTCCTGTCCTTATTGTTCTACAAAGCTACAGGGCTAGATTAAATTCTGTCATTTCTGTATAACTGCTACTCTGAACCTGGGATCAACTGCTCATGGTGAAGCAGAAGAAAGGAGGAAAAAAGAGAGTTCACAGTTCACAGAGGTAGCAGAGACAACTAAGGGGCTTTTACTCTTGTTGTCTTTAAGGAAAGGGGAGTCCTATGTGTGTACAGGCAGATGAATGAAAGAGTAAAAGAGTGGGAAATAGCAGAGTAGACAAATGAGGAAGCCAACTCCAGGAAGAAGTAGCTCAGGACCAAGAGCCTAGGTATACACCTCAGTTTTAGAAAGAGATGAAAAGAATGGGACCAAATCCGGAGACCCAAAGAAACGTAATGAATAGACTATTTTCATGTGAGAGGAATAGAGAAACTAGAGGAATCAAAAGAATCTGATTCAGATAATGTCAGTTATCTCAAAACAATGAGATCATTTAGGGTAGGACTTTGTGTTTTAAGAGGGTTATGGTCTAAAATTATTGCATAGAGAAATATATTAGCTCTGTGTTTTTTTAAAAGCTCATTTATTTATTTGACAGACAGGCAGGCGCCCCTAGCTCTGTATTTTGAAATTAATTTCCTTAATGGTTTAATATGTGTAACAGACTCTTAACTGAATAAATAGCCACCCTTCTCTATTATTGAAATAGTTTAAAGTCTATGTGAGTCTAATTTTCATACTAACATTCATGTCCAAGAAATAAATGCATACAGAATAAATGTGTTTTGTTGTATTGTTTAAGCCCCACTGTTCCTAGAACTAAGTGAAACTACCATGAAGCACATTTTTAAATTAAGTATAAAAATTTATATGCTGTCTCTCTCTCTCTCTCTCTCTCTCTGTCAAGTAAATAAATAAAACTCTTAAAAAAAAATTTCCAGGGCGCCTGGGTGGCTCAGTGGGTTAAAGCCTCTGCCTTCGGCTCAGGTCATGATCTCAGGGTCCTGGGATCGAGGCCCACATTGGGCTCTCTGCTCGGCAGGGAGCCTGCTCCCCCCTCTCTCTCTGCCTGCCTCTCTGTGTACTTATGATCTCTCTCTCTGTGTCAAATAAATAAAACAAAATCTAAAAAAAAAAAAATTGAAAAATAAATTTAATAAGAAATTCAAATACGCAACTACTTAAATAATAAAATTTTCCTTCAAGCAAGTTGGTACATAAAATTTTACTTTTGGTAACCATTAGAACACTTACAAAGCACTGATCCTACTAACAAATTTTACTTACGTCACAAGCACACCACTCCTGGAACATGAGCAAGATATTCTTCAATTGCATCTGTATAGCAATGGCAGCCTCCCAGTCAGGATCCACTTCTATGTGTTGCCCAACCTGTCTTCTGATTTCTTCCATTCCCTAGAAGAAAAGAGTGGTTACTATATACATATATAGTGGGCCCTCTTTCTTTGCTCCTCTACTGTAAAAATATAAAATTGTTAGGATTCATACTCACATATGCATAGCTTTTTTAACATGGCTATTATACAAGGTCAGAATGCATGGGTTCAAATCCCAGCTGGCACATTCTAGCTGCCAAATGTGACCTTAGTCAAATTATTTTTAGACTTCAATTCCCTTACAGAGAAAATGAAAATAATAGTAACTACCTCATAAGATTGCTATGATGCTCAGAGATAGTGCATGTAAAGTGGTAACTACCATACCACATAGTGAGCACTCAATATAACATTAAAGGGTAATAGCAGCAGTTAACTAAAGTATACAGAATCATACCTATTAAAAGATCTATTAAAGCAGGATCAGTGAGGCAATGTTTAAATTTTATTTCTACTTTACTAGATAATAGTCTTCCTCAAATAACAACCAAAATTTTCTTAAAACAAAGAAAGACTGGGGTAAAATTTTTAAAAATAAATTTATTTTACTGATGTACAGAAAAACAATCATACCTGCATACAGGTAAGAATCTTCAAAAAAGACCGAAAACCTTCAAGGAACTGCATTCTTAATCTTTCTGTCCATGCTGTGGGCTTGCTGATTAGGATATACCTATCATTTCAAAAGACAAAGAAATATCTCACTTTACCATTCTGTGATAATTTTAAAGTCATCAGAGCTATAGACAATGTAGAGTCATCAACATTATGGATTCTAATTTCTTAAAATAATTAGATGCTCTGGGCAGAGCTGGGATCATACCAGCAAAATGTGAAGGCTCTATGAGAAGCGGCTGTCAAAGTTCAGCCTGATTTCTCTACTCAGAAGTTATTCTTCTTAAGTGAACCTTAGAAGCAACCCCGCCCATCACAGATGGACA
Organism: Spilogale gracilis; assembly: GCA_004023965.1. NCBI lineage: Eukaryota > Metazoa > Chordata > Mammalia > Carnivora > Mephitidae > Spilogale > Spilogale gracilis. Next base: position 48,339 of record PITA01001544.1, on the reverse strand, counting down.
ACCACAATACAGATTTTCTAGGTGCTCAAGATATGTGAATTCCCCCTTCTTCTTGTCATTAATTTCTCTATTTAGGTAAGGATTATAGGAGAGAGTTGTTAATAGCCACCTGAAGACTGGGAAAACTTTGAAGTTAATATCCAAACCAGCAACCCTGAAGTTTTAACATATGGTAAAGTATCTAGGAATGTGCTGACTCTAAATTATTCATTGTAGAGAATAACTATAGTCAGAAATGCATAAAACAGAATAAAATGTGATAAAACAATGAGGTGATTATGCACCACTTCCCTGGATTAAAAAAATAACTCGGCTACAAGAATATTTCACAGTAATGAGGGCCAAGAGATTTTTCCTGTACAGTATACCAAGGAATAATAAATACACTGATTTAACACTGATATGATTAAAAATAGCCATTTGTGCATTTTTTGCTTGTTTGTTTTGCATACATGTTAATTTATGCATAATTCGTGAAGCACACTGGCTAAACAGTGATTCACTACTGAATTCATCTACCATCTCTGTACTGAAGTTGTGATAATGTAATACTTTGCTGAACTTCAGAAAAATAATTATAATCACATTTAAAAGCTGAGGAATTTGAAAAGGTCTGGAAACTTTTTCCTTAATAATATCAAGGATCCAACACATAATTCCAGAAATCTGTCAAATTTTTTAAAAAGATTTGAGAGAGAAAGACAGAGAGAGAGAAAGAGAGAGGGAGAAGGTGGGGAAGGGCAGAGGGAGAAGGAAAGAAGCAGGTTTCCCACTGAGCTCGGAGCCCCATGCAGGGCTCCACCTCATGAACCTGAGATCACGACCTGAGCCGAAATCAAGAGCCGGTAACTGACTAAGCACCCAGTGCCCCCATCAAATGTATTTTTTTTTTTTAAAGATTTTATTTATTTGACAGAGAGAGCTCACAAGTAGGCAGAGATGCAGGCAGAGAGAGAGGAGGAAGCAGGCTCCCTGCTGAGCAGAGAGCCCGATGCAGGATACGGGCCTTGATCCCAGGATCCTGAGATCATGACCTGAGCAGAAGGCAGAGGCTTCAACCCACTGAGCCACCCTGTCAAATGTATCTTTAAGCAAACCAAACTATTTCTAGATTAGTTTGGAAGCTTGTTTCCACCTCTTTATGCCCCAAATGGTCACTGAAAGTAGACAAAATTAGAATGATTTTCCCCCACTGGGGACTAGAAATAATCCTATACACCTTGGAGCTCTTTATTTTAAATAGTAAACTAAATGAAATGTATTTTGTTTTAATATATTCTTAAAAGAATTTTTTGAAACTTATGATTTATCGAATACTTGATATATCACAACCATTACACTATTCACCATTTCTAAAATATATGGAAATTTAATTCCTTTTAAATCCAACAACCCCAAAAGTGATCTATCATGTGACTACAACTTTATTTTAAAAGCAATTCTATCCTCTTCAGCCAAAAAAACCTAAGAAACTTCTGATAAGCTCAATAACCTGGTTGTATGTATGAAAAAGGGAGTTAAAAAGAAACTCAGATCAACAAGACTATCTGAAACTATGCACAGATTATGTAAAAGGGACAGAACCAAAGTGCATGAGTTAGAGTGAATGGAAGGCATGGTAGTTATGATGGAGATTCATTTAGTGACCCCGAGACCCAAAGTTCCTGTAACAGGACCCTCCCGAATACCTTCTTTGTTAACCTGGCTGCAGCTCTATATAAGAAGCCTCCACTTAAATCAGCCAAGCAGAGAAAGTCAAGTAGCACATGGTTTCACTTACTTGTGGAGCATAAGGAGTAATAGAGTGGACAGTAGGAGAAGGAAAGGAAATGGGAAGTGGGGTAAATCAGGAAGGGAGACGAAACATAAGAGACTTTGGACTCAGAAACAAACTGAGGGTCTTGGAAAGGAGGGGAGTGGGGGAGATGGGCGAGCCTGGTGGCGGACTGAGGGCATGCACTGCATGGAGCACTGGGTGTGGGGCATAAACAATAAATCTGGGAACACTGAAAAATAAAAAATAATAAATAAATAAATAAATAAATAAATAAATAAATAAATAAAACCTAAAAAATAAAAAAAAATAAAATGAAAAATAAAGAGTTGTTTGAACAAGAACAAAAAAAGAAGCCTTCACTTAAAACATTTATCGACACAAGACAGTAACAGTTCCTTGTACTTGCCATCATTTCAAGGAGAATTCTAAATAACCAAAAAGATCGGACATTTATTTATAAAATGGAATCAGAAGCACACTGTGAGTAATGGGTACCCCTTACCTTTTGACTTGAACAACTTACTTTAGATCACATATTACCGCATATACTCTTCCCAATTTGTCTTGGCTATAACCCTGGAAGTTGAATTTATTGTTCCTGTCTAAGTATTCTGGCAAAACTTCTAGCAGGGTTTCAGTAATGACAGAGATAACATTCTGCTCTTCAATAAGATGTCGAGCCTGCAAAATATTTCAAGAATATTCTTTATTATTAACTCGTGATAATATGGACTTAATTTGTTCATTCATTTGGCTGGTGAGTCACTTTAAGTAAATGTTTCAAATAAATGCATCAAACACAGCTATTTAGTCTCACAGAACAGCAAACTCTGAGAAGTCATTTTCTAAAAGTAACAATTCCCTGCTCCTCTTAACACCTGTCTAGACACTCCAAGCCCATCACACAGGTTATCTACATAAATGTGCACCATCACACAACGAGCAAAGCAGAATACAGATACACTTCATGACCTCTATCATATTACTATCTATTCTATCATATTACTATCTATTACTATCTCCCTGTCAGTCCTTCTCCATCCTTTTCTCTGGCCTTTGAAATGGTAAAGTCAGAATAGCTAACCAAACTATCCAGAAGAAACATGAAAAGTAGTAGTACCAAAAAAAAAAAAAGGAAGCAGAATTCTCCACTCTCTTCCCAGGCCTACATGGTACCATATCAGCTCATACTGCACACAAGTCCTTGTGAGTACTCTCTCCTCCTGCTTTGTTTTTTTCCTAATCTATACTGCTGCCCCCAAACAATAACTAAAGAATAAAAGAATAGCAAAAAACAGTAGTTTGGGTATTGAAAAGACATAGCTCTCAAGTTAGTCCAGAATCTGAGAAACAGTTCTGTACTTCACCCACAGGAATCAGGACTATTGGACAACACTCATGCCAGCACTCCCACTCCAAAGCCATCTTGTCCTTGGGTCTCACTAATGTATACTTCACATGCAAATACCACTGAAGTATTGTTCAATTTTCCACATGAAATTAGCCCAATATAGCACTCCGACACTGTTTTAATTTGATTCAATACTAGGTAAAGTTCTTAAAAACCAACAGGTTTTACTTGGAAAGGTTGCAAAGAAATGACTAATACATACCAGAGTAGGAACAGTAAACATCTGAACTGAGAGTGCAGTTACTGAGATACTTCTGTCATGATCATCACTGATATATTCTTTCTGCAGCTGTTTATAATACTGAAAGATATAATAGTATAGTAAGTGGAGAATCAATTATCAATTATTGACAACTTTTAAAATCCCAATTTTAATAGCTGCTGCAGATTTGTTTCTATGCATATGATGAAAAGTACTGTAATTCCTATTTCTTTTTTTTAAATTTTCTTTTTAAAGATTTTATTTATTTGACAGAGAGAAACACAGCGAGAGAGGGAACACAAGCAGGGGGAGTGAGAGAGGGAGAAGCAGGCTTCCCGCCGAGCAGGGAGACCAATGTGGGACACGATCCCGGATCTCCAGGATCATGACCTGAGTCGAAGGCAGTTGCTTAACCATCTGAGCCACCCAGGCACCCCTTTAATATGTATTTTTTAAGTAATCTCTACACCCAACATGGGGCTTGAACTTATAACCCCGAGATCAAGAGTTGCCTGCTCTACTGACCGAGCCAGGCAGGGGCCCCTATAATTCCTATTTTTAAAGAGAAGGCAATATGGTAAACAAAACTATATTAAAGAATAACAAACAAAAGATCTAATATGAACTTAGCTACCCAATCTAGCAGAGCTCTAAATGAAAACTATAAAAAGACAAAAAACTTGGGGTGCCTGGGTGGCTCAGTTGGTTAAGCGACTGCCTTCGGCTCAGGTCATGATCCCGGAGACCCAGGATAGAGTCCCACATCGGGCTCCCTGCTCGGCAGGAAGCCTGCTTCTCCCTCTCTCAGTCCCTCTGCTTGTGTTCCCTCTCTGGCTGTGTTTCTCTCTATCAAATAAATAAAATCTTAAAAAAAAAAAAAAAAGACAAAAACAACATACACACAATGTACAAGTCATAGAAGACTGTGGTAGTGAAGTATATCCTTTCTCTAAACAGAATATGAGACAAGCTTTAGCAGATTTTATTGCAGTGGTATGGGGCAGAGGCAATTATCAAAATATTAAAAACTGATGAGACCCAGAAAACCAACCAATCAGATTCAATCCATCATTAGACAGAATGGATGCTGGCTACAAATAACTTCCTAATTATATTGGTGCAGCTGGTTAAATATACTGGTTCAGCTTTACTATAACCAGCTGAAAATCAGCCCCGATATAGTGGGAAACAAAAATAGTAACACATTCAGTAATGTATCAAGCACGGTGTTAGATCCTTGACCTACATATTTAATTTTATCCACTAGAATTCCTACAAAGACGTAATCATGGCATTAAAAAAAATCTCATTTAAGTAGGGAGAAGTGCTTTTGTAGAAGAAAGAAAAACTAATTTCAGATCACAGATATGGTCCAATATTCTAAGAGCTCTAGAAAAACAAAGTTAATGGCCGGAGCTGTTACCATCTTTCAAGAAACTAAATATGTTACTTTTAACACTCTACTTGTAAAATCCAGAGAGTGCAGGTTTCTCGTCCCATAGTATCATTTGCCTTCAACAGTCATTATTTCATTCTCTGCTTCCAATTCCATCCTGGATTCTACCTCTGACCAGTTTTAATTTTTACAGACTGCCTGTAACTCAAAATCAGAGGAAACCAACAAGTATTTATTGGATACCTTTTTTTAAAATAATAATTTAATAATTTATTTTTTCAGTGTTCCAAGATTCATTGTATTGAATACCTTTTTAATATTTTACACACACACACACACACACACACACACACTTCTTTAAAGTAGGCTCCACACCCAGCATGGGGCTTGAACTCACATCCCCGATATCAAGAGCCACATCAAATGGTCTACTGACTGAGCCAGCCAGGAACTCCTTGTATACCTCGGTCTAAGTTAAAGTGAAAGATTCAAAAAGTCCCTGTTACGTATTACCTTGCAATCTAACTTGAGAGAGAGACCCTGCCCCTCGCAACATACCTATACCTATATCTATATCTATATATGTTTATATATAGATATATATATAACAATGTAAGAGATAGACAACAGATCAATAAAACAATATTAAAAAGCTGTATGTTTTTTCTCTTTATGTTTTAGCCTCAGTAAGTATAATCCTTGCTCATCCAATTTCTGCCTCCCTTAAGCATGCATATCTATCTGTTCCTTTCCATGCTATGCCTTTCAACTACTCACTTCTACTTGTTAAAATTTTATTTGTTTTAAAACAGACAAATGCTTAGGAAGAATGAATGCATGTGTGAATGTGATAACTTCCTCTTGCTGTGTTCATTTTCCACCTATCTCCTCTCTGTGACTACCGCTTCCATACTCCCAAATGTGAAAATAAATGGACTTTTGACAAAGAAATAAAGCACAAAATTAAATTCTTGATTCATAATTATCTGCTTTATTTCTACAACTTCATTTCCAAAATGGTTTTTTTTCTATTATTGATATCTATTTATAAAAAGCAATTACCTTCACAAATTCCATAGCAAAGAATTTTTTGTATTCCATCTCCATAAAAAAACTGCTGAAGATCATTTCGTGAAGAATTTTACGGGCACCTACAGACATTTTGGGGGGAAGTGAAAGAGTATCATGAAGGCAAAAAAAAAAAAAACAAAAAAAAACCCAGCTATTAGAAGTGGTAGAATATTATAAAAATATTTCACATATTAATAGACCTCAAGGACTCAAATATGAGTAGTAGGTAATCCATTAATAATTAATAGCTAGAATTTAAAATACATACATAAAAAAATAAAAAAAATAAATAAAATACATACATATATGCCTTTTCCCTCTTTCTGCTCCTCCATTTTGCCTTACTTCACTCTATCTTGTCCAAGCTTTCTCCATTCCTTTTTACTCTATTTACTCAAAATTACTCTTACTCTGTGTCTTCCCTTTTTCATTCCCTTTAGCTTTTTTCTCCTCTTTCACTTTCTGTCCTGCATTTGGATTTTTAAAATAAAAATTAACACAGCTTTAATAATGGCACTACATACTCTTTTTTACTGGCCCTGACTAAACAAAAAAACACTGCAATTAAAAGACAGGATCCCTGGGTTTTAACACAGAAGAATATATACTGATTGGTTAACATTTTCTTAAAGTACAGTATCTTACTAATCAAGAACACTGATTTAATAAGCAGAAAAGATTATAGGCTCCACTTAAAGGTCATACTTCATGGCAAGCAGCGTAAGCAAAGGTCTACCTACCTTTATAAAGCTTTGCATCCCAAAGCATTAACTTGCTTATAAGACAGGGATTCTCAGAGCCAGGTTCTTCTCTAAGGCATGCTTGGCAAAAGATCTGCCTAAAGTCACCTACAAACAGAAGACGTCAGATAACTTTTATTCTCACAATATTCCTCCCAAAAGTATGTTCCCTAAAATAACACGTAAAAAAATTAACATTAATCTTCCTAGTTTGGTATCAAGAATAATTCTGTCAACATCAAAGAATCAGTAACTGATAAAATACTATTTATAGCATTTGAGATGCAACTTCGAAAATGAATCATAACGTATAAACCAAAAATGAAAAATAAATTTTGTTTTATACTCGACATTTTCAAATTCGTGACTATTTCAAAAGCCGGAATTTTATGAGAAATAAAAATAGGCAATATGCTTACTTGAATAGCTCATAATTTTGTTCATCCAGGAGCCAAGACGCAAAGCAAATTTCTGATGAGCCATAACCTCAGAGTGTAATACTTCTACATGAAGTGGATGTTGAGAGACATTTTCTGAATGACTCTACAAATGAAGGGAATGTTAAAACAAAACACTAGTTTTAAAATTTGTTTTAACTAGTCTATTCTTCAAAAAAAAATCTTATGTAACACACCTTCAAATCTCTGGGTCTAAATGGCCAAATCTACGTTTACTTAGGATGCCAAACCACTTCAACAATGTAATTGTTCTACTTTGGCTCTTGTAATGTGCATTCCTCTTACAATTCTCTTTCATCCCTAATTCAAAAAATTACCTTTATATCTTCCTTTGCTTCCTGGCAAGCAGCAAAAGCACCTGCTTTGACAGCCCGACGACCCTAATTATAAACAAACATGAGGATTAAATAGTAGAATGACAATCCCAATCAACAAGTAATATGTAGTCCAAAGGTCTACTGAGTTCTTAATTATTATTTTTTTGAAAAGATTTTATTTATTTATTTGACAGAGAGAACCACAGCTAGAGAGGGAGCACAAGCAGGGAGAATGAGAGAGGGAGAAACAGGTTTCCCGCTGAGTAGGGAGCCTCATGTGGGGCTTGATCCTAGGGCCCTCTGATCATGATCTGAGCCGAAGGCAGATGCTCAACGACTGAGCCACCCAGGCGCCCCTGAGTTCTTAATTACTAATCATTTGTCAACTGCTGAGAAGTTGTAAGATGGGCAATACCTGGAAGATAAACATAAATGTTTAACAACTTTGTGAAGCTTCAGAACTTTTGATAGTGCTAGTAGAGGATATGCTGAGGATGTTGGATTTCCTGCTCGGCAAGAATGTCAGTTCTTCACTTGATATAATGTACTCGATATATATCTAATAATAATAACTCACATTTTTACTAAACTCCTGCTATGTTTTAAATACTTTCCACACAGGCATCTGGGTGTTTCATTCAACTAAACATCTCCCTTCGGCTCAGGTCATGATCCCGGGGTCCTGGGATTGAGCCCCACGTCAGGCTCTCTGCTCGGGCGAGCCTGCTTCTCCCTGTCCCTCTGACTGCTGCTCCCCCTGCTTGCGATCTCTCACCCACTCTCTCTGTCAAATAAATAAAAATCTTTAAAAAATAAGTAACTAAATACTTGCCATGAATTAAATTTATAAGATCCTCAACATGTGTTCCACAACACATTTGGCATCCACTGGTGGATGCCAGGTGTGACCAGGATATTCATTCCTCAAGCCCTAGGACTACTACATTGATCACTGATGCCATGCTACTTCTTCCACCGTATTACACTCCTCTCAAGGACCAGATTAAGTTAATATTCCCTCTATATACCTGAGGAACACAGTCTGCTTTGGACAGATATTTTTAAAATAGGTGAAAAACAGAATCAGTATTATGCTAAAAGTAGTTGTAACAAATAATGTTTAAAACGTCAAAATTAATGTTTTTATGCATACATTCAGTAATTATAGAATGCTATCTTAATAAATAATTATAAAAAGACTAAAGCTGACATTCTTAACTATTTTTTGCCAAATATATTCAGCAACTTTCTAATTATTTAGAATAAAAGAAGAAAGCTAATAGTTTATCTACAATTATGATATACAGAAAAATCAAGTTTGAACCAATTAACCTAGGATATAAGGAATAAAAGAAGAGTAATGATTGCTCCAACACTTGGCCAGAGTTCAGTGAACACCTGACTCCCAGGAAGCTGATGTAAGGGGGCACAAGAATGCAAACGAAGCTCACAAACCTCTCTGTCTATGGCAGCGGTGTGCGACTGGGCCTCTGCAAGCTCACAGTCCAGCGCTCTCTGCAGACTGTATATGACGTGGTCATATGAATGGTGCTCGTCATTGAAAAGGACACAATAATATCTTTCATTTTTCTCCCTATTTAAAAAAAAGATATATATTCAAATACTGAAATAAAGGAAAATATGAAAACTAGACTAAAATAATATACAGCATCTGTACCAAAGCACCACCATGTAGTTAGCTGCTTATGTATGAGAAAGTACCACAGCAATACTGACTAAGGAAGTTATTTTAAGTGTTACAGTGCCATGAAACTTTAAAAACCTCTTGGTATAAATATTATTTTAGTGGCAAAATGGCTTTTCTTTAAGATTTTGTTAACTTATTTGTCAGAGAGAGAGAGAGAGAGAGAGAGAGACCACAAGCAGGAAGAGTGGCAGGCAGAGGGAGAAGCAGGTTCCCCACTGAGCAGAGTGGGGAGATGTGGGACTTGATCCCAGGACCCTTGGATCATAACCTGAACTAAAGGCAGATGCTTAACCAATTGAGCCACCCAGGTGTCCCTGGCAATATGTTTTAACACCGCTCTTAACTCTTGCTAATGTCTGGGTGCCTGGGTGGCTCAGCTGGTTAAGCAACTGCCTTCAGCTCAGGTCATGATCCTAGAGTCCCATGATCAAGTCCCATATCGGGCTCCCAGCTGCATGGGGAGTATGCTTCTTCCTCTAACCTTCTCCCCTCTCATGCTCTCTTTCTCTCTCTCTCCCAAACAAACAAATAAAATCTTAAAAAAAACCAACAACAACCAAAAAAAAAAAAAAAATCTCTTGCTAATCTCTTACTGCACAACGGGTGACAGCCCTGGGCTCAGGACTTTCAGGTAGGCAATGATAAATGTTAAGATTTTATCAACACTTGATTTTTACTGAGTTTATTTTTGCTTTTACTTTCCACTTAATTGAAGTGATACTGGTTTTATAGAACATTTAAGGTTCACAAAAAAAGGTGTACAGATTGAAAGTGCTAGCATTATCATGTGACTGAGGGACGTTAGGCTGCTTAAGCTTTTAATCTTGCTGACATGACAGTATCTCTTCCATCTTTAAAAAAAGAGTACAGTATCTACATTTAAGAGTGGTGTGAGGATCTCATGAGAAATGTGAAAACAGTTGTCATGGGTTACACAAATGTCAGATGTTACTATTAGTTTTAAATAGTTTACAATATGCTTTTATATATACTCAATCCATCTCATAATTCTAAGAGGCAGATTTTCTCAGGCCTCTTAGAGCTCTGGAAACAGGGGTGCCTGGCTGGCTCAGTTGGTAGATCATCTGGCTCTTGAGGGTAGCGTTGAGGGTAGAGCTTACTTTAAAAAAAACAAGAAACATCTTTATGGTCATAATGCAATAAGCAGTTACAAGACCTCAAACTCAAATCTAACAATCTAAAGTCTGGTGCTCAAACTCAAGCAACTCTCCCTTTTCAGGGCAGGCAGATTGCTGGTATCATGTTTACCAACACAAAGCTTCTTAGAGATTTTAATCGAAATTAAAGCATTTGTGGATGTAATCTCTGATGACCTTTATTTCCCCAAGCAGTTTATTGCCCACCAAGAGTCAAAACATACATTCAATGTCTTTACAAATTAAAATTTTTATTCTCTCTCCTCCTAAAAATAAAACCAAAAAACCCCATAAACTCAAAGAACAAGAGTATTTAAATTTGTGATGCAGTTTTGTGAAATTCCTAATGTTACAGAGACAGAAAAATTCCCGCAAGGCCCAAACTGTATCTTCATATCAGATCTGAAATTCTCTTGTATGTTTATAAGTTAAGAGCAAATACTGTCATAGAAAGACTTATGGCTATTAGAAATTGTTGGGTTTTAGTTTTAAAATGTTAAATCCCCAGAACTTGTAGGGAAATAATCCTAGTATCAAAGCACACTGGAAAGGGCTGTCTCCTTATTCCAATCACAGACCTCTTAGGGAATCTGGAAGCTAGTCCAGGATAGGATCAAATAGGGCAATTTACTTCTCTACTAGGATGAGTAGTTGCTAGGTCCTTATAAATCATTTAGAACAAGACCTCCAGCCCAAATAATGAAAGAAAGGTCTTTGGCCCCACCATGGCTGGGCTAATCCAGAACAAGCTAAGCTACAGGAAAAAGCGGTGAAATAGCAGCAGCTACGGAAGGACTTGAGTAAATCCACGTCAGGGCGGCAGAAGCTTGAGGTGCAGAAAGTAATCCGGTGAAAGAGCAGCTGGCCCTGCTAGATGGCTCCAAAGTGGTCTTTAAACTTCTGGGTCTTGTGCTGGTCAAACAGGAGCTGGGAGAGGCGCGGGCAACAGTGGGGAAGAGGCTGGACTATATCAGAGCTGAAATTCAGCAATACGAGTCCCAGCTCCAGGACCTCGAAGGGCAGTCAGAGCAACAGGGGAAGACCTGACTCTGTGGTGGGGGATAGGGAGGGGTGGGGGTGATGCAGCTCTAGGGCTATACTGTAGCTCATAAAATGTGAAAACACCTGGCTGTTTTCTGACCCCAAAAAACCCCCAAAAAACAAAACAACAACAAAAAATCAAAATGTTCTTTCTCAAAAGTCAGAATCTTCTTTTGGATCTTCTTTTGTTTAAGATCTTCTTTTGGCTTACCTTCTATTTAGTGCCTACACAGAGCATCTCATATAAATGGACATTTTGGAAGTATTCCCAAAAGATAATTCTCTACAAACTTTTCATAATGCTGATAAATTAAAAGCAATACAACATAAATATTTTTCCAACATTTATTATGCAATATAAATAATCTTTGCTAAAACTTCTACCTTTTGAAAACTGTTCCCACCTTATCTGGAGTTCGGGAGGCAGTTCTTTTTCCTCTTCCCATATAGTCATTTCTACAATGTATTTTATTACTGAAGGGAATATTTTCCGGGCTTGGGCAATTACTTCTTCATTCAGTGGACAACGTAAATTCTGTAAGGAAGTACAGAAAAAATTTAACTATCAACATTGTTTATAAATGTCATAAATTTTTAATTATTTTAATGGCTTCACTACACCATCCTTCAGGAACAAATTCAAGTTGAGCTCAAGAGGTGCTATTCATATTAGTTTAGCCTAATTCCTTGAGGCCAAGTTGGTGCTACAGATAGAAAGGAAAGGAGATAGAAACATGGAGTCCCCTTTTTAGTGTCCCCTTACAAATGTTCCTGCCTTCCCAAGTGGCCTAATTATGGTAATATCAGAGAACATTTGGTAATCCCTTAGAGCTTACAAAAAAATTTTCTCATTATTTCAACTGATTCTCATGCCCACTCTATAAGAAAGGGAGAGAATTAGTGACATTTTAAAAAATATATTTTATTTAGTTATTTGTAAGAGAGAGCACGTGCACAGGAGAAAGAGAGGGAAAATGAGCAGGGGGGAGGAGCAGAGGAAGAAAGCTAAGCAGACTCCCCACTGAGGAGGGAGCCCAATGTGGGCTCAATCCCACGACCCTGGGATCATGACCTGAGCTGAAGGCAGATGCTTAACTGACTGAGCCACCCAGGAGCCAAGAATCAGCGACATTTTCAGGATAAGGAACCCATCCAAGGAAAAGAGCCTATAAACAGCAGAAATGACTAAAACCTGAGTCTTTCGCTTTGATTACAGATCACTAACTTCTTAACAAAAGACTTGTTGAAACCAATCAGCTAAAATACACATTCAAATGCTTTTGATTTTGATACAGATCAAAACCACAATGAGATACTTCTTCACACCTGCTACAGTTACTATAATAAAAAAGATAATAACAAGTGCTGGCCAGGATTTAGAGGAATTTCAACCTTTATACGGTGCTGGTGGAAATATAATATGGTGCAGCCAATTTAGAAAACAGATACTCAAAATATTTTGCATAGTTATATAACTGAGAAATTCCACTCCTACATATCTATCCAAAATAAATGAAAATACACAAATATACATATATATACAAATATTCATAGTTGCATTATTTATAAAAGCCAAAAAGTGGAAATAACCCCAACGTCTATAAACTGATGAATGCATAAATAAAATGTGAGTATTTAGCCAACAGAATATTCTTGGCCATAAAAACATATCACCTGAACCAAAAAGTACATGGTACAACATGGATGAACCCTGAAAACGTTATCCTGGTGAAAAAAGTCAATGATAAAAGACCATATATTATATGATCCCATTTATATAAAATGTCCGCAACAGGCATACGTATAGGGACAGAAAGTAAAAGAGTGACTGCCTAAGGCTGGGGAGTTTATAAAAAATGGAGAGTGACTGCTGATGTATAGAGGGTTTCATTTGGGGGTAATGAAAATGTTCTATAATTGAGGTGATGGATAAACAAGTCTGTGAATATACCAAAAATGCTGAATTGTACACTTTAAGTGGGAAAATGTTTTAATATGGTATGCAAGTGACGTCTCAATAACCTGTTTAAACAAAAAAGTAAACGGGGAACAAAAAACAAAGCAGCTAAGACAAAAAAAAAAATCCAGTAGTAATTCAATGTAAGATTTTAATATTAAATTGTAACCTACCTGCTACAGACTGTTCTAATGAACCGTATTTCATTCTGTGTTCACTAAACTCTTAACCTACGCAATTTCTTTTTGCACCTATTCTTTTGTGTGTGTCTTTTTTTAAATTTATTTATTTTCAGTGTTCCAAGATTCATTGTTTATGCCCCACACCCAATGCTCCACACAAAACGTGCCCTCAGTACCCACCACCAGGCTCACCCATCCTCCACCCCCGCCCCTCCAAGACCCTCAGTTTGTTTCTGTGTCCAAAGTCTCTGTTGTTTCGTTTCTTTCCCTGGATTACCCTAGTTCCCCTTTACTTTCCTTCACCCACTGTCCTCCAGGTTACCCCTCAAGCACCGCAAGTAAGTGAAACCATGTGATACTTGACTTTCTCTACTTGGCTTATTTCACTCAGCATAATCTCTTCCAGTCCAGTCCATGTTGCTACAAAAGTTGGATATTCATCCTTTCTGATGGAGGCATAGTATTCCATTGTATATATGGACCACATCTTCTTTATCCATTCATCTGTTGATGTGCACCTTGGCTCTTTCTACAGTTTGGTAATTGTGGCCATTGCTGCTATGAACATTGGGGTACACGTGGCCCTTCTTTTCACTACATCTGTACCTTTGGGGTAAATACCCAGTAGACTTTTGCACCTATTCTTTCTCACTCCCCAATGCTTTGTGATTTCAATTTTTACCTTCTCTTCAACATATAACCTTCTCTCTGGAGATTTTGTTCAGAAGCATTTACTAGAGAGAGATACAAAGAGTGCCAAAGTACTAACACTGATACTGGTCCACTACATTCATTCATGTGTGTGTGTGTGTGCGTAAACACACACATATAATTTTTTAGCTCAATATATCCTTTTGAATTCTTAAAAAAAAATAATACGAGGTGAAGAGTTAACAGAATCAACTCATTACTTCCATACCATTATCAGCGGTAAATCGTTTAGAAGAGGTCTGCTAAGTATTTGAGAAACTTTGAAGCAAAGCATCGAAAGCTTAGAAAATAAGATCAATGAGAGAAAACAAAACGGCTATAATCTAAATAGAAAAAAAAATAACTTAATAATTAACCCAGAAATGTACTGCAGGACTAGTGAGAAACTGCTTTTCTATATACTGGAAAGAGGCCTCCCTTCTCAAGGCATTGCCAAAAGCTGGAGGATTGGCTGATGAGTCCCAGCCAGATTGGATTACACTTGGTAAATCCCTACTATGACTGGCACAATGCCATGCACCTGGTAGAGTATGGTTTTCACATTCATCAAAGCAAAGAAGAAACAAAATGCTATGTACAGGACTGTTTGTGTTCAGTGAATTGATTAGTTATCTGCTAGCCATAGGTGCCCTCCCTCACCTCCAGAAAACTGGTCAGTTCCAAAATACCCAGATTTACTTTTAGGATAAGCCTGAATGACCAATCACCTTTTAAATCTAATTCTAAATCCAAGATCAACTTAGCTCAGTACTAAATTCAGTGTTCTGAGGCCATTATGATTCAGGAAACCCTAAACAGATTGGAAATCCATGAGGCAGATGGAGGGAAGCTAGTTTTGTAAACTCAGTGAGTCAACTTAACTCCCAGGAACTCTTCAGGTATTTAAAACACAAAGACAGTTTTTGCAGAATGACTAGTTACTGAATGAAGAGGTTACAAAGCCACAAATTACTCTCTATGTGCCAAAATATTTTAGTACCCTTTCAAAAATATTAGAGGAGAAAAGTGAAATAATCAGAATTAAAAGTATTCATTAAAAAAACAAAAATGAGAATAAATTTGGAAGGGTTAAACTGATAGTCCAGGTTATGGACATTTGGTAATGTTTAATCAAGTAACATGCACTTGATAAGTATTTGTCAAATGAAAGAATGCTCATCTGAGATTAGGACAAGTAAATGAGTGAGAGAGAAGAAGCAATCTAAAAAACGAATGCTGGTGGTGCCTGGGTGGCTCAGTCACTAAGCGTCTACTCAGGTCATGGTCCTGGAGTCCCGGGATCGAGTCCTGGGATCAAGCCTGGCATCAGGCTCCCAGGATCGAGTCCTGGGATCAAGCCTGGCATCAGGCTCCCTGCTTCTCCCTCTCTCACTCCCCCTGCTTGTGTTCCCTCTCTAGCTTTGTTTCTCTCTGTCAAATAAACAAACAAACAAATAAGATCTTCAAGAAATGAATGCTGAATAATAAAGTAAATGGGGAAAAATGCTAACAGCTGGGTGAATGGGTAAAAAGTATATGAATATTCTTTTTTTATTTTTTTTTAAGATTTTATTTGTCAGAGACAGAGGGAAAGGGAGCACAAGCAGGGTTGTGGGACAGGAGCAGAAGAAGCAGACTCCCCACATGGAGAAGCCCAACATGGGACCTGATCCCAGGACCCCAGGATCATGACCTGAACTGAAGATAGACACTTAACCAACTGGCCCACCCAGTCACCCCAAGTATATGAATATTCTTTGTACTATTTTGATTTTTGCACCTTTTCATAAATTTGAAATTACTTCTAAATTCAAGATTTAAAAAAACATGCTGGAGCCCAGAATCTGCAGATCTGTTTAGGTCCAACTTTGCCACTGACTAGATAATACAAACCTGAGCAAGTCACTTAACTTTACTGAGTCTCTGTTTCTACTTCTATAAAATAGAGCTACTATATCTACCTCACAAAGTAGTAATGAGGATAAAATGATATAATTTGTGTGAAAGATCTCTGTTAATTCTAAAACATACAAGTTAATTCTAAAACATTACTAGTATCAAATAAGAAAGGTAATGGGAGGGGCGCCTAGGTGGCTCAGTTGGTTGGGCAACTGCCTTCTGCTCAGGTCATGATCCCGGAGACACAGGATTGAGCCCCACATTGGGCTCCCTGCTCCGTGGGAAGCCTGCTTCTCCCTCTCTCACTCCCCCTGCTTGTATTTCCTCTCTAGCTGTGTTTCTCTCCGTCAAATAAATAAATAAAATCTTTTAAAAAATCACTGATATTTCTGGCATTTATCTGATCAAGCTTTATAATTTTCTCCCCTCAAATG
Organism: Spilogale gracilis; assembly: GCA_004023965.1. Classification (NCBI taxonomy): domain Eukaryota; kingdom Metazoa; phylum Chordata; class Mammalia; order Carnivora; family Mephitidae; genus Spilogale; species Spilogale gracilis. The sequence continues at coordinate 31,899 of PITA01001544.1, read as the reverse complement.
GGTAGCAGCCAGTTACATACCACCACCAACCTGAAATGCTGTCTTTACTACCAATTTGGATTTAGATTCTCTTTTCTATTTCATTCTTTGCTGTCTATTCCTGTAGCATGAGTCACAGTATTTGGATTACTACAGTTCTTTAGTATATTTAAATCTGTTAGACCTACTTACACTCGTAATTCTTTATTTTAGGTTTTCCTGATAATTCCTACAGATTATTTCTCCAGAAGAACTTTTGATTACTTTGTCAAGTTCCAAAAGAATATTTGGCTGTTATTCTGGTTAGGGCTATAATGATTTTGTAGATTAACTCTAGAATCTTCCAATCCAAGAATGAAGTGTATCTCTTGATTTTTTTTTTCATGCCTATCAGAGTATACTTTTCAAGTTTCTTAAACTAGAGCTGGCAGATTTAATTTTTCCAAGTTATTATATTTTTCTCATGCTATAGGAAATGAGATCTTCTCTTCCATTACATTAAAAAAAAAACAACTCTATACCCAATATGGGAACCGAATTCACAACCCCAAGATCAAGAGTCATATGCTCCATTGACTAAGCCAGTCAAGCATCCCTCTTCCATTATATTTTCTTTTTCTCCCCAAATACCTTTATTTTAAAGAGAGAGAGAGAAAGAGAGAGCATGTACATGAACAGAACGGACAGAGAGAAAGAGTGAGAATCTGAAGCAGATTTCACGCTGAGTGCAGAGCCCAACATGGGGCTGGTACCAGGATTAATGGTTTCACAAGTGAATTCCAAGAGTTCATTCCAGGAATGTAAGCATGATAGTGTTACATGATTGTTTTTAAACTTGATTTTACCCACTGACGTTTTATTTAGTATTTCAGCACACAATTATTAACAAAACTGATCTCTGTACGTTATCTATTTTGTCAGATGTGAGATCAATATAATGTTGACTTTAAGTAACAAATTTGGAGACTTTATCCCCCCTCCCCCCCCCCAGTGCTTAAGGACAGTTTGGTTTTTTTTTTAATTTGGTGTTAATTGAGTGATTTTATTTTTAATCATAGAATTTTTTAAATATGAAAAAATAAAGATCAGTATAATATATTTTTACCTAAATTCAATAATTGTTATTTGCCCATATATGTATTTTTGTTCAAGTATTTGTAAAAGTTAGTCATACTTTACCCCTAAATACTTAACAGCATCTCTAAAAAAAAGTATTTTCTTACATACTTATGATACATTATATCTAATAACATTAATAATTTTTAAATATCATCAAACATCTTGATCATATTCAGTTTTCCTAATTCTTCCCAAAATATCTCTTGCATTTGGTTATTATGTCCAGGTCATTTACATCTAAATGAATCTCCCATCTCCACTTCCAGCCTTTTGCTCTTCAGGACAGAAACCAGGCCATATTTCCTATAAAAACTCCTACATTCTAGATGACATTTTGTATTTATCTTGCTTGTGGTCTTCTTTATTGTATTCATGTCTCCCCTGTATTTCCTGAAAGTTAAACCTCAAGGTTTTATTAAGTTCAGGCTAAACATTTTTATCAAGAATATTTCACAAGTGGGGCCAGGTGGCTCAGTCGGTTAAGCATCTAGTTTATAATTTCAACTGAGATCATGATTTCAAGGGTCATGAGATGGAGCCCTGTGAAAGGCTCCATGCTCCATGCGGAGTGTGCTTCAGGTTCTCTCTGCCTTTCCCTCTGTCCCTTACCTGATGTGAACCCATGCAATCTCTCTCTCAAACAAATATTTTAAAAAATGTATTTCATAAGTGAAGCTCTAGGTACTTCAATTTTTTAACAGCTTGAGATATAATTCACATACTATACAATTCACTCAAAATATACTATTTAATGGTTTAGTTTATTTTTGTTTATTTGTAACTATCACTACATCAATTTTAGACCAGTTTCATCACCCCAAAAAACCAAATAAACTCCTTCATGATTTCTTCCTCTGCCACCCAATGCCTCCATCTCCCTAGACCTAGAGAGCCACTAACCCATTTTCTGTCCCTTTAAATGTGCCTCTTCCAGACATTTCATTTACATGTAATTATATAATGTGACCTTTTGTAATTGGTTTTTCACTTAGCATAATGTTTTTTAGGGTTCCTCCAAACTGAAGCATGTTTCATTACTTCCCTTTCATAGCCAAATAATGTATTGTATCGATTTACTCCCATCTGTTTATTCCATTTGTCAGCTGATGGACTTTTTGGGTTGTTCCTACTTTTTATTACGAGTAATGTATCAGTCTATAATAGTACTATTATGAATAATGCTACCATGAATATTCATGTCTAAGTATTTGCTTGAGCAACTGTTTTCAATTATTTTGAGTATATACCTAGAAGTTGAGTTGCTGGAGTGTATGTTTACATTTAATCATTTGAAGAACTGCTAGACTATTTTCCAAAGTGGCTGCACTATTCTACATTTCTACCAAAGCATATGAGGGCTCTAACTCTGTCACATTCTAACACTTGTTATTATTTGCCTTTTGAGTATAGACAGTAGTGGGTATGAAAAAGAATGTCATGATTTTGGTTTGTATTTCCCTAATGAGTAATGATGCTAGCCATCTTTTCATGTGCTATGCGTATATATACATGTATATATATATTCTTTGAAGAAGTAACTATTCATGAAGAAATGACTATTTGCAGGTTTTAAAAATTGGGTTGTCTTTTTATTATGGAGTTTTAGGAGTTCTAGATATAAGTCTCTTATCAGATAATATGATTTGCAAACATATTTCTCCCATTCTGTAGGCTTTTCATTTTCATGACAGTGTCCTTTGGTGAAGTCCAATTATCTATTTTTTCTTTTTCTTTTTTTTTTTTTTTTTTTTTTTTTTTTTTTTTTTTTTTTTTTTTTTTTTTTTTTTTTTTTTTTTTTTTTTTTTTTTTTTTTTTTTTTTTCTGTTGTGGAGTTTTTTGGGGTTTTTTTTTTGTTTTTTTTTTATTTTTTCTTTTATTACTCAGGCTTTTGCTGTACTATCTATAAATCCACTGCCAAATATGAGGTAATGAAGATCTACCTTTATATTTTTTTCTAAGAAGTTTATAGTTTTAGTTCTCACATTTAGGTCTTTGATCCATTTTGAGCTAATTTTCATGTATGGTGTTAGCTAGGGATCCAGACTCATTCTTTTGCATGTGGATATCTAGTTGTTCTGGTACCATTTGATATAAAGATGATTCTTTTCCTAGTCAACGCCCTTTGTATTCTGGTTGAAAAACAGCTGACCACAGGTGGGTTTATTTCTGGGCTCTCAAACCTATTCTCAAAATCTCTATGTTTATCATTATGTCCTACCACACTGTCTTGATTACTGTTGCTTTGTAGTAGGTTTTGAAATAGGGACGTGTGAGTTCTCCAAGTCCATTCTTTTTCAAGGTTGTTTTGGTTACTCTGGGTCCCTTGTAATTCCATATAAATTTTAAAGTAAGCTTGTCAATTACTAAAATAGAGAAAAAAAGTTCCCCATTGGAATTCTGATAGGAACTGTGCTAAATCTGTAGATCAGTTGGGGAGTATGGCCTGTGATATTCTGATTTACAGGAAGAAATATATTTGGTCCTCACCATTTCTGGTATAGAGCTTCTAAAACCCTTGGAATTTCCAAAGAGATGAGAGGAATTTTTAAAGTCTTTCATTATGTTAATAAAGTAACATAACTTTATTATGTTAACCAAGCAACTAAGGATGGGGGGTAGTTGCCAGGGGAACCAACCATGTGATCTAAAGGTTGAACTTCAAGTCCTAATCCCTGACCTCTGGAGACAGAAGTGGGTCTAAAGATTGACTCAATCACCAATGACCAATGATTTAATGCACCTATATAGTAAAACATCCATAAAAACCCAAAAGGACAAAATTTGGAAAACTTCTCGGCTGGTGAACACACAAAGATCTGAGGAGAGTGGTATACTCAAAAAGCACACAAAATCCATACCCCATCCCCAAATATCTTGCACTGTGCCTCTCTTTCACCTGGCTGTTTCTAAAGTATAGCCCTTTTTAATACACATGTAATCTATTAAGTCTAGGAAATCTGAATTCCCTTAGTTCTATGAGCTGCTCTAGTAAATTAATGTAATCCGAAGGCAGGGTTATGAGAATCTCTGATTTATAGCCAGTTGGTCAGAAGCAGAAGCAAAAAGAACCACCTAGACTTCCAAGTGGCATCTGAAGTGGGGGCAGTCTTGTGAGACTGTGCTCTCTATCTGTGGGATCTGATGTTATCACCAGGCAGAGAGCATCAGACTTGAGTCACATTTGTGGGATATCTGGTCAGTGTCAATGGGGAACTGAGTTTAACTGCTTGGTGGTGTTGAGGAAAAAAAATACCCAATGGACTGCCACATTAACCTTTTTAAGTCTTCGAAATACCATATAATTTCACTCGTGTGTGGAATTTAAGAAACAAATGAGCAAAGAGGAAAAAAAGAGAGAGAGAAGCAAACCAAGAAACAGATTCTTAACTATAGAAAACAAACTGATGGTTATCAGAGAGGAGGTGAGTAGACGAATGAATAGGTGATGGGGATTAAGGAGTATACTTGTCAGGTGATGTACAGAACTGCTGAATCACTATATTGTACACCTGAAACTATGATTACACCGTATGTTAACTAACTAGAATTAAAATAAAAAATTTTTAAAAAGTGGGATGTTCTTCCATTTATTGAGATCTTCTCTAATTTCTTTTAACAGTGGAAGAATATAAATTTTATACTGTTTCTGTTGATTTATTTCTAAATATTGTATTCTATTACCATTGTATTCTATTGTATGTATTACTATTCCCATAGTAAACATGGAATTTTTTCTCAATTTCTTCAGATTTTTGGTTACTGATGTATAAAACAAGTGATTTCTGTATAATTGTCTTTTATTCTACATTCTTGCTGAACTTATTAGTTCTAATAATTTTTTTTGCAGATTCCTTAAGATCTTCCATATACAAAATCATGTCATCTGCAAATAGAGCTCATTCTACTTTTTCCTTTCCAATCTGGATGCCTTTTATTTCTTTTTCTTGCGTTCCTAATTGCCCAAGCCAGAACCTCTAATACATTATTGAACAGACGTGACAAGAGCAGAATCTTTGTCTTGTTCCTGATCTCAGGGGGAAAGTAATATATTTTTAGCTACAAGTTTTTCATAGATGTCCTCTACTAAGGTTGAGGAAGTTCCATTCTGTCATAAGTTTAAGTCTTTTTATGATGAAAGTGTGTTGGATTTAGCTAAATGCTTTTGCTACCCCTATTAAGATGATCACTTGGTTTTGTTTTTTTATGCTGTTTACATGGCATATTATATTAACTCATTTTTCACTTACTTTTATTTTTTCCCAACGTTTCAAGTTTTTATTTAAATTTTAGTTAAAATATAGTATAATTCTAGTTGCAGGAGTAGAATTTAGTGATTCATCACTTACATATAACACCCAGTGCTTATCACAACTGCCCCCCTTAATACCCATCACCCATTTAGACCATCCCATTGCCCCTGGCAACCCTCAGTTTATTCTCTATATAACGTTAAGAGTCTCCTATGGTTTGTCTCCCTCTCTTTTTTTCCCCCTTTCCCTTATGGTCATCCGCTTTGTTTCTTAAATTCCACATATGAGTGAAACCATAAAAATATGGACTATGTCACAAATTTGTGCATCATCCTTGTGCAGGGGCCATGTTAATCTCTTTATCGGGGTGCTTGGGTGGCTAAGTTGGTTAAGAGACTGCCTTCAGCTCAGGTCATGATCCTGGAGTCCCAGGATCAAGTACTACATTGGGCTCCCCGCTTCTCCCTCTTTTTTTTTTTTTTTTTAAATATTTCATTCATTTATTTGACAGAGAGAGAGATCACAAGTAGGCAGAGAGGCAGGCAGAGAACAGAGGAGGAAGCAGGCTCCCTGCTGAGCAGAGAGCCCGATGCGGGCCTCGATCCCAGGACCCTGAGATCATGACCTGAGCCAAAGGCAGAGGCCCAACCCACTGAGCCACCCAGGTGCCCCTGCTTCTCCCTCTGACTTCTCTCTCTCCCCCTCTCTCAAATAAATAAATAAATAAATCTTTTTTTTAAAAAATCTCTTTATCGTTCCAATTTTAGTCTATGTGCTGCCAAAGTGAGCTGACTTTTAGATGTTAACCTATGTACTTTATTTTACATCCTGTGAAGAGGCTCATTATGCCTACCATCCCGCTATTAGGAATGACGCTAATACGGATGACCAATTTCAAGAGATGACAATACCCCCATTTAAAGTTTCACTTTTTTCACCTATGCCTAGTAAATGATCTATGAGATGACAATTCAGAACTATGTGAATATTGTTCTTTATTAACTCATGTCTTAACGGGTTTAGCATTCATTAATGAACCTTGCCTGAATCAAATATTTCCTCAAGGTTTGCAAAATGTTGATTATTCTAATCCTATTATCCCTTCTATTAGCTAGCTAGCATTCACCTAGAAAGAAGAGCTTTACCTCGGGAAACTGGAAATACTTGTTTACCATGAAATTCAATTCAAAAGGTGGAACAGGGTACCTGAGTGGCTCAGGTGCTTAAGCCTCCAACTCTCAACTTTGGCTCAGGTCATGATCTCAGGGTCATGGGATAGAGCCCCGCATAGGGCTCTGAATTCAGAGTGAGTTCAGAGCATGGTCAGCTTCAGATCCTCTCTCCCTCTGCCCCTCCCCCCAACTTCTGCTCATACACTCTCTCCCTCTCTAAAATAAACAAAAATCTTAAAAAAAAAAAAAGGTAGAATAAATGCCCAATTCATTCTTTTAATTACCAGTTTTCAGAGTGAGTAACTGATATAATAACCACTGCAATGGCAAAATTATTTAAGTTCTCTTTAGTTTTATTAGGAACTCATGAATTTTCATATACTATGATTCAATCAGTTATAGTAGTTACTTTATTAGTATTATTTTGATGCTCTAACTGTCCAACTCCAATCGATGACAGCCCTTTCATGCTGGGTCCTAGATTCTTTAGACACAAACCCATCCTCATAAGCTTATCTAATCCTTGATTCAGACCTGGTCAGGTATTTTTATAAGCCCCGAGTTCTTTCAATGGGTGATGGTACCTAAAAAGATTAAAATCTGGGCCCTAGGGGTATTCAGTGCTAGAGGATTATCTGGAACAGTTTAAAGAGTACAAAAACTATTTCTTACAGTTTTTGAAAGGGATCACTCTATGAAACCATTTGAACATTTATTTTTTGTCCACTTCTGTGTACTTACTTTTTAGGAAGTACTTTCTTGTGACAACATTTTGAATTTCTTCATTGGTTATTAACTGTTCCAGTTTTCTCCATGTTTGAATAAATGATGAAATTTTATACAGCTTGATAAAATAACCAATTTTTCAAATGTATTTGCACATAGCCTTATAAAGTCTTTCATAAGCCTTTTAATTTCTTCTGTATCTGTGGGTCTCTAGTTACTTCCTCATTCTCTGTCCTAATAGCCTTTATCTGGGCTTACTCACTTTTCTTGATTAGGATATATAGCAGGTAATCAATTTACCGACTATTTTTTCTTTGAAAAAAGTAATTACTTTTGAAGTTGAATTGAAGTTACAATGTCAATTCTACTGTTCCATTTACTGTTTTAGCCTTATAAATTGTTTACTCTTGCCTATCAATTAACTGCTTAACAAATGGGACAAAAAATTCACTCTTTAGACAAATAAAGTGGAATAAAATTCCTTACATTTAAATACTAGAACATAAAAAGGATTCTTATAGAACTGAGTTTCACCCATACATATAACATTTCTTTCTTTCTAACTGCATCAAGTTTAAAATAATTAGCAATTTTAAAAAATCATATTCTTACCTCTTTTGTAGCACCTGCTCTTCCAGGTTCATGACTTATACAAAAAGGGCCAGTTTTCCATGCCTCTGTGTCTCCACAGTCACAAAATCCCCCTCCAGTAGAAGTATGCATCTGATAAATGAAAAATGAGTTTGTCTTGACTTTAAAACATATGACAAAGCAAGAAGGATGAAGATGACCCAAGTAATAAATGTTCCCCAATACTTAAAACTTAACTGTCATTAATATAATAGAAACCAAATAAACCAAAACCCATTTTAGCTAACCAAAATAGGTAAAAATCTGAATACTTAATCACAACAAAAATGAGCCTTCAAAATTGACAAAATTTTGAAACAAAGATGCTTTGAAACATCTAATTTTTAAATAATGGTTTTTAAAATTGTATACTATGGAGAACAGACTGTGAAGTGTGTAAAAAAAAAAAAAATCTACCCACTATGCAAAACCTAGAATGCTTGAGTAATGACATTTTTCTGTTTGAATACACTTCTAAAAATTATTATAATACTTAGTTAAGAAATATCAATTTGATGTTGCATTGCAACTAAAATTATTTACTTTTATTATTATTATTATTATTTACTATTTACTTTTCCTTTCAGGATTCCTGCAAACAATAAAAAAAATGATACAATATATATGAATTCAAATACAGGATGATGACAATGGCCTGATTTTGAATTTTCCCCAAAACCTCCCTCTCCAAAACATAAAATAAATGAGGAGGAAAATAAAACCACATGGGATTCATGTCTGCAGCATTACTGAGAGATGAAAAATAAATGCCACAGCCTTCAAATGACTTGTTCCATTAGAGTTCCTGTTGTCTATCACTTCAAGCCCACAAATGAAGATGAGAGACGACCTTAAGGGGCTCCATGAAAGGAAACAGAGGGGTACTGAGGCCTTAGATGAGGCACTAAAAAGCTATGCCCAATGTTGAGGAACATAGGTTGAGACTTAGCAGTTCTCAAGGAAAGATCAAAAGTGAGCATGACCAGAAGTGGCAACCTGAGAGAAGCATTGCTTTTGGGGGGAAATGAAGTATGTTAAAAAACAGTGACAAGCCCTCAACAGTGTGGCAGTAAATGAAGCAAGGAAACAAAAAGGGAATATTAAGGATCCTACAGAAATGAGAGAAAAAAAAATAGACCCAACGCTCTCCTCATCTTACCTCTACCGCCAACATCATCTATAAAAGAAATTACATAGAAGAGAACCAACTGACAGGAGAGCACTTGTGGATGTTGCCCATGAAATAAAAAGAACACAAGCAGACCATATTCATACAAAACTATTACCAAAAAAGAAAGGCAAAAATGCAGTAAGAGCCAAAACCCAATCACAAAGCTAAAGGAAACTGTAATATAAGTCTCCAAACTTAAGTACATAGCCTCAAGCAAATATTTGGCGGATATGAAAGCCCTTAATCAGATTAAAGCATCTTTAGTTAGAAATAAAGAAACTAAGAACAAAAGGGGACAAAAAATAAATGAGACCTGACTGAACTCGGGGGTGGGGGTGGGGGGACACAGAAGAGAACTAGAAAATCCTATCATAAATGAATTCTAAATTACAAAGTGCCCAAGACAATAATTCAAGTGAAACTTAATAAATAACATTAAGCAAAGCAGGAAAAACAATCAAGAAATGACAATGTGATAATTAAATATAGGGTCAGAGAGAAAGGGGTTGCAACAGAAAACAGGCGTGACTAGAGTCACCAAAGAAGAAAAGCTAAACAATGAAACAGAGCTGATATTTAAAATTGTAATCTAAGGAAACTTCCCTAAAATAAAAGAAGATATGAAACTGCATACTAAAAGCACCCACAAGTAACTAAAACTCACCTAGTATGATCAACTCAGAAGCATATCCTACTAAAGTTTTAAGACTTTAAAGATAAATGTCCTCACACTTTCTGGCAAAAAGATGAAATAACATAGCAGCAAGAAAAAGACTGCTATCAGACTTCTCAATGACAACACATAAAACAAGACAATAGCAAAGCTGTATTTTCAAGGAAAGAAAATGCAAATCAAGGATGTTATCTCTAATCAAGCTATAAAAATACAATTTTGAACATGTCAGAACATCGGGAATACTATATACATGAGCCCCTCCAGAGGAATCTACTTGAACAGAGTCAGCAAACTTTATGTGTAAAGGAACAGATAGTGGGGTGCCTGAATGGCTCAGTCAGTTTAGCATCTGACTGTTGATCTCAACTCAGGTCTTGATCTCAGGGTCATGAGTTCAAGCCTCTGTCAGGCTCCATGCTGAGCAAGGAGCCTACTTAAAAAAAAAAAAAAAAAAAAAAAAAAAGGAACAGATAGTAAATATGTTAGGCTTTGAATTACTCCAATCTATTATTGCAGTGGAGAAAGAGCCATAGACAATAAATACATAAATGAGCATGGATATATTCCAACAAAACTTGATTTATGGGTACCAGAATTTTAATTTTATGTAATTTTCATGGAATAGGAATTTTAATTTCACATAATTTTCATGTATCATAGCTTATAACTTTTCTTATCTTTTCCCAAACCATCTAGAAATATAAAAACAAACTTAGCTTGCAGGCCATACAAAAACAGGCAAAGAATCAGATTTGACCCACAAACTAGTTCACCAGCTCTCAGAGGATGAGCTTCATCTGACCAAGAGGTGACTAGGAAGACCTCAGAAAAAGGACAAATGGTGAACATTTTATAAACTTAATTGCAGAGTTAAGAACAAATCAAAAGTAAGAACATAGATAAAGAATGTAAACATTGTATGATCTAACAATCAAAAGAATTACAATTAAAAATCGGGACAAGGGAAAGAGAAAATAACATAAGATTATCAACTAGTGTACAGGTAGTAAGAGGAATTAAAGATATCATTAAAACTGACAGACTAGGGGCACCTGACTTGCACAGTGGGTTAAGTGTCTGCCTTTGGCTCAGGTCATGAGCCCAGGTGTCTCAGATCAGCCCTAGTGGGGCTCCCTGCTCAGTGGGGAGCCTGCTTCTCCCTCTCCCTCTGCGATTCCCCCAACTTGTGCCCTTTGGTTCTATCTCTGTCAAATAAATAAATAAAATCTTTCAAAAAAAAAAAAAAGTAAAAGCATCATCATAGAATAGGGAATGGCATAGTAGCAAGGCACAAAATCTATTACACTTAAAAAAAATCTGGCAAATTTAACATCATACATATTTAAAAATACCAAGACAAATGATAGCATAAATCAAGTTAAAAGGCATAAAACAGATCTTATAAAATCAAATATACACTTAACTTATGATTCAGCAATCCTACTTTTAGGTCACCCAAAAGAAACGCAAACAATTTGCCCACATAAAGACTTGTACATGAATGTTTAAAGAAGCTTTATTTAAAAGCCGGAAACAGGGGCGCCTGGGTGGCTCAGTTGGTTAAGCGACGGCCTTCGGCTCAGGTCATGATCCTGGAGACCTGGGATCAAGCCCCACATCGGGCTCCCTGCTCGGTGGGAAGCCTGCTTCTCCCTCTCTCACCCTCCCCCTGCTTGTGTTCCCTCTCTAGCTGTGTTTCTCTGTCAAACAAATAAAATCTTAAAAAAAAGAAAAAGAAAAGCCAGAAACAGGGACACCTAGGTGGCTCAGTCGTTAGGTGTCTGCCTTCAGCTCAGGTCATGATCCTGGAGTCCAGGGATCCAGCCCTGCATCAGGTTCCCTGCTCAGCAGGAAGCCTGCTTCTCCCTCTCTCACTCCCCCTGCTTGTGTTCCCTCTCTAGCTGTGTTTGTCATATAAAAATATAATCTTAAAAAAAAAAAAAGCTGGCAACAACTCAAATGTACACCAACAGATGAAAAATAATAAACTGTAGCATAAGGATGCCTGGGTGGCTCAGCTGGTTGAGTGACTGCCTTTGGCTCAGGTCCTGATCCCGGAGACCCGGGATCGAGCCCTGCATCCGGCTCCCTGCTCGGTGGGAAGCCTGCTTCTTCTCCCTCTCTCACTCCCCCTGCTTGTGTTCCCTCTCTATCTGTGTTTCTCTCTGTCAAATAAATAAAATCTTCAAAAAATAAAATAAAATAAAATAAGAAATAAACTGTAGCAGATCCACACAATGGCATACTATTCAGCAATAAAAAGGAACAAAAATGCTGATATATGAGAGGATCTCAAAGGTAATATGCTAAGAGAAAAAAGCCAAGCAGGAGACTCTACATACTATATGATATCATTTATATGACATTCTGAAAAGGCAAAAATATAGGGACAGAAAACATTTCGGTGACTGCCAGAAACCAAGAGTATGAAGGCAAGACGACTGAATACAAAGGGAATATGGTGGACAGGCAAACATATCTTGATTGTGGGGGTGGTTACTGAACTGAATCATGGTTGGGAAAACTTAAAACTGTACACCTTTAGTATAGATTTTATTTTATATAAATTATATCTCAAATCTCACTTAAAAACAAAAGTTTTTTAAAAACAGTAAGAATTTGTCAAGTATGTAACAGCGATTAAACAAATAGAATACAGAAGAAATTAAATATACAATTAAAACATGAAAAGATGTTACTACTACAAATAGATACGTCAACTTAATGACATTCTTCAATAATCTGAAATCTAATAGATGGCAAAATGTAAAAAAAAGACTGATTAAAGATTAGGGACAGTTGTGGAAAAAGAACATTTTCATATTCTTTTTTTTGCTAAGATTTTTATTTGAATCATTCTCAATGGGGAAAAGCTGACAGCCTTCCCACTGAGATCAGGAACAAGACAAGGATGCCCACTCTCGCCACTGTTGTTCAACATAGTACTAGAAGTCCTAGCAACAGCAATCAGATAACGAAAAGAAATAAAAGGTATTCAAACTGGCAAAGAAGTCAAACTCTCTCTCTTCATAGATGACATGATACTTTATATGGGAAACCCAAAAGACCCCACCCTCAAACTACTAGAACTCATACAGCAATCCAGTAATGTGGCATGATGCAAAATCAATGCACAGAAATCAGTTGCGTTCTTATACACTAACAATAAAAATATAGAAAGGGAAATTAGAGAATTGATTCCATTTACTATAGCACCAAAAACCAGAAGGTACCTTGGAATAAACCTAGCCAAAGAGGTAAAGGACCTGTATGTACTCAAGGAACTACAGAGCACTCATGAAAGAAATTGAAGACACAAAAAGATGGAAAGCATTCCATGCTTATGGATCAGAAGAATAAACAGGTTAAAATGCCTATCCTAGGCTCAGTGCGTTAAGCCTCTGCCTTCGGCTCAGGTCATGATCTCAGAGTCCTGGAATCAAGGCCCGCATTGGGCTCTCTGCTCAGCGGGGAGCCTGCTTCCTCCTCTCTCTCTACCTGCCTCTCTGCCTATCTGTGATCTCTCTCTCTCTCTGTCAAATAAATAAATAAAATCTTAAAAATTAAAAAAAAAAGTCTATACTGCCCAGAGCAATCTATACTTTCAATGCCATCCTGATCAAAATTCCACCGGCATTTTTCAAAGTGCTGGAACACTGTATGGAACCAGAAAAGACCACGAATTGCTAAGAAAATGTTGAAAAGAAAAACAAAGCTGGGGTATCACATTACCTGATTTCAAGCTTTACTACAAAGCTGTGATCACCAAGACAGCATGGTACTGGCACAAAAACAGACACACATAGACCAAAGGTACAGAGTAGAGAGTCCAGATATGGACCCTCAACTTTATAGCCAAATAATTTTCAACAAAGCAGGAAAAAACAACCAGTGGAAAAAAGACAGTGTCTTCAATAAACGGTGCTGGGAAAATTAGACAGCTATGTATAGAAGAAAGACACTAGACCACTCTCTTACACCATACACAATGATAAACTTGAAATTGATGAAAGACCTCAACGTGAGGCAAGAATCTATCAAAATCCTAGAGGAGAATGAATATAGGCAGTAACCTCTTCAACATCGGCCACAGCAACTTCTTTCAAGACATGCCTCCAAAGGCAAAGGAAACAAAAGTGAAAAGAACTTTTGGGACTTCATCAAAATAAAAAGCTTCTGCACAGCAAAGGAAACAATCAGCAAAACAAAGAGGCAACCCACGAAATGGGAGAAGATATTTGCAAAGTACAAACAAAAGGCTGACACTCAAGATCTATAAAGAACTCCTCAAACTCAACAACCAAAAAAAAAGATGATCACATCAAAAAATGGGCATAAGACATGAACAGACAATTCTCCAAAGACATCTAAATGGCCAACCGACACATGAAAAAGTGCTCAACATCCCTCAGCATCAGGGAAATACAAATCAAAACCACAGTGAGATACCACCTTACACCAGTCAGAATGGCTAAAATTAACAAGTCAGGAAACGACAGATGTTGGTGAGGATGTGGAGAAAGGGGAACCATCTTACACCGTTGGTAGGAATGCAAGTTGGTGCAACCACTTTGGAAAACACTGTGGAGAGTCCTTAATAAATGAAAACTAGAACTACCCTATGACCCTGCAATTGCTCTACTGGGTATTTACCACAAAGATACAGATGTAGTGAAAAGAAGGGCCATATGTACCCCAATGTTCACAGCAGCAATGTCCACAATCGCCAAACTGTGGACAAAGCCAAAATGCCCTTTAATAGATGAATGGATAAAGAAGATACAGTCCATATATACAATGGAATATTATCCCTCCATCAGAAAGGATGAATACCCAATTTTTGTATCAACATTGATGGGACTGGAGGAGATTATGCTGAATGAAATAAGCCAAGCAGAGAAAGTCAATTATCAAATGGTTTCACTTACTCATGGAGAGCATAAGGAGTAACATGGAGGACATTAAGAGAAGGAAAGGAAATGTGAACTGGAGTAAATCAAAGAGGGAGATGAAGCATGAGAGACTGTGGATTCTGAGAAACAAACTGACGGTTTTGGAAAGGAGGGGTAGGGGAGGATGGGTGAGCCTGGTGGTGGGTATTAAGGAGGGCACATATTGCCTGGAGCACTGGGTGTGGTGCACAAACAATGAATCTTAGAACACTGAGAAAATAAAATAAAATACATTATTAAGAAAACATTTTTATTTGAGAGAGAGAAAGCATAAGCAGGGGTGAGTGGCAGAGGGAAAGGGAGAAGCAGACTCCCTCCTGAGCAGGGTACCCCAACGCCGGGCTCAAGCCCAGGACCCCAGGATCATGACCCGAGCTGAAAGCAGACACTTAACTGACTATGCCACACAGGCGCAAACTTTTAAATGCATATACCCTTCAATCCAGAAAATCTCTAAATATCTAGCCTCCGTATTCTTGAGTATATATATGCTGGTTCATATGAAAACAGAGGTATATGTGTACATTTCAATATTTGTTAGTCAGTGAAAAACTGGAAACATAATTGTCTAAAAAAAGGAGAGGGTTAAATATATGATGATATAATCCCACAAAGGAATACATGCAACAATTAATAAGGTATGAGAGTTGTTATATGTATCAACATAAAATTATCCCATGACATACTGTTAGGTCAAAAACAAATTGCAAGACAGGATATACAGTAAGATCTCATTTATATACACACACACATATACACACCCCTCCTAAACATATAATGTGTGTGCGTATTTGTAAATACATAAAGATTTGTAAGGATGTATATCCACTAAAGCATATTTAGTTTAACAAAGAAAGTACATTGGGACAGAATGGCAATTATAATTTTTATTTATATTTTTCTGTATTGTTTGAATTTTTTTTTAAAGATTTTATTTACCTACTTGACAGAGAGAAACATAGCTAGAGAGGGAACACAAGTAGAGGGAGTGACAGAGGGAGAAACAGGCTTCCTGCTGAGCAGGGAGCCCGATGCAGGGCTCGATCCCAGGACCCTGGGATCATGACCTGAGCTGAAGGCAGTCGCTTAACCAACTGAGCCACCCAGGCGCTCCTTGTTTGAATTTTTTAAAAGGTAGTTTTTTTGGGCGCCTGGGTGGCTCAGAGATTAAGCCTCTGCCTTCTGCTCAGGTCATGATCTCAGGGTCCTGGGATTAAGGCCCGCATCAGGCTCTCTGCTCAGCAGGGAGCCTGCTTCCTCCTCTCTTTCTCTGCCAACTTGTGATCTTTCTCTCTGTCAAATAAATAAACAAAATCTTAAAAAAAAAAAAAAAAAAAAAAAAAAAAGGTGGGGTGCCTGGGTAGGCTCAGTCATTAAGCATCTGCCTTCAGCTCAGGTCATGATCCCAGAGCCCTGGGATCGAGCCCTGCATCGGGCTCCCTGCTCCAGAGGAAGCCTGCTTCTCCCTCTCTCACTCCCCCTACTTGTGTTCCCTCTCTAGTTATGTTTCTCTCTGTCAAATAAATAAACAAAATCTTTTAAAAAAAAAAAAGATAGTTTTATTATTGCCTGGATAAATTATTTTTTAGTGTTGTGTATCAAAGACAATATAAGAATATAAATTTCATCATGTAGGATTATAGCAGGCTGATGTTAAAATAGACCCTCACGATTATTTTTATAATTAAATGTTAGCTATCCGCTCTACCTATGATCTAGTCCTTTTGATCCCAACACTTCAAGAGACATTTGTTGAAAGCCTCTATAGCCCAGGTGCTATGAAAGACACAGGAGGTGTAAAGTACATGAGACCTAGGCCTTGTCTTTCGGAGTTTACAGTCATTGGGGGATGAAGGACACATAAATATATCACTGCAATTTAGTAAATGGAAAATAGAGACATACACAGGAAAGGGACAGAGAAAAAGAAGACTGGTAGTAGGCTTTGTTTTCTTCTCCAGATTTATTTTAATTGACCTTGCAACGTGTTCAATAAAAGGATACCAATGTTAGAAGCTGGCCTAGCTTTGGTATCAGCTTCCAAGACACAAGAAGATCCTAGTTAGGTGAACTCAGCCACTATTTTGGTTCTGTTTGATCAAAGCTACATTATTGCCATCGCGCCTTCCTGGAATTTAATCTACTTAGCAAATCAATGACCTTGGCCCCGTCAGTAAGGATGATGGCAAAATAAACACCCTTGTTCCTATGATCCAGGAAGATAGCAAAGTAGCAATACAGGAGTATTTCACTTTCACCATTCCAGAATAAGCAAAGAAAAACAACATCATAACCTAGAAAACACTTTACAATGAACTGGGAAAAAATTGTTTTAAGTTGGGTTCAGTTGGAAAGGTTTTAGTTTTTTTTTAAGATTTTATTTATTTATTTGACAGACAGAAACACAGCTAGAGAGGGAACATAAGCAGGGGGAGTAGGAGAGGGAGAAGCAGGCTCAACCCCAGGACCCTGGGATCATGACCCAAGCCAAAGGCTGATGCCTAACAACTGAACGACCAGTTGAAAGGTTTTAGTTTAAAGGGTTTCTGTTTAAAGATTTCTGCAGGTTCTGTGGGATTCCATACCACTACTTATAGTGCATTTGGGATAATTCTTTCCTGAAGCACTTTGGTAAAATGTACTAAGAACCTTTTAAATCCATTTATTTTATTTTATTTATTTAATTGATACAGAGAGTGCACAGGTAGGCAGAGCGGCAGGCAGAGGGAGAGGGAGAAGCAGGATCCCTGCTGAGCATGAAGCCCGATGTGGGACTCGATCTCAGAACCCTGGGATCATGACCTGAGCGGAAGGTCAGCCGCTTAATCGACTGAGCCACCCAGGTCTCCCTTAAATTCATTTTTTTTTAAAAGATTTTATTTATTTATTCGACAGAGAGAAACACAGCGAGAGAGGGAACACAAGCAGGGGGAGCGAGAGAGGGAGAAGCAGGCTTCCCGCTGAGCAGGGAGCCCGATGTGGGGCTCGATCGCGGGTCTCCGGAATCATGACCTGAGCTGAAGGCAGTCGCTTAACCAACTGAGCCCCCTAGGCGCCCCTAGACTTTGTTTTTTATAACAGTTTTAGGTTTAAAGAAAAATTAAGCAGAAAATAACAAGTTCCCATATACCATACCCCTTCTTCCCGGGACCAGCTTCCCCTGTAATTGACATTAAATTAGAGGGATACATTTGTTGCAAGTAAGGAGTCAATGTTGATACATTATTATTAAGTAATGTCCATAATTTACATGAGGCTTATTTGTGTTGCATACTTTTTTGGTTCTAACATATTAATAATGACATGCATATGCCACTACAGTACCATACAGGAGAGTTTTACTACCCTAAATACCCTCTGAGCTCCACCTATTCATTCTTCCATCCGTCCCACCACCATTCCTCAGGCCCTGACCTTTTTAGTCTCCACAGTGTTGCCTTTCCCAGAATGTGATACAGCTAGAACCATTTACAGTAGCTTCTTTCTTTTTGTAATATGCATTTAAGGTCCTGTCATCTCTTTTAGTAGCTCATTTGTTTTTATCTGAAGAATATTCCATTGTATTGGCATACCAAAGTTGGTTCATCTATTCATTTATTGATGGACATCTTAGTTGCTTCCAAGTTTTGGCAAAGGTGAAAAAAGCTACTATAAACATTCTTGTGCAGTTTTGTAAGTTTTCAGCTTATTTGGGTAAATATTAAGGAACACAACTGCCGGATCATATGGTTACAGTATGTTTACTTCTGCAAGAAACTGCCAAAATGTCTTCCAAAGTAGCTGTACCATTTGGCATTTCCCCCAGGAATGAGTAAAAGTTCCTGTTGCTCCTAACCTCATCAGCATTTGGTGCTGTCAGTGTTTTGGATTTTGGCCTTCTAAAAGGTGTGTACTGGCACTTCATTCTTGCTTTAATTTAATAACAGATGATGCTAAGCATTTTTCATGTACGTGCTGGTCATTTACAGATCTTCTTGGTGAAGTCTGTTTCAAATTTTGCCCATTTTTTACCTGAGTTGTTTGTTTTCTGTTTAATTTTATGAGTACTTTGTATGTTTTGGATACCAGTCCTTTGTCACATACATGTATTGCAGACTTTCATCTCATCTGTGGCTTGTTTTTATTTCCTGAAATGTCCCTATTTTTTTAATCTGAGAACCTATCCTAAGGAAATAATCCTACATATAGAAAAGTGATTCACACATAAAGATATTTATAGCAGGGTACCTGGGTGGCTTAGTTGGTTAAGCATCTGAATCTTCATTTTGGCTTGGGTCATGACATTAGGGTGGTGAGTTTGAGCCCTAGGTTGGGTTCCACATTCAATGTGGAGTCAGTTTGAATTTCTCTCTATCTCCCTCTGCCCCTCCCCCTACTCACATATACACCCTCTAAAATACATTACTCTTTGGGGCACCTGGGTGGCTGAGTTGTTAAGTGTCTGCCTTCAGCTCAGGTCATGATCCTGGAGTTCTGACATCAAGCCCCTGCATGGCCTGCTTCTCCCTCTTTCACTCCCGCTGTTTGTGTTTCCTCTCTAACTGCATTTCTTTCTGTTAAATACATAAATAAAACCTTTTAAAAAAATTCTAAAATAAAATAAAATAGATTAATCTTTTAAAAAAAGATGTTTATAGCAACACTGCTTATCATAAAAAAACACAACTGCATCCTAATTACGTTTCCCCAATAATAGGTAAAGAGTTAAAATAAACTATGGTTAGGTATTATATACATAGTATGTTTTAAAAGAAACACCAAAAACTGAGTGTATAATTTATATATTTTGCTTTTTCCATATAAAAGCATACCATGAGAATTTTTTCTTTCACAACTTTCTAAACTTCATTTGGAAACATTTTTTTCTGATTAAAGGGGTGAAGATGGGCATAGCTCAGAAATTATACAGGTTCAGTTTCAGATCACTGAAATACAGCAAATAGCATGATAAAGTGAGTAAAATGACTTTTTTGGTTTCCCAGTACTTATAAAAGTTACATTTACACTATACTATAGTCTATTAAGTATCTAAGTTATTAAGTGCCATTGTAGCTAAAAAATGATATACATATCTTAATTTAAGAATATTTTACTGTTAAAAATGCTAGCCATCAGTAAGGTTTCAGTAAGTGGTAATCTTTTGGCTAGTGGAAGCTCTTGTCTTGATGTTGATGGCTGCTGACTGATCAGCATGGTGGCTACTGAAGAAGGTGGACTGTAGCAATTTCTTAAAATAAGACAACAATGAAGCATACCACATTGACGGACTCATGAACAATTCCTGTTCCATGCAATGCTATCTGATTAGCGCTTTATCCACACTAGAACTTCTTTCAATACTGAAGTCAATTCTCTCCAACCCTGTCCCTAAGTTATCAACCGTGTTTATGGAACATTCTAAATCTTTTGTTGTCATTTTAACAGTCTTCACCACGGGCAGATTCTGAGACCACTTTCGCTGCCCACCCATCAAAAGCAAGTCCTCATCCATTACAGTTTTATCATGAGCGTGCAGCAATGCAGTCACATCTTCGGGCTCCATTTCTCATTTCAGTTCTTTTGCTATTCCTACCACATCTACAGTCATTTTCCTCCAATGAAGTCCTGAACCCCTCAAAGTCATCCTTGAGGGCTGGAATCAACTTCTTCCAAATTCCTGTTCATATTTTTTTCCTTCTTCACATGAATCATGAATGTTCTCAATGGCATCTAAAATGATGAATCCTTTCTATAAACTTTTCAATTTACTTTGTCCAGACCAATCACAGGAATCACTATCTATAGCAGCTGTGGTTTTATGATATGGTTTCTTAAATAAGACTTGAAAGTTGAAATGACTCCTTGATCCACAGGCTGCAGAATGGATGCTGCTAGCATCAAAACAACATTAATCTTACTGAACTCTTGGGTGATCAGATGCACTGTCAATGAACTGTCATATTTTGAAAAGAACCTTTTATCTGAGGAGTAGGTCTCAACAGTGAGATTAAAATATTCAGTAAACCATGTTGTAAACAGAAATGTTGTCACCCAGGCTTTGCTGTTCCATTTACAGAGCAGAAACTAGTTTTCATGTGATTCTTAAGTGCCCTAAGACATCAGCTGCATTAGCCCCCAACAAAAAAGTCAGCATGTCTTTTGAAGCTTTTACGCCAGGCAATGCCTCCTCTCTTCTTCCAATACAAAGCTGTTTTGTCTACACTGAAAATCTGCTGTTGAGCAGAGACAACAGATCTCAGCTAGTTCTCCTGGAGAACTTGTTGCAGCTTGTACACCAGCACTTAGCGCTTCACCTCGCACCTTGTGTCACGGGGATGGCTTCTTTCCCTAACCCAAACTCTGCTAGCTCCCAACTTTTTCAGTACCTTTCTCACTCCTCTCAGCCTTTACAGAATTGAAGAGCATTTACAGTCTTGCTCCAGAGTAGGCTTTGGCTTCAGGGACTGTTGTGGTTGATTTGACCTTCTATCCAGAACCCTCAGAATTTTTCTTATCAGCAATAAGGCTGTTTTGCTTTCTAATCATTCATGTGTTCACTGGAGTAGCACTTTTAATTTCATTCAAGAACTTTTCTTTTGCATTTACAACTTAGCTAACTGGCATAAGAAGTCTGGCTTTCAGGCCAACTCAGTTTTCACCATGCCTTCCCCACTAGGCTTAATCATCTCTAGCTTTTGATTTGAAGTAAAAGATGTGTGACTCTTCCTTTCACTTGAACACATACAGGCTACTGCAGGGTTATTAACTGGCATAATTTCAATACATTTGGGTTTCAGGAAATAGGGAGGCCTGAAGAGATAGGCAGAGAGGGAGGCAGAGAAAGAGGCTAGAAGCAGGTTCCCTGCTGATCAGAGAGCCTGACGTGGGGCTCGATCCCAGGACCCTGGGATCATGACCTGAGCCAAAGGCAGAGGCTTAACCCTCTGAGCCACCCAGGCGCTCCTTAAGTTCTACAATTTTAACAGCTTTTTTTTTTTTTAAGATTTTATTTATTTGTTTGAAAGAAAGAATGAGAAAGAGCATGAGGGGGAGAAGGTCAGAGGGAGAAGCAGACTCCCTGTGGAGTTGGGAGCCCCATGTGGGGCTCAATTCCAGGACTCGATTCCAGGACTCTGGGACCATGACTCGAGCCAAAGGCAGTGGCTTGACCAACTGAGCCACCCAAGTGCCCAAGAGATTTCAACTACACAATACCAAGTTACCAACTATAGTAACCATATCGTACGTTAGATCCTAAGACCTTCTTTATCTTAGTTTTCTTAAGGGAAAAATTACAGAGAACCTAGAGATCATGAAGAGTCACATTCACACAGCAGAACAAATAGTTCAAAATTTCAACTTTGTTATTTTCATGTTCTCAAGTTGTTTGGACTATTCTGCCATTAAAAGTTTTTCTTGGGGGCGCCTGGGTGGCTCAGTGGGTTAAAGCCTCTGCCTTCGGCTCAGGTCATGATCTTGGCGTCCTGGGATCGAGGCCTGCATCGGGCTCTCTGCTTGGCAAGAAGCCTGCTTCCTCCTCTCTCTCTGCCTACCTCTCTGCCTACTTGTGATCTCTCTCTCTGTGAAATAAATAAATAAAATCTTTAAAAAAAAAAAGTTTTTCTTGGTTCTTCTTTACACAGTATCCAATCTTTGGTCTGTCCCATCATTACACTTCTTCTTCTTCTCTAGAACAATACATATCCCTTCTTATCTCTTCCAATATTTTTTTTAATGGCTGTTTTCTTTGATTAAGTGTTTTATTTCACAAAAAATATATACAGTAAGGTAAGTTACAAAGGTAAGTTACAGGTAAGTTACAAAGTAAAACAATGAAATTAACATCCATGAATCCAGCACCCAATGGAAGAGAATCTTAATACTGCTGAAACTGCCTATCACAACCCACAAAATGGGAGAAGATATTTGCAAATGACACTACCGACAAAGGGCTGGTATCCAAGATCTATAAAGAACTACTCAAACTCAGCATCCAAAAAGAAGATGAACACATCAAAAAATGGGCAAGAGACATGAAGAGGCATTTCTCCATAGAAGATATACAAATGGCTAATAGACACATGAAAAAATGTTCAGCGTCACTAGCTATCAGGGAAATTCAAATCAAAACCACACTGAGATACCACCTTACACCAGTCAGAATGGCCAAAATTAACAAGTCAGGAAACAACAAGTGTTGGAGAGGCGGCAGAGAAAGGGGAACCCTCTTACACTGTTGGTGGGAATGCAAGTTGGTGCAGCCGCTTTGGAAAACAGTGTGGAGATTCCTTAAAAAATTAAAAATAGAGCTACCCTATGACCTTTCAATTGCACTACTGGGCATTTACCCCAAAGATACAGATGTAGTCAAAAGAAGGGCCATATGTACCCCAATGTTCATTGCAGCAATGGCCACAATCGCCAAACTGTGGAAAGAGCCAAGGTGCCCATCAACAGATGAATGGATAAAGAAGATGTGGTACATACATACAATGGAGTACTATGCCTCCATCAGAAAGAATGAATATCCAACTTTTGTAGCAACATGGACTGGACTGGAAGAGATTATGCTGAGTGAAATAAGCCAAGTGGAGAAAGTCAAGTATCACATGGTTTCACTTACTTGCGGTGCATAAGGGGTTAATATAGAAGACAGTAGGAGAAGGAAAGTAAATGCGAAGTAGGGTAATACAGGGGGAGAAACAAAACAAGAGAGACTTTGGACACAGAAACAAACTGAGGGACTTGGAGGGAAGGGGGTAGGGGGATAGGAGAGCCTGTTTGTGGGTACTGAAGACACCTATTGCATGGAGCACTGGGTGTGGGGAATGGGCAAGGAATCTTGGAACACTGAAAAAAAAAATTTTTAAGTAACAATAAAAAAAAAAAAGAAACTGCCTATCAGATCATCCAGAGTCCCATTCTCTTACCTGCCCTAAAAGTTACTACTCACCTGTATTATGCTTATTAGTCATTCACTTGCTTTTCTTTAAAAGTGTCACCACACATATAGCTATTCCAGAGAGATTCTATCAATTTATTCTCCTATCAAAAGTGATCTTTTCCCTTCACACACACATCTGATGGATAATATTTTTTAAAGTTTATAGATATCATCTTTTATTAGTCATAAAACAGCCCATCCTTCTCAAGACTCAAAGATTCCTGAGTAAGTCATATAAGCACCTTCTTCTGTAAGAAGAGCCCTGCAACACTTCAAGATGGCAAACCTAGGTATGCTCCATAAAAGAGTGCTTTGCGGTGGTGATATAAATTGGTAAGCTTTAAAAACTTGAAGGTAACTTGGTGAAAAGGTTCCCAAGATTTAACAAACAAGTTTTTACCAGTCTATAGAGAAACCAGGAAAGGAAGAAATGTAGCAAGCTCTTTCACAGAGCTATCTGGATACAACTTAAAAGGACTGGTCTTTATTCTGGGATTATCCTACTTTCTTGGAATTAAATGCCTTTTCCTTTATAAAATGATAGGAAATGGCAGGTATACTTGTTTGTTGTCCATGTGTCCTTTTTAAAATTAAAACTGACTTTACTTGGCCAAAAAAACCCTAAAAACTCTATTTCTCATTCAAAGATTTTGCAAGCTGTACTGACCCACAAAATCTCAAAGCTTGGAAAGCGTAAGCTTAGAAGTCTTTAAATCTGAGGAAGTGGAAACTTGGTTTTAAGACTTTTAGCATCTCTGGGTGACAATTAGTCTCCCAGAGTAAAAATGAGAAGAAATTAACAAATTTCTCCTGTCTCTACTTCCAACATTCTTTCTTTGGTTCTCCAGCATAAGAAATACTATAATGAATGGAGGTGATGAAATATGGAATAAAGTTAACAAATGCTTAACTTTATAAATCTCATCCACAATTAGCTTTGCAATCTTGGGAAAACATTTTAACCACACTATACCACAGGTTCCTCAATCTGTCTATATTCTCGTGCACAATAATAATACTACTTATAATCTATACCTATAGCCCATCACCTCCTGAAATAGTAGTAGTAATGTTGAGGCCAGTCTCATAACATGAATCACGCTTTCAACTCTGTGGAAGACACAGATATACCTTCAAGATGTTATATAAATTTACACAGGACCTCAACATGTTTAACAGGATGTTATAGAGAACCATCAATAACATCAGCATCTTCCTAAGCTCAGAGTATACAAAGTATGCAACCAATACAAATATTTGAGAAATACATTTCAGCTCAAAATAACAAAGTTGTCTAAAAATGTAACATGTAAGGAAAAAGCTTTCAACTACATTAGTAACTAGGAAAATTAAGACCACAATGTGATACTGTTACATACCCATCAGACTGGCTAAAATTAAAATGACTGACAAGACCAAATCTTCCAAGAATGTGCAGCTATGGAAACTCTCCCATACTGCTGGACAGACTATAAATTAGTGTAAACACTTTGCAAAGCAATGTGACATTATTTATTATAACTGAAGATTCACATACCCTAGAATTCAGCATTCCATTCCAGGTATATACTTTAGAGAAACCACTGGAGATATGTGCCAAAATATACAAATAAGAATGTTCACAACACAACTGTTCATAACTAGAAACAGTCTACATATGTAGCACAATGAATAAACCACAACATGGATTATTGCACACTATAAGGTCATTGGACAAACTGCAGCTATTATACATAATACTGAGTGAAAGAAGCTATTTAACGAGAAAAAGATACAATAAGACCCCGTCTATATAAAGCTCAAAAATAAATAAAACTATTCAATGTGATTTGAGTGATAAACTATATGAGAAATCAAGGGAACCATTATCACGCAACATTGGAGAAAGGTTCACAACCGGAGAGAGAAAGACTTGATCTAGAAGGGAATAAACAGGAGGCCTCTGAGAGCTGACAATCGTATTCTTGATCTAAGTAGTGGTTACACAGATATTCGCATCATAGTTATTCTCTAAGTTGTTCATATGCTTTATACACTCTTTTGTATAAAAATGATATATCTCACAAAAAAATTACAAAGGGCTGCCTCTTGAGGTAGTAGATCTCTTATCACAGGATATTTAACTAAAGCTAAAGGTTCACATATCAAAGCTATTGCAGCAGGAATTCAAGTACTGGTAAGAACTCAGACTAGATGGCCACCAGGTTCCTGCTAATCTAGAGATTTTTATGGATCTATTTTCATACCTTATAACGATGATTTTTATGAACACTATTCTGGAAGCAGTCCATACAGAGTACACATGTTGGGTCAATTGCACAGTCCCTGAAAAAGATCAAAAATTAGATTCCAAAATTTAGGGGATGCCAATAATGTTTAAGGCATGATTATAATATAACGTGAATGAGTTTCCTGTGTGGTACACAAGCTGAATATGAAAATGTCTTGAACACCAAATTTCAAACAATTTTAGCCATATGTAAATATATAGGTTTGGTTTGCTTCTTAGTCATCCTCATTATTTTGAGTTTTTACCTGATTTCAGACTGTTAAGTTGCAAATCAAAATTAGTTTTATGATAAGTGATAAGCTGTTTTTCCATTATCTGTCATTATCTTACCCTCTTGCATTTATAAATGTTTTTTTATAAACACTGATTGTTCACTGGTAAATGAGGCTTGGATAAAGACAAAATTCACTAGAATGTTTCTTTATTTTCTATATTGTTATGTCCTAAGCAACTATAACAGTGTCGGGCACAAAGTAGGTATTCAATTAATATTTACTGAATGAACAAAAATAATTCAATCTCTCTTAATCTGTTCCCTAATAATAACTCTTAAAAGTCACTATCTTATTTAACATTTTCAGAAAAACATTAAGAGCAAAATAAATTGGTGAAAAATGTAAAAACAATTTTTACAATATCTGATTTAGAAGAGTTGAAGAGATGGAATTGGCAAGTTTAAAAAATGATTTTAAAGCCTACTAGGAAATAAAGATTGCCTAATTATCCTTTTGAAAATGTATATGATTAGGGGCGCCTAGGTGGATCAACTGTTAAGCAACTGCCTTCGGCTCAGGTCATGATCCCGGAGACCCGGGATCGAGTCCCACATCGGGCTCCCTGCTCGGCGGGAAGCCTGCTGCTCCCTCTCTCACTCCCCCTGCCTGTGTTCCCTTTCTAGCTGTGTTTCTCTCTGTCAAATAAATAAAATCTTTGGAAAAAAAAAAAAAAAAGAAAGAAAATGTATATGATCTACTGATCTATTTAAAGCAGAATTTCTCAATCTCAGCAGTACTGACATTCCAAGCTGGGTAATTACTTACTGGGGATAGAGGAGACTGTCCCATGCACTGCAAGATGTTTCAGCAGGAATCCTGTCCTCTATCCACTAGTTGCTAGTACCATTTCCCTAGTTCTAACAATTAAAATGTCTCCATGACACTTTTGGAGAAGTGAGATCTACAAATGTCTATTACACTTTAGATGAAACTAATTGGGCTTCAGTTAAAATATATATAAGAAGATAAACAGGGCGCCTGGATAGCTCAGTGGGTTAAGCTTCTGCTTTCAGCTCAGGTCATGATCTCAGGGTCCTGGGATCAAGGCCCGCATTGGGCTCTCTGCTCAGCAGGGAGCCTGCTTCCTCCTGCCTCTCTGCCTACTTGTGACCTCTCTGTCAAATAAATAAATAAAATCTAAAAAAATTTTAAAAAGAACTAGTGTAAGACTCCTCTGACTTTATTTTTTTTATTTTTATTTATTTATTTATTTTTTAAAGATTTTGTTTATTTGACAGCGAGAAACACCGCGACAGAGGGAACACAAGCAGGGGGAGTGAGAGAGGGAGAAGCAGGCTTCCTGCCGAGCAGGGAGCCCGATGTGGGACTCGATCCCGGGTCTCCGGGATCATGACCTGAGCCGAAGGCAGTCGCTTAACCAACTGAGCCACCCAGGCGTCCCTCCTCTGACTTTAAAAAAAAAAAGATAAACAAATCTTACTACATATGTAGCAAAATAGCACACAAAATATAAAAGCTGACTTTTTTTCCTGAGAAAAGAATGGGATAAAGATACTATTTTCTAAACAACTGTTAACTATAAGTAAACCAGTCAAATCTAGAATTATAATGAAGCCAAAACAATTCTTTGAATTTATGAAGTCTAAAAATTCACTCTTAACCTGAGTTCTAGTAAAGGAGGGAAAAAAACCACTAAAACTAGAGTGCGGCTAAGATCTAAAAGATGAAAACGTCAGGTAGGAGCAGGGAGTAAAAACGTTCTCTGTCCCAGGAGGCCCTCAATAAAGGTTTCCTGGTGGAAAAAAAAAAAAAAAAAAAAAAACGTTCTCTGTGCTACCCTGATGTTTAAGACAACTGCTCTGGGCACCTGGGTGGCTCAGTGGGTTTAAGCCTCTGCCTTTGGCTCAGGTTATGGTCTCAGGGTCCTGGGATTGGGGCCCCGTTGGGCTCTCTGCTCAGCAGGGAGCCTGCTTCCTCCTCTCTCTCTGCCTGCCTCTCTGCCTGTTTGTGATCTCTCTCTCTGTCAAATAAATAAATAAAATCTTAAAAAAAAAAAAAGATAACTGCTCTTAGAAAGGACAAAAATGGGGCGCCTGGGTGGTTCAGTCGTTAAGCAACTGCCTTCGGCTCCAGGTCATGATTCCGGAGACCCGGGATCGCGTCCCACATGGGGCTCCCTGCTCGGCGGGAAGCCTGCTTCTCCCTCTCTCACTCCCCCTGCTTGTGTTCCCTCTCTGGCTGTGTTTCTCTCTGTCAAATAAATAAAATCTTTAAAAAAAAAAAAAAGAAAAGAAAAGAAAGGACAAAAAGCCTATAGCTGCTTCGTTTCCCTACTACCAGCCTTTTCTACTCAACTGAATTCCAACTGTTGTACAGGTCCACAATCTCTTGACACCAAATCTCACTTGGTAGCCAAAACTGACCTGAAAGGACGTGAGAGTGCAGACTTTATTTATACTACTTGCTGTGAATATTCATAGATTTCTTACAGAAATGCTATGTTTGATGATAGGATCCTGCCCTGACACTATTGGGAAAGCTTTCAGAACTCTAAAATACACCTGGCCCCAGGAATTCAGATAAGAGTATGTGGACTATATTATAAACAAGGCAAAAGTCCATCACTTAAATACTTTAAGAGAAGAGAAAAGTAAGACAACTGTCTAAGTGATATATTAAAAACAAGCTATATAAGCAAACACCAATTTATAAGTGCATAATAAAAGGAAATTAAGTATGATTAAGTATGTTATAAATAGTAATAAGCAAAATAAAATAGATAATAAAATAAGTACAAAATACCAAAACTGAAATTACAACCAATCCTGTAAATTTCTAACTCTTACCTACAAGAATATGTTGTCTCTCCACTTTTGAAAACCTTCCCACAGAGTTGAAATGCTCCACTGTGCTTCAGTTTCTCTAAGCAAATATCTGGATCTTCTCCAAATAAGTACCATTCCAGTGGAGTGAATATGGACATTTGTATACTCTCTTCCTGCTTTTCCAAGTCTGGGTCCATTTCAGCGGAATAAATTTCTGGCACCAATTGGGCCAAATGGTGCAAGAATGTACTGTAAAAATCAACTTGCTGATCCCACCACTGAAAGAAAAGAAAATGAAAATTAGGCTTTGTTTCAAATTTCCTCTTGATGATGTACGGGAACAAATACTGGCACAATTCTATAATTTCAGAGTAAGTGATTTATAATGTATCATTTTATCCTTCACCAATACAAAAGCAAAGTGGATAAAAGCAAAGTGGGTAATTAAAAAAAAAACAGCCTTGGAAATAGTGGTTGCCCACATACCACATATACCTGGAAAAAGAAAGAGAAGCTATAGTGGATGAGAATTACCCTTTCCTCTCGGAATGGGCAACTCCTGGTCTGTGAAGACAATTCTATTACCAGTCAGATGCTGTAGAGTGTTCCCCGCACTCTTAGTTTAATTATTTTAAGGAACCTAACATTTACTGAGAGATCAAAATGAATGAGTTCAAGAGTTTTTAGAATGCCAAAAGCACTAAACAGAAAACTGATAAATTCGATTCATCAAAAAGTAAACCTAAATCCTTCTGCTCTTTAAAAGAAACTATTTCAGATGGCTTATTTGGACATGAAAATGTGCTCAACATCATAAGTTAGTAGAGAAATACAAATTAAAATGACAGTGAGATACCCCTACACAACCTATTATATTAAGGTATAAATAAAAATAAAATAAAAAACTGACAATATCAAGTATCAACACGATGCGGAAAACTGGAAAAGGAAAATGCTGGTAGGAACTGAAAATGGTGCACCCACTTTACAAAAGAGTTTGGTAGTTTCTTCGTAGTTACACATATACTTACCTTATGACCCAGCAATCAAACTCTCAAGCATCTACCTCAGAAATGAAAATTTGTGTTCACACAAAAAAGTATACATGAATGTTATAGCATCTTTAAATTGCCAAAACACAGAAATGACCCCATTGTCCTTCAACTGGTGAATCAGAAACAAACTGTTACAGCCAAACCATGGAATACTGCTCAGCAATAGGAATAAGTTATCAATACATGCAACATCAAAATCTATTATTGTAAAAACAGTCTAATTCAATGTACTGCCTCTTAGCACTTGGTGACAGATTCAGTGACAGCATCTGTGTGAACTGAGCAGAGCTCATCTCTGTGCCAAATTACTGATTCCCCTCACATGCGAGTTTTATAGACACTCTACGCAGGTTTCCATTAACACAATTCCACTCTTATCTTCAAACAAGACAGGTTTCCAAGTATCAAGAAATGCCCTGTTAAAAAAGACATTTGAGGATTACTCACTGGCCATTTGGGCTTAAATGTGACGTATGATTACGCTAAACCATCCAACCAGACCAGCCTGACCAATTTTCAATGGCACTCAGTAACAGCGAGCTTAAATGAAGAGAGGTAAGGGAAACAGAAGGTTGAGTGCATGAGGTCTCTACTATCAACTCAATACTGACAATTTAGTTACACTTAACATCCTTCCAATTAAATTAGCATTATTCATTTGAAACAAGCTGGCTCTCTGGTTTTAATAGTATTTCATGTTTGTCTCATAATCAGTAAAAACCGGTATTTATACATAATTTTGTATTTGTACACATTAAAGTTATATTCTAAAAAAATTTTTTTAAAAGGCTATGTACTGTATGATTCCATTAATATGACATTCTGGAAAAGGCAAGACTACTATCAAGATGGAGGACTGTGCAGTGGTTGCCAGGGGTTTACTACAAAGTAGAAGGGAGGGAAAAAAATTTTTTTAAGATTTATTTATTTGAGAGAGAGTGAGAGAGAGCACAAGCAGGGGGAGGAGTAGAGGGAGAAGTAGACTCCTCTGCTGAGCAGAGAGCCCAACACAGGGCTTAATCCCAGGACCCTGAGATCATGACCTGTGCTGAAGGCAGCTGCTTAACCAACTGACCACACAGGTGCCCCTGAAATGAGGGAATTTTGGAGTGCAATGGAACTGTTCCATATGTATTATGATGATGGTTATTCAACTGCTGGCAAATATCAAAACTTACAGAATTATGGAATAAAAAGTTACTTAATGTATGTAAATTTTAAAAGTGAATTTCAAAGTACATAGTTTAAAAGATAAAAAAGAGAGTCATTGGAGTGCTGAGTGACTCAGTCAGTACAGCATGTGATTTCCTGATCCTGGGGTTATAAATTGGAGCCCCATGTGGGGCTACAGGGATTACTTAAAAATAAAAAATCTTGGGGGGAAAAAAAAGGATGTCAAATAGTCTCAAAATATCTCCCTGAAGATACTTATTAACTACAAGGGGAAAAGGTAATAACTTTTAAAGTACAGAAACCCTGCAGATACCAACTTAAACCAAGTGATTAACATAAGTATCACCAGTAATAAGAATAATGATACCAAAAATCCCTTAATAGGATACACTGAGAAGGCTATGGTACCACTTTTGTGTTATTTTTGCCAAAAATGCACAGCCTCATTATAATTCTGAAAAAACATCAATCCAAATTGAGGAACATTCTACAAAAATAATTGTTCGATATTCTTCAAAAATGTCAATACTATGCCTCCGTCAGAAAGGATGAATACCCAACTTTTGTAGCAACATGGACTGGACTGGAAGAGATTATGCTGAGTGAAATAAGCCAAGAAGAGAAAGTCAAGTATCGCATGGTCTCACTTACTTGCGGTGCATGAGGGGCAAACTGGAGGACAGTGGCAGAAGGAAAGCAAATGGGAACTAGGGTAATCTAGG
>PITA01001543.1:122939-190874 GCA_004023965.1 Spilogale gracilis | reverse complement strand
AAAAGAAAAGAAAAGAAAAGAAAAGAAAAGAAAAGAAAAGAAATGAAACCTGACCACTTCCTCAGACCATACACAAAAATAGACTCAAAATGGATTAAAGACCTAAATGTGAGACCTGAAGCCATAAAATTCTTAAAGGCAAACAGAGGCAGTAATCTCTCAGACATTAGCCCTAGCAACCTTTTTATGGATATGTCTCCTTAAAGGAAACAAAAGCAAAAATAAATTACTGGGACCATACCAAAGTAAAAAGCTTTGCACAGCAAAGGAAACCATCAACAAAATGAAAAAGCCACCTACTGGAAATGGAACAAGATATTGAAAATGATATATCCAATAAGGGGTTAATATAAAAAATATATAAAGAACACATAGAACTCAACACCAAAAACCTCCAAGAATCCAATTTTAAAATGAACAGGTAACCTGAAGAGTTTTTCCAAAGAAAAAATAAAGATGGCCAGCAGACACATGAAAAGATGCTCAGTATCACTAGTCATCAGGGAAAGGCAAATCAAAACCACAATGATATGACTTTATACCAGTCAAAATGGCTAGACTCAAAAGGACAAAAAAGAACAAGTGGGGGTGAGAATATATAGAAAAAAGAACCCTCGTGTACTGTTGGTGGGAATGCAAATTGGAGCAGCCATTGTGGAAAACAGTAGAGTGTTGCCTCAAAAGATAAAAAATAGAAACAGTATGCAATTCTATAATTCTATTACTAAGTATTTACCCAAAGAAAAAAAGGCACTGAAAAGACATAAGCACCCTTATGTTTACTGCAGCATTATTTGCAATAGCCCAATTATGGAAGCAGCCCAAGGGTCCATCAATAAATGCATGGATAAAGAAGAGGTGGTATAAATATACAATGGAATATTACTCAGCCATAGAAAGGAATGTGATCTTGCCATGGGACAAGAGGGCCTTATGCCAAGTGAAAGAAGTCAGACAAAGACAAATACTCCATGATTTTATTTATAGGTGGAATCTAAGAAAAATAATAATAAAACAAAAACCGACTCCCAAATACAGAGAAGTGATGGTTGCCAGAGGAGAGGTTGGGGGCGGGGAGTGGGCAAAACAGATTAAAGTTGAGTAAGAGGTACAAACTTCCAGTCATAAAATAGAGATTAAAAAGTACAATAATAAACAGAGATAAAAAGTGCAGCATACAGAATACAGTCAATAATATTGCAATAACATTGTATGGTGAGGGGGACTATACATCTCAGGGTGACCAGTGAGTAATATAGAGAACTATAGAACTAGTATGCTAAACACCTGAAATACAATTTTGTGTGTCAACAGAGAGCAAGTGAGCATGGTCTTCGGGGACCAGACTTGAATTCAATAATCTGGTTTGCCACCTACTAGCTATGTGCTTGATCAAGTTACTAAGCCACTCTTAACTCACACCCTCATCTATAAGTAGATGCAAGTAGAATTACTTTTTAAGGGGGTTCTGAGGATAATGGATAAGGCAAATGAAATATGTGCCATAGTACCTCACATAGCAAGCACTGAATATGACCACTGTCATCACCACACAAACTGCCCTATAATTATTAGGTTACATATGTATCTCTTACAATAGAATTAACATTGGTAGAACAGGAAATGTATCTTCATTACCTTTCATTTAGGAAATGTACCATTCCTAAAACTTTCATGTGCGTCATGTAGTAGATGATCAAT
Organism: Spilogale gracilis; assembly: GCA_004023965.1. Classification (NCBI taxonomy): domain Eukaryota; kingdom Metazoa; phylum Chordata; class Mammalia; order Carnivora; family Mephitidae; genus Spilogale; species Spilogale gracilis. The sequence continues at coordinate 189,173 of PITA01001543.1, read as the reverse complement.
AAATTGTAAAAGAGTGACTTTTTTGAGGTCTGTGTCTGTCTTGCCCTCTTCCTTCCCTGCCCGCCCCCCCATCTACCTATCCATAGGTATGCATATAACTTTTAAAGTAATGTTTCTACTTTATCCTGTGAATTTATCATAACTGACCTTCTTTCATTTCAACCAACTGTCCCATGACTGTATCTTTGTTCTAATCATTTCCTATTCCTTATTTTCCTGACTTGACTATAAACCCATTAGGGCAAACACTTTGTTTTCTTTACCATAATGTGATGAGGGCCTAAAACAGTGTCAGACATACAAACAGGAACACAATAAATATTTGTCAAAAGAACAAATAGTTATTCTCTGAATTTCAAGATCTGCCCTTGGTCCTTCTTCATGTTGGATTCTGTCCCCCCTCTTGTCTTGTCTCAATACTACACAATGCTCTCCTTCTTTACTATGATATGCATTACTCTTATTAACTGCATTATACACTTTGTGGTAATCTCCACCCTGATCCAGTCCCAATACCAAAAACTTAAATCCCGTTGACCAAAGAAAGAAGTCTCCAAAAGAAAGTACACACATCTATTCGAGTTGTTATTCCAATTGATCAGGATGATGTGTCAATTTAGATTATAAAGAACTCCTAGATTATAAGGAACCCCTTGGATCATGCCTTAACTTTATACTGAGGAGAGGAGGATTAGAATAAAAGCAGCTTTCTAAAAACCTTTCCCATCGTGCCCACAGGTAGTTGCCAACTCTCTAAGCACTCAACAGAGCAACCTGCTTTTGTTGCGGCTTTGTAGCCTCCCTCTAAAGCAGGTGTTCCCAATCTTTAACCATGCATTGAATAAGCTGGAGGGCTTTTAAAGTAAGAATGCCTGACTGTGCCTCTCCCCACCCCCACAAGGGTGAGGTTTAAGAATTTGCATCATGTCAATATTGCCCTGTATGATTCTACTCTGCCTCCAAGGTTGAGAACCACCAGGTTCTGAAGAGTTCAAGCCCATTCAGAATAGCTTTTCAGGTACCAGAAATCCCAAACTCAAAGCCTTAAGGCACAAGACACCAGACTAGACCAGGAAGGAGTTTAGCGAACTGTAACTCATGCCATGTCTAAGCATCAGTCATCACGTAACTGTAGCCAGTTGTAATTATGTGGGAAAGTAGGCCAGTACTGCTAGATCTTCTTAATCTTCAAAGGAAGCCATAAATCTACACTTTTAGATGAACTTTCACAATTTGAATGCTGGCAACCAATTCAAATTTCTTTAAAATACTGTGTGGGGTAAACAAAACATGTCTTGAGCTAGATTCCATTCATGGACCAATAATTTGAAATTTTTACCAACTGTTCAATATCTTGAGACATCCACAGAGTCTTCACCAAGTACCTATTAAGTAAATTCTTAGAAAGCTAGATTCCCTTTCATCATCCATGTATGCTCTGGGTTTTGTTTTGAACAAATATGACTGGGAATAACTCCAAAGGGCAAATATTGTGTTATTCACAGTACATGATCCTCAAGCACCTCGAACTTAAAGCTCTCTGCAGTGTAAACATCACTCCCCAATCTACCAGTACATATTAATACCTGAAATAGGCAAAGCACTGACTAGGCTCTTGGAATAGAGACTAGTGCTGTTCTACAGAACCATTCCATATACTTCGAGAGGCAGGACATCGACTCACAGGATTCTGGTAAAAATATAACATGGCTATTTACTAATGGCGAGGGCCTTGCTAAATCTGAGTTTACCTGCAGGAAATAGAATTTCACTAAATTTCACTAAAAAGGAAAGGGAGGCAGATAGTGGAGTGCCTCAAATGGATGACAAATTAGTTAAGATTCTTAGAGGCAATGCCAAGCAGTTGAAGGGTTTTGTGTATTTTTAATATTTGGTTTTTGTTTTTGTTTTCCCTTTTATCTCACTTCTCAGTGGCAGAGTATCACGGCAAGTAATGTTTGGAGAAGAACTGTGGTCACGGCAGATGAGACAGACTGGACAGCAGAGAACAGAGGAGATAACTTGTTCTTAGGTCACAGCCAAGGCTGTAGACATGAGGAGTGGAAGGGAAGATGGTCTGGCCTGGGTGGTGGCAGAGGGATGAGAAGGAAAGGATAAGCTTAGTGATTCTGACCTTGACTAGAGAAAAAGGAGGGCTAGCAATTATTCAGTAAACCCCTAGGATGGGCTTTATTCCATGTTGAGCGCTTAACACAAAATTATCTCTTTTGCTTTAAAACAGAATATGACTGAAACAGGAGACCACTTCAAGATTCCACTGTATAACCGCACTGTAAAACTTATCTTATAGGGCCTTAGAGATCACCCAGTTCAACCCCCTCACTCTACAGAAGGGATCTGACTTTTCCTAGGCATTTACATACTGGGAGCAGAGCCAGATCAGAGCTCCGATTCCTGATTTTTTACCCTAATGATCTCTTCTCCTCACCATGTTGCTTCCTCATCCTGAGCTTTCACATAATGGGCTATAAATCAAGTATCAGATTCAGGTAAGAAGATGCAAGTGAACAGGTGATAAAATGAAAGTGAACAGGTGATAAAATGCGGTGTGGAACATAATTCTATAACCATTCAATGCAAACCAGGGAGGGGGGAAGCCAGGAAAAAAGGTCTCCACAACCTTGATAGAAAGGTTGTACAGAGGAGGAGATAAAGCCAGCAGTGATACACAGTTAGCAGTAGTGCCCACGTCCCTTCTATCAGCCCAGCACAGATGTTGAGGTAAGAGGACCTAAATGGAACTAAAAGGAAAGCAGATTCAAAAGAGCTGTTTCTCCATTGTTCACTGGAAGATGATCAAAGTGAAGCATCTCCACTCTGGAAAGGTTGTTGAGGGGAAATCAGACAGACTCTGGGGACAGGGAGGTGTCACTGGAGCTGGATGTGGAGTGGTGTCTGCCTCATTAGTTTGTGTCTTGGAGACATAAACTCTCCTGCAGAAAACATCATGCATCATGAGTTGACACAACAGCACATGGCAGGGTCTATACCAAAGAGATTATCTGGAAGTTTAACTAATAGGTGATCTCTGGAATCTGAAGACGACTGGACCTCCCCTGCTGTAGCCAGCCACTCCGGCATCACGCAGACAACTACTAGGGCTGGGCCCCTGCACGCCCAGAACGTTTCTTAGCTTTTGTAAAAGGTGTCAGAAATTACCCACTCTGTCCTAAATTGCCCGCCATCAGCCCACGTAATAAGAGCTAGATAAGGGCAGGAAGCAGGAATAAGAATGTTCGCCGGCTTTCCGTTCCTTGCCCTATTTAAGTCCCTCACACTTTTTCTCTCACAAATGAGGCATGACACAGAATGATTTAGGAGACGTTTTCACCAAATCAGGAAACCTAGCTATCGAGATGGATTCCAGAGGGTCCAACCAGAAAGCAACATTCTTCTTCACTACCACTGCCAGACAAAACCACTCTATTGACTCATCTATCCTCACCACAGATGAAATTTGGAATGGGCATCATCGATAGTCCAGCCTCGTAAATAAAATCAAAGTCCAGTGCCATCCTGCAGACTGCTTCAGACCCAGAAACTCCCACCTGAGGAAGGGTTTCCTCCTGTTCCTCTCCAGTTGCCACTCTCTGGCTTCACCTGGGTTGGCCTAGGAGGGAGGGAAAGTGGAAGGAAAGGAATGGGATCCTACTCTCGGGCTGCAGCGGCCATCAGGAACCCCCTGATTATGGCAGATATTCAAACACCAATTCATATTCTCACTGGAGCTCACGTGGGCTCCTCAGGATCCCTTAGGCTGGAGGCCGCTATCTTCAGAAGGACAATTTCTCCTCCCACTGGCTTCCGGCAGCCCACACCTGAGGCTCTCTTTCCGAGTCAGTTCACTATTCAGGGAAGTCCTCAGGGTGAACAGTCCAGCTCCGTCCTGCAGGCTCTAGGTCTGGTTCATGGGACACCCACACTTGGTCTACAAAACTACAGTTCTCTCCTAAAGCAGCTGGACACTTCCTACCCTTAGAGGTTAGCCTTGAATCATGTTCCAGTCTAACTCCCCATACGGCAGGAAATGTATATCAGCAACCTGAATTGGTTCTATTACTTCCCACTTTTGGTTTAAGATGAAGGACAAGCACATGCTCCACACCATGGAAGAGGGACACCAGAACACTGACATTTCTATCCCAAGAAATCCTCAGCACCCCCAAGGAATCCTTGGCATATGCTTATGATGCCTGAAGGGGGAGGGGGGTGAAGACCCATTTCTCTGTTTCTACGGTAACAGAGCACCTCACATCCAGGCAGTGAAGCATCACGCCAAAATGCGAAGAGGCTCTAGAAAAACAAAGTAGTTTAAAGTCAGATGATACAGCAACTACCCCTTCCTACCTTCCCCCTCTTCCTTCCTGCTATTCCCTACCCCACTAGCTTCAAGACCCATGTGTAACAAAGTGAAAAATGCAACCAATTAGATGCACACATGGTTTGGATAGTGGTGTTTCTGTTGGATCATGGTGAACAGCCAACTCAAGTTGATTTAAAGTCTATTTTTTCTGGATGATTTGCTCATTTAGTTCCATCTACCTCTTTGGATAGTTTTCCTAAACACATTCCCAGAAAGTTAATTAGGGTAAGAGTTTGATCTTAGGAGTGTGAAGCTCAAAAACTCTTGGCATTTTGAGGTCAGGAAGATGATCAATTTCTTTCTGTATATTCTTTGCCAAGCTGTTCTCACTCTAATTTTTAAACTTGTGTGAAATTCAAAGAACACAGAGCCCAGTGTCATTTACACTTGGGCCACCACAAAAAGGCAGCTTTCTCTAAAAGAATATTGGCTGTTTTCCAGGCTGCCAGAAAGCTTTTTATAGGATCTTTTAAACCATTCTCCTTTAAGCCAAAAAGGGAAATTAAAGTTGGCCAAGGGTGAATGGGCTGCCCAAGATATGAACTGCTTCTAAAAAACACAGAGTTCAAGGGAATCCTAAAGTTTCCCAATTTCAGGGAAGAAAAAATGTAAATCCCACCTACTCCATTTATCACAGAAAAGACATTAAATAACCTGCAATACAGTGAAGAAAATTTTCTTTTCAGAGCCATTTTTTACAGAAATCATTCAGACACTTTATGCTCCCTTACAAAGGAAAGGTGCCGTCTAACATGAACAATATGATACTTTCAAATTACTCCCTCTGTTTAAAAACAAGTGATGCTGTGGATGTGGCCTGGTGAGAATTTTAATCTTGAAAAATTATGAAATATTTCAAGTATGCAGTGTAGAGAATAATATAATCAACACTCCTAAAACACTCAGCTTTGCTGCATCTTAACATTTGGTCATCGTTATTCAGATCTTTTTAAAAACAGAAAATATTTTGACTGTGGCTGTGTCCAACTCCTTTTCCTCTTGTCACAGAGGTAATACTGTGCTTACTTCGGTGGTGAGCATTCTCAGAAGTTTCCTTCTGATAAATATAGAGGTATCTTTAAGCATGTTTTATTATTCAGGAGTGGTGAGACCAACAGATCAGGATTGTGATATTGAAAAGATACTCTGTTACACACACAGAACCCACACTCTGGAGATCCACAGCAGGACGCACCAGGAGGAAGAGGAGAAAACACGGCAAGGGCTTTTATTGTGGCTTCCCTGAAAGGAACTGGTGAAACAGGGCAAGCAGGTTTAGGATCACCTACTTAAATTTTTTAAAAGATTTTTTAATGTATGTGAGAGAGAGAGAATGAGAGAGAGTGAGTATGAGAGGGGAGGATGTCAGAGGGAGAAGCAGATTCCCTGCTGCACAGGGAGCCCGATGTAGGACTCGATCCTGGGAATCCAGGATCCTGACCTGAGCTGAAGGCAGTCACTTAACCAACTGAGCCACCCAGGCGCCTGTTTAAGTATTTTTTTTTTATTATTATTTGAGAGAGAGAGAGCACATGAGAGGGGAGAAGGTCAGAGGGAGAAGCAGACTCCCCACAGAGCTGGGAGCCAGAGGTGGACTCAATCCCAGGGATTCAGGATCATGCCCTGAACCAAAGGCCATGTCTTAACCAACTGAGCCACCCAGGTGCCCCATAATCACCTACTTTAACTTTCAAGGACCCTGGGGTCTAGGGGCTGCTCTGGGGTGATCAGGGCAGGGGAAGAGAGTATAAGGGCTCCTTGAAGGAGGTGGTTGGCCTTAAAGACTCTGGATTAGTTCGTTTGCATATGCAAGGCACGCTCATATTCCAGCTGTTTGCCATCTAAAAGAATTAGCTAGATTAGCTAGCCACTGGCAGGAGAGGCCCTCCTGAGTCAGTAAAACCCCGAGATGTCAAAACATCAACAACAAAGGATACGATTTATATGCAACAATATATTGTCTTAATTTGCATGTTAACCTTTATAAAGGTCATATACTGTACATTTTGTACATATATGGCACCAACTTTTTTTCTCAACATTACCCTTCAGAGATTTATCCAGATTGCTGCATGCAGCTCTGGTCAGTTCATTTCTTTTTACTGCTTTATCATTTGGCATTATGTCAATATGCAACACTTTATTAATACATATCCTTTTTTTGTTCATAAGCATGTGTTTCCACGTTTTTATTATTATAAATTATGTTACAGTAATTAATCTTTTACCTATTTCCAGTTACCAAATGGCAGAGAGACACAGAATAGCTGAGTTCAAAGGCACTTCTATCTTGGACTTTAACACATATTGCCAATGGCTACTCGAAGTACTTATAGCAAATTATCCTTCCGTCAAAACTATAGAAAATGCCCTGTTTTCTTCCCCTGCCTCACCAGAGTGTTACTGTGAAATTTTCCTTTTATGTTTGCCAGTGATGATGGTGTGTAATGGTATCTCATTTTTATTTAAATTTGCATTTTCCTGATTAATGAAATTGAGCATCTTTTCATGTTTACTGGTTGTTTGCATACCCTCTTACATAAATTGCCTGTGTATATCTTTTGACAATGTTTTTACTGTGTTTTACTTTATCTGTATTATTTTATAAAGTTCTTCATCTTCTGGATGCTAACATTTTGTTAGTTTTATATATGTTACACATATCTTTCCCTAGTCTATAGCTTATTTTCTCAATTAATTTATGTACCTTTGTTTAACAGAAATATTAAGTTTAAAATAGTCAAATGTATCAACTTTTCAATTTTGGTGTGCAGTTTTTTTGTGTCCTTATTAAAAGTATTCTGAATAGGGGGCACCGAGTGGGTCAGTCAGTTAAGCATCTGACTCTAGATTTCAGCTCAGCTTTTGATCTCAGGATTGTGAGTTCGAGCCCCACATAAAATAATAATAATAACAACAACAACAACAACAATAATAATAATAATAATATGTTCCAGAAAAAAGTATTCTGAACAGAATATTATATTTTATTTGAAAGTTTTAAACTTTAACCTTTCTCATTTAGATCTTTAGTAAGCCTGGAATTGAGATTTTTAATATGGTAATAAGCAAAAGTGTTATTTTTTTCTACAAGGATAATCAACAGTTTCAGGGCCCCTTGTTGATTGATCCACATTTTCCTCCACTAATTTTTAATCCTACTCTTTCTTTTGCCATTTCCTTTCATTTATTATCTATTTCTGTGGTGTTCTATTCTCTCCCAGTGGCCTATTTCCTAATCCCTGTCCATACCACCACATCTTATTCACTGTAGCTTTCTAAAAATTGTATTGCCCAGCATGCCAATTCACCCAATCTTGTTTTACACTGTCAAAGCTGTTCGGGTTCTTCTTTGAAACTTGCTCTTCCAAAGGAGTATTAATCATCTAGTCAATTTTCATACCACACATACAAAAACAAAAAAACTATCGCACCTCAGGGCGCCTGGGTGGCTCAGTTGGTTAAGCGACTGCTTTCGGCTCAGGTCATGATCCTGGAGACCCGAGATCAAGTCCCACATTGGGCTCCCTGCTTGGCAGGAAGCCTGCTTCTTCCTCTCTCACTCCCCCGGCTTGTGTTTCCTCTCTGGCTGTGTTTCTCTCTCTCAAAAAAATAAAAATCTTTAAAACAAAACAAAACAAAACAAAAACTATCGCACCTCAGATGTGTCATACATTTACTTTATATATTAATGTGAATTAAAACTGATACTTTCGCATGGATGAAAGACCTCAACGTGAGGCAGGAATCCATCAAAATCCTGGAAAAGAACATAGGCAGGAACCCCTTTGACATCGGCCACAGCAACTTCTTTCAAGACACGTCTCCAAAGGCAAAGGAGACAAAAGCGAAAATGAACTTCTGGGATTTCATCAAAATAAAAAGCTTCTGTACAGCAAAGGAAACAGTCAACAAAACAAAGAGGCAACCCACAGAATGGGAGACGATATTTTCAAATGACACTACAGACAAAGGGCTGGTATCCAAGATCTATAAAGAACTACTCAAATTCAACATCCAAAAAGAAGATGAACACATCAAAAAATGGGCAAGAGACATGAAGAGGCACTGCTCCATAGAAGATATACAAACGGCTAACAGACACATGAAAAAATGTTCAGTGTCACTAGCTATCAGGGAAATTCAAATCAAAACCACACTGAGATACCACCTAACACCAGTCAGAACGGCCAAAATTAACAAGTCAGCAAACAACAAGTGTTGGAGAGGCTGCGGAGAAAGGGGAACCCTCTTACACTGTTGGTGGGAATGTAAACTGGTGCAGCCGTGTTGGAAAACAGTGTGGAGATTCCTTAAAAAAATTAAAAATAGAGCTACCCTATGACCCTGCAATTGCACTACTGGGTATTTACCCCAAAGATACAGATGTAGTGAAAAGAAGTGCCATATGTTCATCGCAGCAATGGCCACAATCGCCAAACTGTGGAAAGAGCCAAGGTGCCCATCAACAGATGAATGGATAAAGAAGATGTGGTACATATATACAATGGAATACTATGCTCCATCAAAAGGATGAATACCCAACTTTTGTAGCAACATGGACTGGACTGGAAGAGATTATGCTCAGTGAAATAAGCCAAGAAGAGAAAGTCAAGTATTACATGGTTTCACTTACTTGCGGTGCATGAGGGGTAACCTGGAGGACAGTGGGAGAAGGAAAGTAAATGGGAACTAGGGTAATCTAGGGAGGGAAACGAAACAACAGAGACTTTGGACACAGAAACAAACTGAGGGACTTGGAGGGATAGGGGTGGAGGGATGGGAGAGCCTGGTGGTAGGTACTGGGGGCACCTATTGCATGGAGCACTGGGTGTGGGGAATGGGGAACACTGGGAAAAAAAAATTAAGTAACAATAAAAAAATAAAATTAAAAAAAAAACACTGATAGCTTCGCAATATTGAAACATCCCATTTGTAAGTGAAGCATGTCTTTTTGTTTTGTTTTTTTATAAAATGTTTTTCAGTTAAGTATTTGATTATTTTCCATATAACCCTAATTCTTTTTTTTAAGATTCCTTTTATTGTGTAAGTTTTATGGCCATTATAACTGATATACTTTGAAATAAGAATACAAATTATTTTGTGCACTAATTATACTGCAAGCTACCTTACTAGACTTTATTAGTTCGACTACTAATCTCTTAGATTCAAGAATAGTTCTTTGTTTGTGTAGACAATAACGTTACCTACAGATAATGACAATTTTTCATCAACAACACTATCTTTTTTTTTCTTCTTTTACTGTCTAAGCTATTACATCTAGCACAATAATGAATGGAAGCGGTATTGGCAAACATCCTTGCCTCATTCCTAACTTTCAATGGAATATATCTGGTATTTCACCATTCATTGTCATATTTATTGCAGTGTTTGATAGATTTTTACCCATTACAGACTGGGAATATCCCTCCCTTTCTTTGTTTGTCAAAAGATATTACAGTGAGTAAACTTTTATCAAATATATTTTCGATGCCTCTTTTAACTTCTCAATGTGGAAATATTAATAGAGTTTTCTAATATTTAGCAACCTTTGAATTCTAAAACAAACTCAACTGGCAAAAATATATTATTTAGCCTCTCTTGAGTACATACTGTCACTACATCATTTCAGATTTTTTTTCCATTTATGTTAATGAGATTGGCCTAATCTTTCTACTCTTTTATTGTCCCTGTCCGGTGTTATTACTGATGCTATCCTAGCCGCAGAAATGAGTTGGAGAGCATTTTTGCTAGTTTCTGGAATACTTTGTATAAGATTGAGATTATCTATTATTCTAAAAAGGTATAATTTACTTCTAAAATAATATGATGCTGCCCTTGCTTTTGGGTGGATAGGTTTTAAATGGCCAAGCCCACTTATTAACAGTTTTACATCTATTCAGTTTTTCTATATCTTCTTTAATCAACTTTGGTAAGTGTATATCTCTAGGAAAATTATCTATATTGTCTGATTTTTCAAATTTAAGGTTTTACAATTGTTCCTAGGGCTCTCTAATTTAAAGGCTGCTTATCTGATGAAAACCATCAACAAAATGAAAAGGCAACCTACTAAGTGGGAGATATTTGCAAATGATATATATCCAATAAGGAATTAATAGCCCAAGTACTTAAATATATACAATTCAACACCAAAAAACAAATATTCAAATTAAAAAATAGGGCATAAGATATGAATAGACTTTTTTCCAAAGACATACCGATGACCAGCAGCCACATAAAAGGATGCTCAGCATCACTAAGTATCAAGGAAATGCTAATCAAAACCACAATGATATACCACCTCATACCTGTCCGAATGGCCAGAATCAAAATGACAAGCAGTAACGAGTGTTGGTGGGCTGTGGAGACAAAGGAACACTTGTCCACTGTGAGTGAGAAGGTAAACTCAAATAGCCACTGTGGAAAATAGTAATGACACAGTGGAGTATTACTCAGTCACAAGAAAAGGATGTGAGTTTTGCCTTTTGTGACAAGGTAGATGGACCCAGAGAGTATTATGTTAAATCAACTAAGTCAGGAAAGACAAATATCATATAATTTCATTTATATGTGAATTTACAAAACACAATAGATGAACAAACAAAAAAGTATAAACAGACCCATAAATACAGAGAATAAATTGGTGGTTGCCAGAGAGGAGAGGAGTAGGGGATGGGAAAAATGAGTGAAGGAGACTAGGAGACACAGGTGTCCAGTTAGGGCATGTGTAAGTCACAGGGATGAAAGGTGCTGTGTGTCAGCGGTCCTGCGTACTTGTGGCGTGTGTAGCAAAACATACAGAGTTGTTGAAGCACTATGTTGTACACCTGAAACTAATGCAGAATTGTGTCAACTATACATCCAAAACCAGACCAAAACAAAAACTAATGTCTTTACTTAAGCACCATCTTTCACAACCCCTCATTTCTCTTTTTTTTGTTTTTTTTTTTCTTGGTTGAAGTGAACAGATTTTTTTATTTACTGATCTTCCTAAAAAAAAAAAAAATAGCTTTTATTTTATTGCTCTTCTCTACTACAGTCTTTAATTTCTAGTCTTACCTTTATTATTTTCATCTATACTCCTTAGGTTTCTTCTCTCAAGACAGCATTAGATTTTGAAATGTGTCTCAGAGTTTACCTGTTCCATTCTCATTTGTTTTAATTTTTAAAATGAAAATTCATAAAAGTAATGCTTTTAACCAATATTCCTGATTCAAAGGAAATCTGAATACAACTTTATTAGTTAATTAGGGCTGGATCAGTAAAGTCATAATGAATCAATTATCAAAGTTGCTAATTAAAATAAACCTATAAGTAGAGTTTGCAGTTTTAAGTGATAAATGGTTTCCTTTAACAGGCATTCAGATAAATGTACTTTTCTCTAACAGTCATTTTTAAAGCTGTAAGTCAAAATTCTTGAAACTATTCCAATAAATCTTTCAAAATTCTAAGAAAACTCCTTATCCATGTTAGTAATAAAGTTATGAAGAAATCTAACCTTATAAGTGAAACTAGTATAGATTAAACTGTATCTATACAACAAGTTGTACTGTCTAGTTGAGTGCTTATCTTCTCAAAACATCCCTATCAATAGTCCCTCATTTCCCCAATTTTCTTACTACGTTTTTAGCTAAAGTTCTGGCCAGAAATGGAGTAAATATTGGCTTTACAGTTTTCTGTTTCCACCATTCTATTGTTCCTTCACTAGTTTCCTGTGTTCAAAATCAAGTTTGTGAATTTTCCATCTTCTTTGTTTTCTTTTTAGGTATAATAATTTAAAGCTAGTCATTTCTCTATATGTAGAGATTTAGTTGCATCCCGTAAGTTTCATATTTTCACTATAGTACAACTCCAACCAATTCTTCATTAATATGTAAGTTTTTCCCTTGACTCATGTGTGACTTAAAGAAGTGGGGGTTTTTTGTTTTGGTTTCCATTTTGACTTTTTAGAAGTTTGTACATGTATTTGTGGGGAGGTGTTAATTATTCTTTCTCATAACTGATTTTTAAGTAATTTAAATGCACTATGTCAAGCAAAATTATTTGTCCTATACCAATTTGCTTCCTGACCTAGTTCTTTGTCAGTATTTTTTCCAGCGTTCTTTATTGAATAGATAAGTTTTCCAAATACTATGAAAGTCTGCCTATTCAATAAGGCACACTAATTTCTCTGTTCACTATTCTTTGTGTGTGTGTGTGTGTGTGTGTGTGTGTGTGTGCTTTCTTACCAGATTAAATTTTCTTATTTCTCCAAAGGAATTTCTTTCCTAAAATTTCAATTAATGACTAATTTAAAAAGGATCTTTATTTTATCCTCACATATGAATACTTATTTCTGGGTAAAGGAGTCTAAACTGGCAGTCATTTTCTCTAATAATTGTGAAGATATTTTTACAAAGTTTTCTAATTATTTTTCTTTGAAGATAATATACCTTAGAATAGCTTCTGGTTTTGGTTCCACAGTTTTAATTCACAGGTATCTGGCAGTAGATTTATTTTTGTCTCCCTTCCTAGGACTTGAGATTTCTAAATCTAAGGATTGATGTCTTTTCTAAGTTATGGAAAATTTCCAGACATCATTTCATTAAAAATTACCTGTCTTCCATTTTCTGCACTTTTTTTCTAGAATGCATGAAATAGCACAAAGAAATAAATCCTTGCATTTCATCTTCCATATCTCATCTCACCCAACACCTTAGCATCAAAACACAAAGCACTAGGCTACCAGATCCAGAAACTGACTTCTGCCCTGAATACTTTCGCTTCAGTTTACTCTCCTCAATTTCTGTTTGCAGCACTCAGGGTTCCATGTAGCATTCAGGTGCTTTACTTTGGGCCCCTGGGGATTTTTTCTACTTTCTTATATGCTCAGTTATGAATTAAAGCAGTATTTGTTATGATTTATAAAAGACTTCTGGGTGATTTTTGGTGGAAATATCTTCAGGTTATCTAGTTTGTGACATTTCAGGAAACGGAAGTCAAGACTTTTAATCTTAAAAAAAGATTTAATTATAAGTTTAAAACATTTAGTACAGGGGCGCCTGGGTGGCTCAGTTGGTTAAGCCACTGCCTTCAGCTCAGGTCATGATCCCAGAGACCGGGGATCGAGTCCCACATCGGGCTCCCTGCTTGGCAGGAGGCCTGCTTCTCCCTCTCTCACTCCCCCTGCTTGTGTTCCCCCTCTGGCTGTGTTTCTCTCTGTCAAATAAATAAAATCTTTAAAAAAAAAAAAAACATTTAGTACATGTATAGGTGTTAAAAATTTTAGAAAATGTGTCTGCTACTAGCTTTGAATCAAAAAGCATTATCTAGGGGCGCCTGGGTGGCTCAGTTGGTTAAGCGACTGCCTTCGGCTCAGGTCATGATCCTGGAGACCCGGGATCGAGCCCCGCATTGGGCTTTCTGCTCAGCAGGAAGCCTGCTTCTCCCTCTCTCACTCCCCTTGCTGTGTTTCCTCTCTCACTGTGTTTCTCTCTGTCAAATAAATAAATAAAATCTTTAAAAAAAAAAAAAAGCATTATCTAGTTGACTTGTTATTTGCTTTTTCTAGTTTGTTTTCATCATTATTCTGTCTTAATGATAAATAGGAACAAAAAAGTTTTCTATGTTAACTAAAATTAAATGAGTACCTTAATATTGCTTCTTTTCAGATGGGAATTCTAGAAGCTGACAGTCTTTCAGACACATTGTTCGCAATCTTAGATCCCTTTTTATCTAAATGGTTTCATATAGACTATGCTTTTAGTATGACCTGATGGTTTTAAGACCCAGTCTCAAATTCACCTGCTTCTTATCATCTTCTTTTTATATATGCATGTGCTTTGGGCTCTTTCTCACTTCAAAATTTGCATAACATTTATAGTTTTTACATCAACTGTATCCCACAACTGTTTTCTGGTGACTCCAAGGTTTCTGGTTTTACCTTCCCATATATATACTCCTCCAGAGTAAAACAGTACTTAAGATTCTTTCTCCTGCTTCTTCCCCCATAGAGCTGCCCCACCTGACAGCCAAAGGCTAACAAAGTTAAAGAACTGTTTGCCTGAATAACTTTGTAACAGGAGTTTCCCTAACACTGGTGATAGGAAACTGAAGCAGTGAAGCTTTGAGCAACCATCCAAATCCTCAGTGTTTCATTATTTAATTCCTGCTGACACACCAGATTGTGGAAGGAAAGATTTAAAGGGGGGGGGGGTTGGGGGGTAGATGGGGAGGAGTACCTATGAATCAGTTACAAAACAAGAGAAAGCCAGAGGAAGAAATAGTATTCCTGTTGTAGAGATTCCAAAAGGGTCACCTGTAATTCCATCCTTAAGCTTAGAACTCTCAGACTGATGAACAGCCATTTAAGAAAAAAATTTTGAGTACTTGCTACATCCCAGGTAGTGTTCCAGGGCATTTATTTGGTACACAGTAGCAGACCAATTATACAAAAAATTCCTGCCCTCAGAGTTTGTATTCTAGTTAGAGGTTAAAGATAAATAAATACATGAATACATAAATAGATGAATAAATATAACATATACCATGTCCAAAGTGCTGTGAAGAAAAATCTGAGCAGGAAAGCAGGCCAGGGGCTAAGTAGGGGAGATTGTCATTTTAGATAGGATGGTTAGAAAAGGCATCACTAAGCAAGCGACATTTGAGCAAACAGCAGGCTGGAGGACAAAGCCAGGAGGGTATTTGAGAGCAGAGTGCTCGAGGCAGAGAAGATTGCAAATGCAGAAACACAGGCAAGAAGGAGCCTGGCATTTCCAAGAACCAGCAAGAGAGTATTGCGATAAGAACAAGATAAGCAAAGCAGGAAAACTGTCAAAATGGAGGGTAAAGGGTCCATGGAAAGGAGGAGCAGGAAGACCCTGGAGGGTCCTGTATATCACTATAAAATGGGGTCTTTGCTGACTGAGATAAGGAGCCACTGGAAGAAACTTTGGGGTAGGATTAGACAAGTATGTCAAGCAAAAGAAAACTGCAAAAACTGAAGGTAGCTGAGGTTAAGAGTTGTTTTTTTTTTTTTGATGAAATAAATTATGGCATGTTTAGTATACTGATGGGCAGGATCCAGTTAGAGAAGCAAAAATAGGTGAATAAAATGTACACAAGAAAGGGGAAAATTGCTATAGTGGTTACCTCTACTAGAAGATAGGAGGAGAGGTCTGATGTGGATTGGAGGGGCTGGTCTAGGAGATCCAGAGTCCTGGTCACCCATGGTAACAGGAGGGAGGCAGAGTGCAGAGGACTGAATGGCTGAGGGGCATGTGAGAGCCTGAGTAACTTCTCTTCTCCTGGGTTCATTTTCTCTTCGCAGCAGGAAGCAAGGTCAGCTAAGAATGACAACAAAGGAAGAGGTTTGGGGGGTTGGTGTAGAGAAAGAAAGGAGACCTCCCAGGAGGCAACACGGAGTACTGAGGAGAGGGTTCACATTCCAGCTCTGTCACCCATCACCCCTCAGCTGGCTGACGCTGGGCAAATTTGTAAACTGTGGTGAGGATGAAGAGAGATCATGGAAGAGCAACGGCTACTGCCACTAAATGACCACACTAGGCACATGCGGGCCATCAACTGCCTTTATGGGGTAGGCACTCGATTATGTATCAATGAAAGGACAGGTTGTGATATTTTATGTCCACTCTCTTTTCAGGAGGTTTGTCCTGACCAGGCTTCGAGTCATCCCAAAAGGAGCGTTTTCTGGATTTGGGGACCTGGAGAAAATGTATGTACCCGACAGTGCTGTGTGTGAGTGCCTCCACTGGGCTGTGCGCAGCAGCCTCACGTCATATCCAGTATGATGCTCTGTGCTTTGAAGCCAGAGAACCCTCTGAACCTCCTCCCATTTTCTTTCCTAATAATGGGGAATCTTTCAGAGTGTGGCTGTTGAGAGGAGCATAAGGTCAACCTAAGCAATCCTCACTTTTCTTCTCTAAGATACAGCTCCAAAGTACCTGAGAGCCAAATTTTTATAAACCAAAGCCAATTTTCTCTGCGGATACCCAGGGATACTGTTTATTATTTCTGATTAATTTTCAATTAATAGCGGGGCCTAACGTTTGTGTTTGAGATTCTAGAGACTTCTCTTTCCCAAGCCTTGCTGACATGCAGTGATTGATATCTCAACATTTAAAAGCATTAGGAAAGTTTACAGCACTGCAAGAGATTTCCTTTGAAAAGAGAAGACCCCTCTGCTAATGCAAACATTCACTCCTTATTGAACTAGTTTAATGTAGGCATCTCCCCAAACAGGCTTTTCTCAAAATGAGGCACAGTAGTAAAAAGCAGAATAAATTCTGACATGTTTAAAATAACCCACTCTTCCTTTGAAGGCTCTTGATCCCATCTCCCAGGCCTTAAGGGCCAGGAAAATATGTTCTTCACCACAGTGGCAGCCAGAACTTAATCACCAATAAATCTAGCAACAGATGAATTACACAGGAGGAATTTTTTTTTTCACTGTAAGAAGAAAGCAACCCCCCAGGTTACATGTAGTTCTCTTTATTAAAGCCATTCCAGTTTTCCTCTTGCTTCTTTCACTCCTATTTAAGAAAACTTGCTAAAGTCTGAGGAAGCAAGAAAGAAATCCACTCATGAAGGAAACAAACCAAAGAGAATGGTGATATATCTCAGCAATTACATCACCTGCTTAGAGGAAGATACTCAGAATCCAAGATTGGAGAGCTAGTTTTAATATAAACTTATAGGCACCTGGGTGGCTCAGTGGGTTAAAAAGCCTCTGCCTTCAGCTCAGGTCATGATCTCAGGGTCCTGAGATTAAGGCCCACATCGGGCTCTCTGCTCAGCAGGGAGCCTGCTTCCTCCTCTCTCTGCCTGCCTCTCTGCCTACTTGTGATCTCTCTGTTAAATAAATAAATAAAATCTTTTTAAAAAATTAATATAAACTTACTGTGTGACCTTGATTAAATCAGGGCCTCGGTTTCCCTATCAGTGGGTCAAGGAAGGAGTTTTAAAGATTTTCATTTATGTATTTATTTATTTGACAGAGAGAAACACAGCTAGAGAAGGAGCACAAGCAGGGGCAGTGAGAGAGGGAGAAGCAGGCTTCCTGCCGAGGGGGGAGCCTGTTTTGGGGCTCGATCCCAGCACTCTAGGATCATGACCTGAGCCGAAGGCAGATGCTTAACGCGTGAGCCACCCAGGTGCCCCAAGGAAGGAGTTTTAAAAGAAGGGAATGGCTTATGTGATTGCTAAGTGTAAGGTTCCCCAGTTGGATGAGAGCCCATTTTAAAACCTACAGTCTTCAAGATTAATCTTCTTGAGGACATTCAACACCTACAGAAATCAGGAGATGGGGCACTCTTTGGAGCAGAGTTCAGCAAAGGAAACAAGGAAGTGACAGAATTGGAGAGCTTTCTGTTCAAGGTGTATTCCTGGACAGGTTAGCCATTGCCCTGCCTGAAAGTGACATGAACTAAATAACTAGACTATCCAGTATGACTTGTCCCCAAGTAGCCCTGTAATTGCACAGAAATTGTGCTAATGGCAGGAATACCAGATACCACAAATAATACACCTTAATCAAATTCAATCTAGCAGGTATGAAGGACCCCTCATTGGCTGTTCATCATCAGATGGGACTTCCCAATAATAATATAAACCATTAAGCTGAGCTGACAGAGCAGAAATCCCAGAGATAGGGCAGCTGGCTCAAAAATACCTCAACTTCCTGAAGCACAGCTTGCCCATCTCTACTGCATGTCTTTATTAATTAGCCTATACTGACACAGCAAGATACCTAAAATAAAATTAAAGTGATCTCATTTCTTTTCAATGCTTTTCATGTCCCAGGGCTTCAAAAACAGTGCATAAGAAGGCCCGGCACTGAACTAAGCTCTGAACAGACTGTATACCCTTCAGTCTCTATGTTCCCCTTGATCCACTGTCTCACTTTCTACTCTTGGTCAATGATGAGTCCACATCTCCTTTCTCATCTTCTTTCCTGATGTGTCCCCTGTATTTCTGTTCTTCACCGAGTTTTTAGCCTGTTTCCTAAACTTAATAAGTATTGGCTTCCTCTTCTGTATCTCCTTCTCCATGGATCATAAAATCCCTTTGACTCATTCTGTACATGTAGCAAAGTTTTACCTGTCCTCTTTCTTGCCGCTCCCACTCCTGTGAAAGAACAGGTGCATTCACTGCCCCCTTGTCCTCTCCTTTCACTCACTCCTCACTCTTCAGCCAGCCCTCTTGCTATTAGACTGCAAATTCCCTAACCCCATCTAATTATTCTGTGGAGGGCCCCAACAATGATGGAACCACCAGAACTCATGACTTCTACTTTGCGTTCTTAGTACTTGACTTACATGCAGCTTTTGATGTCATTGACTATTCCTGCCATTCGTCCTAATACTTACTCCCCTCTCCGCATCAGTGACACCACACCCCCACACCCTCCTGCCCACTCCGCAAGGCTCCCAGACTACTCCGCAGATGGTTCTTCCCATCTTCCTTGTTCCTCAGCTGCCCCTCAGAAAATCAGATATCCCAGGGCTCCATTCTGGCCATTTTGTTTTTTATATTATTCTCACAACCCCTAATTATTATTTATCAATGATGTCTTACGATCAGGGCTCCTAATAGCATTACCACCTGCCGAGACTCCCAAGCAGGAAAATTCACAATGTCCCCTGACATTCTATTCCTTAAATCCAGGTCCCTTTCCAGTCCTATTGACTCGTTCTCAAAAATATCCCTGGAATCTAGCCCTTCTCTCACTCCCGCCGCTATTAGGTCCAAAGTCTCATCAACACTTAGAAAGCCTGCTTCATGAGGCTGTGGTGCCAGCCTCAACTCCAATCTGCCCAGCTCCCTGCTGCCGGCCCACACTGCTCCAACTCTCTTGCAGAAGAAACTAGAAGGACTCTCACTGCCATAGGCTTCAGTCTTACATGCCTGGCACAAAAATCAAAATCCTTTATATTTCCACCATATGCACTGCATACCCCTACATTTTCCCCAGGAAGGAGAAATTGCCATTTCTCAAGCATTATCATTACCAAACATTGTACTTATTTAGAATGTGACGGCTGGTTCTTTGAACAATGCCTAGCACATAGAGTGATCAAACAAAAACCAAAAGAACAACCAAAAGCAAAAACAAACAAAAAACAGTATCAGGTGAATTAATTAGCCAATTAATGAACAAAATATACTTTCACATTGGTCTTATGCAAATGCTGTCCTTTTGCCTAAAACTTCACTTGAAATTGGAAAAGGAATCCTGCTAGTCCTCCAGGGTCCAGATTAAATGTTTACTCCTCTGAACAGCCTTTCCAGAAGTCCCTCAGTGTTTCCAAACCATAATCTTGTGTCTATACTATCAATAATCTATTTATCAGACTGGATTCAAAATTTACAGTTTTTCCAGATCCCGTGATTGTTCTTCAAGGACAAGGTCAACTATAACTTTTTATTAAAGTACACTTTTTTTTTTAAAAGATTTTATTTATTTATTTGACAGAGAGAAACACAGCTAGAGAGTGAACACAAGCAGGGGGAATGAGAGAGGGAGAAGCAGGCTTCCCGCCGAGCAGGCAGCCCGATGTGGGACTCGATCCCGGGTCTCCAGGATTATGACCTGAGCCGAAGGCAGTCGCCCAACCAACTGAGCCACCCAGGCGCCCCTAAAGTACAACACTTTTATTAAAGTACTGTTTTTATCTGCTTGCTATTCCTCTAATCTGTCCACTTACCTCCTTCCCTGGCTACCGTCTTCTTTCCCTAGATGACTGCAATAGTTTTCGACTTGCACTGCCCTATCCACCAGCATTCTCTGCACTCACCAACACCCCATCCATTCATTGCATGACAACCAAAGTGGTATCTTCTAAATTCCTATCTGATCCTGTCACCTTCCACATCTGTCCTGCCAATACACACACATGCCATGCTTTACCAGTGCTCTCAACATAAAAGAAACAGACCCTTTCACAGTCTCTCCTCTGCTCTGTTAGCCCTTTATCAATTCACAAAATGTCCTGTGTTATCTGACCACCACGAGCCTGGTTTGTGCATGCTGTTCCTCCTGACTAGAACATCCTTCCACGCCATGCTTTTCTTTCTTTTTTTTTTAATATTTTATTTATTTGACAGAGAGAAACACAGCCAGAGAGGGAACACAAGCAGGGGGAGTGAGAGAGGGAGAAGCAGGCTTCCTGCCAAGCAGGGAGCCCCATGTGGGACTCGATCCCGGGTCTCCGGGATCATGACCTGAGCCGAAGGCAGTCGCTCAACCAACTGAGCCATCCAGGCGCCCCCACGCCATGCTTTTAATTTAGTTTGCTCCTACTCATCCCTCAGATTCCCATGCCACTGTCATTAGCCTAGAAAAGCCCTTCCTGACCTCTCCAAGTAGGGCAAAACCCCTACTACATACACTCTCCTATCCCTAGTCTCTCTGTGCTGACTTTCATTTTAGCAATATATGAATTTTATTTATGTGATAAGTTAATATTTAACTCCCCTACTGGACTGTCCAAGGACATGTTTGCTTTTCTCAGTATTGGATCCTTGGTGCCTTGCACAATAAATAACTGATAAATGCATGAATAAAAATGGATCAACAAATAAAATTAGTTGGGGAGACGAGATATTCAGAAATAAAAATACTAAACAATATGAACAATAGTGATAAATAATGTAGGAGCTGATAAGCTTACGAACAGTAGCTGAGAATCTGATTTAGGTACAGATGTGGTTACAGTTTAAAATGTAATCCAGGACAAAAATGCACAAGATATTATGTTCAAAGTAAGGGATACAAATGTTGTATTTGTTATGACACTTTTTATTGTGAGAGGCAAAAGAAAACAAACTTCAGATAGGCTTAAGGAAAGGCAGGAAATTTAACGGTTCATTTAACTTGATGGTCAGAGAGGACAATGGCTTTAGAAACAGCTCTATTCAGGTTCCATGTCCTTAGGACTTGGCCTCTCTCAGGTCTCCCTTATACTATGTTAGCTTCAGCCCTTCATCCCAACCTGGTGACAAGATGCCAGCAGCAGTTCTGCTTGCTCATCTTCTGGGTTCCATTCAGAAGGAAAGATTTGACATTTTCTTCCCCCCCCTATCTCATAAAAGTCTTAAGATTTAGTATGACTTGTTTAGATCACACAACAACACCTGGACCAGCCAACACAAAACTAAGGGAAGGCAATACTCAAAGGGACTGTGGCCTGGTAACAGGTTTGATACTCAGAGCTGAAAACACCACCACCACCACCACCCCAACCACATGGGCTTGGGGTTGGGGAGGGAGAGCCTTTGACAAACCCTGAGGCCACTGCTGGGAAACAAAAAGACCAGGGGCTGGTGGCTGGACCAAAAGCTAAGGTCAAAAAAGAAAATTAGTTTGGTTCTCATCCCCAAGAGACAGGTCTCTGTGGACTGGGTGGTTGAGGATTTGTTTGATTCTTCCCCCTTCCTCCTGTTAGAATGATTTAAAGAATCCAGTAAATCCGCCAACCCATGCCCAGTGATCCTTCTTTCATTAACCCAGCCTCTCTGCTTCTATAAGAAGTCACAAGGGAAAGGAATCTTTGTGGTAAAGGAGAGGCAGTTGCTTCTCCCTTAGAAAAGAAATGATCACTGTTCGCACCACAGCTTTACTCAACATCACTATCTCAAATCTCCCTACTCTTCACTGCTCTGGGAATGGCTGGGGGAAAAGGAACCATTAAACTCTCTGCAATGTGAAGTGGCTTTGCAAAGTGCACTGTAAACTGTTTACATTGTCTTTAATTACTTCAGAGCCATATGTCAGCTTGGTATAAAGTGTGAAGATTACACCGAATGGGGTGGGGGGAGTAGGTGACAAGGTGGTGATTTATGGTAACCAGAAAAATTATGTATGGAAATGAGTGCAATTTAAAAACACATCTACGTGCTATTATAACACTGGAGGGGGAAGAAAAGCCAGTTTATAACAAAATATCTTTGAAAATAGGAACATGATGAATATGTAAATGAGACCAATCAACATCAGCTGAGATATGGTATATGCAGATGAGACGGCAATGAGCCAAAATGTGAAATAGCTCCCAAGCCATAAATATGAACCATATAAAATTCATTTGAAATATTCATGATAGCATAAGGACAAAAAATATAATCAAGTGATTTATTTACATATAAAAATGAGAACACTAGTCTAACACTTCAGCCTCCACCCCCAGATCACTGGGGAAAGAAAAGTTAACTTAATAGAGGGACTTCCAGAAGAAGAAATTTATTAGATGAGAACTGGTGCAAACACACTAAAAAAGCTGAGGATCCTTAGATTTCTCAGTTCCTTGGACTCTCTGAAACACACAGAAAAGTAAAGGAAATAAATCAGGAACAAAGGTTGTGATGCTAGGAATCTGGGCTCCAATCTGCTTTGCCTCCCATAGCATCTCCTTGTTAGATAATGTATCCATTCCCATCCTAAATTTCTGCATTTCTGACTTAATAGGCAGTGGAGCCTCGAGTCCCTCCTGCTGAAATAAAGCAAGAGGAGGTTAGGCTGATGATGTGCCAGCTCCCAGTTCTAACAACTGGAGGCCAATGTTGGAGCAATTAGACCCTTGAATGGCAAGAGGGGAGTCAAATCCCTGGGCATGATGAAGTTATGTGGATAAAGTAATGTGGATAAAAGGATAATGTTTAGTGGTTTTCATCTCAGATTGCACTTTAGAAGCCCCTGAGGGGCTCTTAAAATAATCCGCAGGGCTATCATGTCCAGGGATTTTTCATTAGTCTGGGGTGGGGCCAAGCCTTGATCATTTTTAATGCTCCCTTGCTGATTCTAATGTACATGCACTGTTGAAGGCCCTGAGGTAGATGATATTTAAGTCTGAATCCAATTTGTAGAAATAACAAAGAAATATATGTAGTGTGCCTCCAGCTATGGCTGGAGAACTAACAAAAGGAGGGTGGTAGAGAGAAGATCAAAGAAGCAAGGGGCTGAGGTGAGGTCACAGAGTACCTTAGACGTTATGGGGACAGGTTTGGGTGTCAGAGTTAATCATGGGAATTAAATGGGTTATTCTAAACAAGCAAGTCAATGATTTGATTTGTATTTGTTAAGTATCACTCACATACAGAGTTTTGTTAAGGATTTTTTTTTTTTCTATCTGTAGAGCTATTAGTCTAACAATACTAGGTATGGGTCGGGCTATGGAGCAACTAGAACTCTCATACACATCTGGTGAGAATGCAAGATGGTACCACCTCTTCAGACAAGAGTTTGACAGTTTCTTATAATGTATTTCCCCAAGAGATATGAAAACATATGTCTATCCAAAGACTTGGAGGATGTTCCTAACAGATTTATTCGTAATAGCTCAAAACTGAGAATAACCCCAGACTCATCACCAGGTCAGGGGGGAAAGAAACTGTCTTTTACCCATGTGATAGAACATTACTCCAAAATAAATAGCAATCAACTGCTAATACAACAACACAGATGATTCTCAAAAGCATTATACCAAGTTAAAAAAAAAAGTAAGCCAGACGCAAAGGAATACACACCATATGATTCTATTTATATGAAACTCTAAAAAAGAAAATCTACTGTGGTGCCAGAAATCAGATCAGTAGTTGCCTAGAGCCAAGAGTGACAGTAGAGATTGTTTGGGAAGGGGAACAAGGAACTTTTTAGGCTGTAAGAGATGTTTTATATCTTGATTGTGGTGTTGTTACAAAATATATCCATTTGTAAAAACTTCAACAGTTAAAATTAGCGCATATTACTATCTGTCAAATTATGCTTCAATAAAGTTGATTTTTTTTAAAGATTTTAATTATTTATTTGACAGAGAGAGATCACAAGTAGGCAGAGAGAGAGGAGGAAGTAGGCCCCCTGCTGATCAGAGAGCTGATGTGGGCCTCAATTCCAGGACTCTGAGATCATGACCTGAGCCAAAGGCAGAGGCTTAACCCACTGAGCCACCCCGGCGCCCAATAAAGTTGATTTTTTTTTTTTTAAGATTTTATTTATTTGACAGAGAGAAACACAGCCAGAGAGGGAACACAAGCAGGGAGTGAGAGAGGGAGAAGCAGGCTTCCCCCACAAACCCCCCACCCCACCCCCGAGCAGGGAGCCCGACGTGTGGGACTCGATCCCCGGTCTCCGGGACCATGACCTGAGCTGAAGGCAGTCGCTTAACCAACTGAGCCACCCAGGCGCCCCTAAAGTTGATTTTTAAAAAGCAATTCTTTAGTACCTATTTGGGGCCAGTTTTAAAGACTGCATCTCTGTTAATCCGCACTTTATAAACTGGGATACTGATATTCAGCAGGGTTAAGCAACTGAACGGCATCAGACGGTCCTTTGGTAGTAAAGCTAGGATTTGAACCCAAGGTCATCTGGTCCTTTCGGCTACATAAGGCTTCCTTTTTGTTGGCATCTCTCATTTTCCAGAATTATTCTACTAAAATTAAAGAGTGACCAAGGGAAACATTATGGTTGTAAAAGCTTTCTTTGCTGTCATTTATAATTAGAAGAGAGGATTTCTATACCTAAGCATTTAGAACTTCCATAAACCAGAACCCAGAGTCATTTTTTAATGGGACCATCATAAAATGGGACCAATAGACCTCTTCTTGCAGCATTTTTTGCCTTTAACTTCCTATGTGCCAACCCATTTTTGTGTAGAGCTCATGCTGAGACTGGGTTAAGTTCAGGGGTTTACAGACCTAGCTGCCTATTAAGTTGCAAATTAACTTAGTCAGCAGTTGGGAAATGTAAGATTAAGCCAATTAAGTTGTCATTATTGACCCAGGTCAAACATGAGTTAGTGTCTAGAAGGTGAAAGTCCTTGTCTCATTTCCTGTTCTCCATAAATATTCTGAAAATAAGCACTTTTGTTATACTTATTGCTTCAGCCAAGAACACAAGAAGCTTTGGGTTGATGTGGTTTTAGTAATCCCACTAAGTCTCCTTATTTCAACTGTTTCTAGGTAGGTCCTTAAAATAAACTCTACAGTATTTAATGGCTGTCCAGCTCAGAAAGAGAATAATTTATTAGCTTCATATTTATATGCTTAGCTTTTGCCTGTTTTGGTTTTGCTTTGATTTCTTTATGTGTTGGGGAGATGGGAGAGAGGATATATAGTAGGGGAAACAGAGTTCCTGAGATGTGGTGATTTTATGATTTCCCCCACATGGTATTCATTTTAACTCTTCACATCTCAGTCCCTTATGCTTTATTCATGAAGAGAGTGTAGGGTTTCCTTGCTGGAAGGGAATACTGGAAGAATATAAGTGAAAGACCCGCTGTCTTAGTCAGTTTGGGCTGCTATAATAAACACAAATGGATGGCTTAATGAGCACTTACATCTCACAGTTCTGGGGGCTAGAAGTCCTAGATGAGGGTGCCCATATGGGCAGTTCTGGTGCAAACCCACTTCTTGGCTTACAGACAACTCCTTCTCACTGTATCCTCACATGGCTAAGACAGAGTGCTGGTCTCCTTATCATATTATATGGGCACCAACTCCATCATAACAGCTCCACTCGCAAGATTTAATGCAATTACTTCCTGAAGTCTCCACTTTCAAATACCACCACTCTGGGGATTAGGGCCTTAGCATATAAATCTGGATTAGGGATACAGAGAGAAAGATACAAACATTTAGTCCATAGTACGCATTGTAAGATAGCAATAAAGATGTATATTATAGATGCTCACTTTCTTGGGAAGGCAGATGTGCTGTCATTTACATATTCCATTTCTAGGGTCCTCCACCCACTTGACACTCCAAGGCATTCATGATCCTGGTGACCTCCACTTGGCACTTTTCATGCAGCAGCTAAGACTTCCAGGTAGCAAGACCTGACAGAGGTTACTAAAACAAGGCTTTTCTGGCTTGCTGTCAGATACAATTTTCTTCTATTTTCTAATCAAGAGCCAAGCAATATCTTCTCTATCTTTTAAGATTTCTGCTTTAGCCACACTTGCTCTTCTGACCTTTCTTGACAAGACAAGCTGTAGGAGGGACTTTCAAATGTATTATGTTTGTTGGTGCTCACAGATATACCAGAAAATGAACAGGGCTTTATTTTTTTCCCTCTCTGCCAGTAACTCAATGTTTTTGTCTACTCAGAGAAGATACAATTAAGGCAGAATACTCAAGTTAAAAATAGCCTCATGGCTATGCCCTGGAGACTCCTGCTAGGGTTTTTGTTTTTGTTTTTTTTTGTTTGTTTGTTTGTTTGTTTTTTAATAGAATGGTATTAAAATGCAAAGATGCAATCTAAATGCAATCTCCAACTGATGCACAAACTACTTATTTTTATTTCCTTATTTAGCCCAGGCCCATCACAACCACATCCATCTGGGCTGTTTATGACTTAATAAGATGCTTTAAACAGTAAAAGACTCAAATAGGATATGGACCCACTTGCCTGGACACCGCGGGCAAATAAACTACCTGAATCTTACACTTCATAAACCTCTCCTGTGATGCTCAGCTCCACCCTGGCCAGCCTACATGGAAATCAAATGATCAGAGATGTGTTTTCATAGGCCAGACCATTCCAGAAGTTAAACAGGCAGAGAGGGGGAAAAAAGCATAAGAGGGATAAATGCCAGAGGAGCCTAAATGAATAAAGTAGAAGTTAACCACCCCAGTGGGTCTGAGATTCTGAGAGAGTCTGGGCATAGAGATAGCAATTGTTGATGCCAAGTGTTTTATAAACATGTAATTTGCACTTGGATGTGAGCGTGCTTTGGAAAGTTAAAAGCGCATACAAACACAAGGTATGAATAATAAAGACGACCATTTGATCTGCTTCCCATCCATGGTATCTCAGCTCCACTATACAATGACTTTTTCTCTTCTCACATTCTTTCAAAGCACAAAGCACAGGACTGGGCACAAATAACAGATAACAGCAGGTAAAGTCTGTGAATTTGCCATCTCTACCTCTTAGATTCTTACCCAGTCTTTGAGAACATTTCCCCCAAATAGGGTCTTGATATTTTTTTTTAATTATTTTTGTTTATTCTTCTTTCCCAATAAAGATAAGGGCATCCAAAGAAAGTATTGTCATTGAAATTTAAGGAGTTAATGAATTGGATCCTTCAAGACAATCTGCCTTTTTATAAAGACATGAAGTGGCTAATGCCTATTTCAGAGGACTAAATTGCTAATGGTGAGATTTTAGTCACTGTGGCATGGTGCTTAGGGAGATTTGTTTTAATACATGAAAAAAACATATCTAGATTAGTTTACTTGTTTGACTGCAAGGGCCCAAGTGTACATGAAGGAAGGTTGAGCTTCTTTTAATCAGACTGACATTAATACTTTCAAGATTCCTTCTACTGAGGATGGGCTCCCTCATTCACCAACTGACCAGAAGGAGAACTCGAGCTGGCTTTTTTTTTCTTCTTTTAGTGAATGTTAAAAATTGAGGTGTCAATCTTCATGTATTTGTTTCAAGTATGCCCTTTTATACCTTCCTTTATACTGCCTTCCTTACTTCCTCTCATACATACACACAACTTCTCCAAGCAAGTAAGACCCTTAACATGGGACTTTTCATTAAGTAAAGCAGACGTTTGCTTTGGGGGCATCAGGATGGTGACTTACTTAGCACCAAGTTCCAGAAGAAGAAAATCCTGGACAGAGAGTAAGTTTCACACTAACTTCAAGGAAACGAAGCCAAATCAGAAATCAGTTTAGGGCCTTTTTAAAGGGAAGAGATTTATAGACTTCAGTCAAGTACCCAAGACAACTGCAGGCTGATGGATGACACCAGCTAATCCATCAAGTGATTTATCAGCGTTCACAGAGTAAATGATTGTGAATTCCATCACTCCCTGAACACTAGTGAGGATGAGGCTTATAGAGCTAATGAGCTTTCTTAAGCCAGGGACACTTCCTTCTGACTAGTCTATGTGCTGTTGTTGTTTATTCTGTTCTATTTGAGAGCAACCACAAGAGAGACCCAAGCAAATTCAGAGAAGCATAATCAAACCATCAGTCAACAGTTCCACAAATTC
Organism: Spilogale gracilis; assembly: GCA_004023965.1. Lineage (NCBI taxonomy): Eukaryota > Metazoa > Chordata > Mammalia > Carnivora > Mephitidae > Spilogale > Spilogale gracilis. Next base: position 160,790 of record PITA01001543.1, on the reverse strand, counting down.
TTCTTGAGCCACAATATATGTGTAATTAGAGGAGGGAGTGATTTGATGAAGCTTATGTGCCCGTCACTATTAGAGTTCTGGGCAATCAAGATCAATCTACACAGTACCTGCTCTCAAGGAGTTCCCGTAGTGATCAACAATAATAGCTGCCACTTGTTGAGTAATTAATTTGCCATAAACTGAGATAAGCCACTTTACATGTATTACCTTAATTATAATCCTTGTTTTACAGTGAAGAGACGAAGCCAAGAAGGGTATGTGACTTGCTCAGCATTACATAGCTAACAAGTGACAGAGCTGGGATTTAAACCCAGGCATTCTGACTCCAATGCTCACACAGTAATCTATTCTATAACATCTAGGAATAAAACAAGGGTATTCCAGATCATCTATGATACAGGAGAATGATAACCTTTCTCTCTAATGGAAAAGAGGAGGTCATACACAAATTCAGAGTTCTCATTTATTTTAACTGTGGTAGTAGCAGTAGTTTGAGTATCTTTATATTTGCTACATATTTTATAATTTCAAAATACTTCATATACATATAACTTACTTAATTTCCTATACCAACTCTTTAGTGGCAATAGGGGCAATATTTGTGCCTACCTCACATGGGAGAAAATGAAGTTCAGACAAGTTTGGAGACTGGCCTACGTTCAACACTTATCAACTCATGGAGGCACGATTCCTCCCACGTCACATTCTCTGTACTTTCTCCATATAATGCTTTGCTTTTTGCAATTCTGCCTCTCCTTTATTAAAGGAAAATTACATCTTAAAAGTCTTATGGTCACTTCAATACAGGATAGTAAAAGTGTCCACGTTAGAAGAAAAAAGTAACACTTATATTTCTGCCCAATACATGCCTTCATATGCAGGGGTTTGGGCTCAGTGTTCTCATACTTTCAACTCAGTCCTAAGCACTTGGCAGTAGTAAAGAAGGATGAACTAGAAGTAGACAGATATCTGACCCAAATAGTGAACATCCAAGAGCAAAACTGGCCGTTCCCATGCCAAAGAATCAATGCTCCAATTGGGTGTCTGATTAAAAATTGGCCCAAGCTATCTCATTAGAACATTATTTTTAATGGAAATCTTTTTAAGTCAGATCCACTTGATAGACTTGTTTTCTTCCTGTTTTGCCTACTTCTGCCTCTCCTTAAAGTCAACATTCTAGTAACATATAGACTCTACTGGAAATCCTTAGTTAAGATGTAGGATTTCATCTCTGCAAGAGAGGATTTTTCTTTTAACTAAATGCAATGAGCATTTAGTGAGCTCCTGCTAAGTGTCCCCTACACCATAACATCTGAGATCTTAATGTGCACAAATCACTTGGGGATCTAAGTATGGCAAGTCTGACTAAAGTTGTCTGGATAGAACCAGAGATTCTGCTGTGCTAACCAGCTCCCAGATAAGGCCAACATTGCTTGTCCATGTTCCAATATGGAATAACAAGACCTAAAAAATAGTTATTCTGTAAATAGTAATTCTGTATCAACACTGTATGGTGGAGGATCCAAGAAAAATGGGCGACAGTACCTACTCTAGTATAGTTGTTAATAAAATAAACACAGAAAACCACAGAACAAAATGCATAAAAACACATGCTCCATTGCTATTACCAAATGACAGATAACGGGACAAAGTTTTCTTACTCTCTTGTTACTGTCAGATCACATTTAACAGTTAAAACAGTACTCAGTTTTTAGTAGAACTTGTCACTTATCAAACTACTGTCTCAATTTCTGAAAGCCCCTTTGCTGGTGCTCTGCAAACATAGCTAGCTAGACACTGAAAAATAAAGTTCTCACACAACTATTTTAGGAGCAAACCCATCATATGGTTCTCCTGGGCAAACTGGGCCTGAGTACTACTTCTTGTGGCAGGAAATTTGCATCTCAGGGAAAAAGTAGGGTACTAAATATAAACAGTTATGTCCTAGCAGTATCAGTTGGGCAAAGGTCGGAGGGAAGGTGCAGGTCAAGGTAGCATCGAAGGTTTCAATAAAAGAAACACAGCTAGAGTTGTGAGTGAGGTGGGTTGGGGGGCACGTGAGATGGAGGAAAGCAGTAAAAATGCTGGAAGAAAACAAAGAAGGCTTCTTTTCTCCTGCTCTCCAGCCAAGACCCAGAAACATTGCTGGCACAACCAATGGGGTTCATAGAAAACCTACAGTAGAATGAATGCTATGCTGGTCTGCATGAGTTCCAAGGGAGAAATGCCGCAGAGCTAATCACTGGACTGAGATTGCCATTTAATGCCCTTCCTCTACAAGCCATTCATCAAGTTTATAGCAGCAACAAGAGTTCATTACCATGTTCCTGTTTTGCACATTCTTGAACAAGGTTATGCCTCCAATTTTAAGTGTGGTGTATAAAAGAAATGAGGGAAGGTGGGAGGGTGAGAGGCTTCCTGGAGAGCACAATAGTAAACAGAATAGGTGCTCCTCACCAACTGGAAATGAGACTCTCCCCCACCTGCTTATGACTTTGTATAATCAGAAAGAACAACGCATCACGAACTCTCAACTTCATTCTTATTAGACGTTCCTAAGCGTCTTTTATCAATCTATCTACCCATTCTTCTTTCGGTCTTCCATAGTAGGACTTGAAAGAAAATACCAGATTCCATTCTAACCCTCAAGAAGTCTGTGATGTAGTTATAGAAATAAGAAGAATTCGTGGGAAACAGAGGACACAAACCAGAAGATAAGAAGCCTTTAAATGTTGCTGTCCAGACCCTCGGTGCTGAAAGCAGTTCAAATTGGTGGAGTTACACCAGCTTAGAGCAGAAAAGCCAGGGAAGCTTTTATGGAGACCATAGGATTTCCATAATCAAAAGGGAGAGGGGAAAATGTTCTGAAGGGCAGATATGAATGAAACAGATTCAAAGTCACACTGGGGACCTGAGGTTTCCCTAAAGAGGTCTGAAGGCTTCCACAGTCCTTGTCCTCTGATCACATTATGTACAATGGACTCCTACTGAGTTCTGAAAGTTCCAGTAGGAGAAGAAAAGAAGCTGCATGCACTGAGGTAACTTCATCAGAATTCACCAGGATATTGACTTCTTTGATGTCCCATCCATGATCCTATACACAAGATGCCAGGTTCTTGTCCATCGATGTCCTGATAGTGTAAAGGTCTGTGTATAAACTCAAATCACATTTAAAACTTTAAATTTTAGTATCACTGATTTGCAGGAGCCATTGTTAAGGAGGTCAGCTCTCCACAGAGTAGATGTCCCTTAGGCTGGGCTTATGTAGAACCAAAGGAAATGAGAGATTTATGTATATCCTCTTCTCTCACCCCAATTACATAGTCCAATTAAGACACATGTAAAATTCACTTCAGGGACTTAATTGTTCAATTTCTCCATTTTCATAGATAGAATTCAAGGAGTAAATAATAAATATATACTACTACTATATCCCAGTCAGAAGCACAAGTAGAAATGGCAATCCATACATGGGATAATCTGGCACAACCATATCTCCTAGCTCCAAGTAATTCTCCTTCCAGAGGACAAAGTAAGATTCTTCAACACTCTCCTGAACTTGGGCAGGAATGAAGTCAGAAAGGAAAGTATTTTGCTGCTATCCAAAGAACAACAATAGTGTTTTCCCCATCTTGTTTGGGAAAAGTCAAGCAAATGCTCACTTTCTCAAGTCTGGTTTTCTCTATTATAGGAAAATGAGAAGGTTTACTAAGCCTTTTTAAATGCTCTAAGATCTGATAGTCTGCCTTGTTTTGTAAAATTTTGTCCACATGAGGACAAGAAACAAGCTACATTTGGTCGATGAGTCCATGGGTGACACAATACAATACGGCATCTCTACTTCTTGGTAACTCTCAACTTACACAATGCAAATGGCAGGATTTAACTTAACTAAATATGCCCCTTTCCTCAGTCCTTCCTCATTATCTCTGTGTTTTGGATCCTAACCTGTTCCAGCTCCTCTCTGTGGAGTCCAGAGATGACCGACCTTATAGATCCATTTGGCTCTTTACAATTTAAAATGCCAAATTTAAATCCATAAGAAAAGGAAATTGCTATTCCAATGTTCACTACTATATGATTAAAAGCAAAGCTATGTCCTTTGAAAGGCTTCAAAAGATACAGTAACAAACACATGTATGAGTTTGGGGCTATCCTATATAAAGGAAAAAATGTTGATGGCAATGAATTTTTCAGCTCTTTATCAAGAGCACTGATAAATTTTGACTCCCTCTTTGTCAAAGTGCCCCTAGCCTTCATGAGATTTCTCACACTGCTCTGATAATCCTATTTTAGGTTCAGGGTTCTCTGCTCTTGTTCTATCCTTCCTTCTTTGGTATTCAAAATCTCCTCATGTCCCTACTGACACCTAATCTGGCATGATTCACTCTAAATATTTCTTAAACACAGAGGTGATCACCTTTAAGTCACAAGTTAAACGTCCCAGAATCAGACCATGGGGCAAAATTTGGGAAAGGAAAGTTTCAAAATCACCAGTTCTATAGTCTACAATGTAAAATATGTTTGCCTTGCTATCCCTGGAAATATTTCCAAAACCAATTGCTATGACATGGTGGGAAAGTGATTAATGTGCTTTAAGTCACTATCAATGCACCATTTTTCCAGCAAGTCTTCTTCCTCTTCCTTTCTTAAAAATGTCCCAGGATTAGACAGGAAGAAAGCTCCCTTTAAGGTTGAGAAAGTCTACCCCCATCCCTTCAGGCAAGGATGGCAAAGGTTAATCTCAAGGAAAATATAAACTTTCCCATCTAGAACTCCTCAGACCAGACTCCCTTTCAATTCTAAATTATTTCATTGCAATCTGTCCTAGCATTTAGGGTCTGTCTTAGAATAATTGAGAAACTTAAAAAAATAAAATAAAACCTTGTAAAGGGCCCTCAAGCCAAGATCATATGAGGAATGAAATAGTTTTTCATGAAGACTGGACATCTTTTAAAAGACATGCACACTTCTAGAAAGGAGACGGGATCTCTGTTCTGCCCATCCTAATTACAATTTCCAGTTTCCAGGGTTACAGGATTTCTGTATGGCAGGAGGAGCTCCCTGGCATGTCACCCTCAGAAGGTGGACTAAGCAAAAAGGCATGCTGTCTCTTCAGAAACAGCAAAGGCGTGCTCACTGTAGCATGTGAACATTTCATTCTGAGTGAATTTCATTTCTATCCATACTCATCACAAATGAGCATCACCAAAATGTTCCAATACATATTCACAGTATGCCTTTCAAATGCATTGTATGAAAAAAATCAGAGCTGAGCATGAAGCACAGATCCGTTTCATTTAATTAGAGTTTCAGAGAAGCCTAAATGAAAAGGTCTGTATCTCCTTAAGTGTTCTGTTTCTGCACAAGTATAGCTGTCTTGCACTGTCAGTGGTTTGAATTGAAAATGACTCCAAAGGCAAAGCCTTTAAACCCTGGGTGTCTGACTCAGGTAATATTATCACAGACAATGAAAGAAACCATTATGCTCATTCCTCTTCTGAATTTTACACGAGTATCTACTTTTCTTATCGTAAATCAGGGTGAGAGACTATTCCCTCTGTCTCGGTGGCAGAGCCCTAACTTAATGCCATGTTAAGAAATCTTCATTGCTCTCAGCACACCCTTTTTACTTTCAAATCCCCTTAAGCATCTCTCCCCAGCCCAGCTATCTAATTTTTCTACTGCTCATTTCCAAAGACTCTCCCTGACAACCAGGCTAGGCTCCCCAAGTCCCAGTATCCATGCAATCCCCACTCTTACATTCCTGTCTCTACTGCTGTCCAGCCTTCAGTGTTATCACTGCTCTCTACCTATTTGCGTAACCATTTAGTGTACTCTTTCCTTCAGCATGTATTTACTGAGCACCTACAATGTGCTAGATACTGGAAAGGCAACACTGACCAAACAGAAAAAGATCCTTGCCTTTGAAGAGTGTAGATTCTTGGAGCAGGAAATAGACAATGGACAATAAGCTTCTTAAAAATCATGTAACTAGGTGAAGGGGATTAAGGAGTGCACTTGCTCTGATGAGCACCAGGTGATACGTGGAATCACTGAACCACCTGAAACTAGTATTACACTGTACCTTAACTAACTGAACTTGAAAACTTTTTAAAAAATCAAGCGACTTACATAGACAGTAAGATAAATTCTGAGTGATGGCAAGGGAGAAACCATACTGCCTGTCTTCTTTGGCAACCTATACAATCACCCATGTAGTGTAATTAGCCTGGTGTCTCACAATGTGTTAACTGTAGCAATATATAAAATTGTACCTGCTACCAAAAAATAACCTAGAAAATTTGTCATTCTGGGTCTATGTATGTGTTGAAACTTTGCTTCCATTTACAACTTTACAATATATGTATACAGGGTTAAATGAAAATGTGAGAGCTATGAGAAGACATTCAGCCTCCAGCACATACACACATATGTGTCCATACAATAATAAAACTTTGCTGTTACTGCCTGAAAAGTCACCATACAATTTCTTTAGTCTCCCTTTTTTTTCTCTCTACTGCTCTGAAAGTTATGTATTCTATTCATATTATTTTGTTGTTGCTTTACCTTTTTTAAAACAGGCATCATACCCCCAAATTAATCAGCATCATGTTTCTCTACCTGAACACAAGAACCTCCAAATGCTTTAACTCTGGTCTCTTCCTTGCAATTTTCCATGTCACTTTGTTCTAGAACTTTTTAAAAAATACCTCCCAATTAGCATTCTTTTTAATTGAATTTTTTAGTATTACTATAATTTTTACCAAAGATTTTGTTCTGAAACTCTGGGTTCCATTTTTTCTTTTTGATGGAAGTTTAATTGTTCTTCACATTTAGGAATGATAAGCTCTCTTCACTCTTTATATATCTGAAAAAGTCTTCTCTGCCCTCTCCTGAACTCCTTATACTCTAGGCTAATTTATAAGCCTTGGTTAACCAGAATTTCCACTCAGCTCTATTTATTCTGTTATCTTCTATTGTGCACTATTGCTTCTATGAAGCCTGCTGTCAGTCTAATTTCTGGGAGTCTTTCTTCTTGGTAAGTTTTAAGATATTCTTTTTCTATAGTTTCACTATTGGGTATGGATTTTTAGTATTACTTTATGCTATGGCTTAGTGGTTTCCTCAAACTAAGGTGGTCTTTTCTCAACTCTGGAAAAGCTTTTATTGTGACCTCTACCCTCTTCACCATTCCTTCTTCATTCTTCATCATCTGTCTGGATCTCCTATTAGATCTATGTTGGAACTTCTTATACAACCCTCCATGTCTCTTCACTTAGCATTCCTGTTTTCATCTTTTTGTCTCTGAGCTACAATATGAGTGATTCCCTCATCTGTTGTCCAAGTCATTCCCTTTGATTTTCAATATGTCTAGTTCATTACTCAATCCATCTATTGAGTTTTTAATGAAATTGACTGCATGTATCTGTATCAGTATTTCTTATTAGTTCTTTTTAAAACTCTGTCCTTTGGCAAAGGAAACAAAAGCAAAAATGAACTTTTGGGACTTAATCAAAATAAAAAGCTTCTGCACAGCAAAGGAAATAGTCAACAAAACAAAGAGGCAAACCACGGAATGGAAGAAGATATTCACAAATGACACTACAAACTAAGGGCTGATATCCAAGATCTACAAAGAACTCCTCAAACTCAACAACCAAAAAAAAAAACGATGATCACATTTAAAAAAAAAAATGGGCAGTAAGACATAAACAGACACTTCTTTCTCCATGGAAGACATATGCAGACATATGAAAAAAATGTTTGTCATCATTAGCCATCAGGGAAATTCAAATCAAAACCACACTGAGATACCACCTTATACCACTTAGAATGGTCAAAATTAACAGGACAGGAAACAAGTGTTGGAGGGCTTTGGAGAAAGGGGAACCCTCTTACACTCTTGGTGGGAATGCAAGTTTGGAAAACAGTGTGGAGATTCCTTAAAAAATTAAAAATAGAGCTACCCTATGACCCTGCAATTGAACTACTGGGTATTTACCCCAAAGATACAGATGTAGTGGAAAGAAAGGCCGTATGTACCCCAATGTTCATAGCAGCAATGGCCACAATCGCCAAACTGTGCAACGATCCATGGTGCCCTTCGACAAACGAATGGATAAAGAAGATATGGTCCATATATACAATGGAATATTATGCTTCCATCAGAAAGGATGAATACCCAACCTTCGTAGCAACATGAATGGGATTGGAGAAGATTATGCTGAGTGAGATAAGCCCCAAGCACAGAAAGTCAAGTATTATATGGTTTCACTTACTTGTGGAGCTAAGGAGTAACTTGGAGGACAGTAGGAGAAGGAAAGGAAATGTGAACAAGGGGAAATCATAGAGGGAGATTAAGCATGAGAGACTCTGGACTCTGAGAAACAAACTGGGGGTTTTGAAAGGGAGGAGGGTACGGGGAAGGATGAGCCTGGTGGTGGGTATTGAGGGCATGTATCGCATGGAGCACTGGGTGTGGGGCATAAACAGTGAATCTTGCAACACCAAAAAAAATTTAAAAAATCATTATATAAAAAATGGAGATTTACAAAAGACCAGAAACTGAAAAAAAAATAAAAATAAAGCTGTCTTTTTTCACATTTTCCTATTATCTTATGACTTATAGACTTTTTTATCTTTGAACATTTCAAATATGTTTCTTTTTAAAATTTCTTATAGTCTTATTTCAATCCTTGGTCATTGAGGTATAAATATTCTCCCTAATGTGTCCTCTGTATGATTTATAAATTTATTCTCAGCCCATCTTAGAAGGGATGAGGTGTGTTCACAGTTGGAGCCCCATGTTCTAGAGACACCCAAACACAGTCTCTCAGTTGCTGCTGTCAAGCATTTTCATTTCCTCCAGTTCTGTTATGGTCTTCCTATTAATTTATTGGCTTGAGCTCACCGTACCCAGTGGATGGTATGAATTCTCACTCACGTAATCATGTATCACTGGCCTAGTGTCAAATACTTGCAGGTGACTATTTCTACCCAGGGCCTAGGCTGCTTCTCTAATGATTTCCTTAGTCACAAAGTGGAATTTGAGAGTCCCCATTTCCCTAATATGCACTTTTCCTAACTTGACTTTATGCAGATAATTCAGCTCTAGCCCCTCTCAAATGTCAATCTGCCATTTGAGTTCAGCTTCCCAAGTGGGTTTTGAAGCTCCAAGACCCAGCCATTAATCTAATTAGAACTTTACTTTGGTCCCTTGGCTCTCCTGTACATTGACCATTTTGATCAGGTAAGGGAGTGGAGTCACATTCATTGTTTCTAGATTAGCTTTTTTATAAATGTTTTACCAACATTTCTATGTGTTTGAAAGTAAAAAGCCCTGACCTGGCATTTTCCTAGTAGCCAGAACTGCCAACATCACTCTTCCATTCTTTTTAACAAGTCTATCACCCTCTCCTGACTCTCCTTTGAAAACAGCAAGAGGTCAGAAGGAGGTAACCAACATTTTAATGGAAGATTAAGATTAAATTACCTTCTGCCTTGACAAACTGGGGCTTATCCCATATAAAAAATATCTAAAGGTCAAATGCAGTCAACACCAAAAACTGAACAAGCTAAATCCTGTCATTCACAGATGAGAATAGCTGAGAATTTAAAACAAAGTACAGGTAACTATCATAAAACTATGAGATGAGAAATGGAGTTAGGATAATGGATCTAAGAGTGGTAATTAAGATCATTCACAAACTGGGTGATTCATACTCCCACAGCCACTCCAAGGCCAGGTAACATTATGACTGCCTTATTTTTATACTTTGCCTTTAAAAAATATAGTTAACTTTTCAAAGCACTTTTCTACCTACCATTCATTTATTTATTTAACACGTGTTGCTAAGTTGATCCTCACATCTTAGAAAAGTGATAAATAGGTACTAACATCTTCACAAAAATCATGAGAACACTTAGATCCCATTTACATTAGTAGTCAATGGGCCAACTAAACTAGTTTGTAGGAACTTTAGTTTAAACATAGTTCTTCTAACTCCTGATCTTTTTCCCTATCTAGCAGACAGCATTAAACTGACTTTACTCATTTACAGAAAGTTACTATTTGAGAAAAGTTGATTCAAATATTGGACAGAGGACTATCTGGTTGCTCCTCTTCTAAGTTTGACTTTCAGGTTGGTTCCATCCTTTCCCCATTCCCGAACAGCATCAAGCCCATTCCAGCTTTCCCTTCCACTATCTCTAAGCAGGTTATATTTATGAGGCCTTTGTGCTTTGGCACAAGCATAAGCAAGAAATGTACTTTTGATTCCCAGAACCATAAGAGAATACAGAGTTCAACTGTTTAACCAGCTTTTGAGAAACTGACTTATCAAAGTAAAATAATGTTGAACTGATGGCTGGCAGCAAAAATCCTTAGCAAGAGAGACTATCTAAGCCTTTTTGAGTTTATCTTGGGGGGCACTCAAAACTTCAACATGTTAAGTGTAGCATAGAGACTAAACATAGAAATAAAGAACAGAAGAATGAGTAGAGATGATGAAACAGAGATCAAGAACTATAAATTGTTTGGTGATAATAAATTTCAGACCCCTGAAGGATGTAATTTTTTAAAAATATCTTATTTATTTATTTGACAGAGAGAAACACAGCGAGAGAGGGAACACAAGCAGGGGGAGTGAGAGAGGGAGAAGCAGGCTTCTGGCTGAGCAGAGAGCCCGATGTAGGGCTCGATCCCTGGTCTCCAGGATCATGACCTGAGCCGAAGGCAGTCACTTAACCAACTGAGCCACCCAGGCACCCTGGATATAATTTTCTTGAGCATCAAAGCATCAGCCACTGTTTCTGTCACAACTATTTTCAGATATAATTCTGGTAGGAAATATGAACAATAATTAACCTTGTTGAAAGTCCATTTAATATAAATTAATGTCCACAACAGACAATCTTAAATGTATGGTAACATATTTACCTCTGCAAAATCTAGCATATATTTTGTGTCTGAACTGACTGTGGGTGGTGAGATAAGATTGAAAATGGGAGGAAAAGTAGTGCTCCTCAACTTTTAAAATTAAAGCTACAAGCTTGAACTTGTTGATGATCTTCACCTTAAACAGAACATACCAGATCTTAGATCTTGTGATCTAAGAAATACCTAAAGTCATATTTGCTCAAGGATCTCTCCTACTGGTCTGCCAGGGTGTTTGAAATTCCCACCCTACTCATGGTTTAAAAATTGCAATCTTGGGGCACTTGGGTGGCTCAGTCGTTAAGCATCTGCCTTCAGCTCTGGTCATGATCCTGGAGTTCCAGGACTCCCTGCTCATCGGGCTCCCTGCTCAGTGGGAAGCTTGCTTTTCCCTCTCTCACTCTGCCTGCTTGTGTTATACCTCTTTTGCTGTGTTTCTCTTTGTCGAATAAAGAAATAAAATCTTTTAAAAAATGAAAATAAAATTCAAAAAAATAAAACCTTCAATCTTTCATTCAAATGCAAAGCTGATGCCCAGAAATAAAACACACCAGCACCCATGTAAGTTTTGAGCAGTCACCCTCATGTGGTCTTAGATTCCTGAGAAAGGTGAAATAAATGATCTCTTAGATCTCCCCTTTCATGGGGAAAGTCTGTAGTTCTCTAAGTCCCCAATATGATAAACTCATATGCACATAACTTTTGATAGAGGACTCCACATCAGGGTAAATTCACAGTCTTAAATCTCACTTGGGGTAGGCAGGGCAAAGGGGTGGCTAAAGCCCAACACAAGCATCACTACAAACTTCTCTGTGATCCAAAATGCTTTCCTGGTGGTATTGCCAAGGAGTAACTCCTCACAGCTTTGCACCTTGTTTGGGCATGATGCTAACATATGTAAAGTGCTCTTTGCCCTTGGTCCCTTCTGTCACTGGTAAATACCCTTTGAAAATGAAAGGCAGTGTAAAATCAAACAAAGCCTTTAAGAAAACTATGCCAGCAGGAGCAAGTTGCATACAAGAACTTTCTTAGGACATTGTTAGTATTTCTGCCCTCTCCCCTCTCCTACAATCCTGTGATTTGTCTTTCCAGCAGCATATGAGAACAGAGTTTATCTTTAATATAGCCACCTCATGTTCTAAAAGAGCAATGCTTTGTATAAAATATAAAGCCTATAAAGACCAGCAATAATGCTTGATTTTGAAAACATGTCAGATGTCACAGGGAATAGCTACCTGTATAAGACAAACAAGTATCTCTATCTGTAGCTTTAGGGAAGGGATACTGGAAGGGGGTCATCCCCACAAAATAGAAATTTAAATTAATATAGTTTCTCACCATCATCCCTCATGCCTAAATTCTACCTCCTAGCACCATGTTATGTTAAATATCCTTCTATCTATTTCTCTGGGGGAGAGAAATTCTAGGTATATAGTAATAACCTGGAGGGTCAATTTATCAAATTAGTTCAGAAAGGAGGGAAACGTACACAATGAGGCAGGGAAGGGGGTATCCTCAAAGAAAAATAATAGTAATAACAGTAGTCATAATAATTCTAATCATTTCAAAAACATGGTTATGTGCTTAATGTTTTACTGTTTAACCAATGCTTTCACCAATATCATTTAATTTTGACTTGATGATATGAAGTAGATTAGAGAATTATTTACTCATTTCACACCTAAGATTTGTAAAGAGTCTGTCCCAAGTCACATCACTGTAACAAAGTGGGAACCTGAAATTAGATGCTAGCTGTTGATCCTGCAGACACTGTTTTGTCCTAAAGATGTTTCAAGAGGCATCTGGGTGGCTCAGTTGGTTAAGTGTCCAACTCTTGGTTTTGACTCAGTTCTTGATCTCAGCATCATGAGATGGAACTCCAAGTCAGGCTCCTGGTTTGTTGGGGACTCTGCTTGAGATTCTCTCTCCCTCTCACCTTCTACCCCCCACCCCACCCCCATCAAACTCTCTCCCTAAATAAATCTTAAAAAAAAAAAAAAAAAAGATGTCTCAAGGGCCATAGAGACCCTTTGTTGGAGAAGACATATTTGTGGTTGCTAACCACAGGTTGAGCAGGTCAGCTTTCCTTAAATACTCAGGATTTTGTTGGCATCAGCCAATACTCTAACAGTCTGATAACACAAGGCCTCATCTCACCAGCTCTCAGGAGTCCCTCCTTGTACCCCTTCCCATCTTAGAACTGGCTTCCTCCCACTCAGTTCTCAGGCAGAAAAGAGCTGGGGAAGAGGTTGGTGGGGGTGGGAAGGGAGTGTCAGGCAAAGAGTTAGTCTAAGCTCTCCTCCTGGACAGGAAACATTTTGAGCATTCCAGACTTTGGGTCTTATCTCCTCAATACAAACGCTCCCAGAGAGTAAGACTTTATGCTTGCTTTCCATGCTGGTGCCTTGTGTTTAAGTTGCATCTACAATTTAACCACCAGAACAATGACCTCATTTCATCTTTTCCTTGATTGGGTGAGCACCTGAACATTGTTAACCAGCCTGCTATGAAATCATGGTAGGTCACAAATATGATTTAAGGGGATCCAGAAAGGCCCAAAGGTTCCAAAAGTACTTCAGTTCTATGCTCCATTATCCCCAGTGTTCATCTTGACGCTTTGGTGACACCTTTGCTCCCTGTTAAAATGTAAAGCCCTCCCCTTCAATCAAGACTGTCATCAGTTTTCAGAGACAGACATTTTGGTGTGAATGACAGTTTTGTCTTTAAAACAGAAACTAATACAGGGTGTGGAGAGAAAGGAAGTAACCGACACAGGTCCAGATGATGCAGGGTTCAAGGCCAACTACACTTCCTATGATGCCTGGAACCAAGCTCTGCTCTCCTGAGCCACTAGGTGAACTTGGTTGTGAACCATCCCATTTCCTCTCAAGTATCCTCATTACCTATCTGAGCTGAAAAGAGCTCCCCTGTGTTTGCCTCTTCATTAACACCCCTTCAGCTACTCTTTATCCTCCCTTTCAAGTTGGTGATTCTCCATCTTTAGTTTTCTCAAGTCCTGGGAACTAGAAGAAAGAAAAAACAGACACAAGTGAACATCTCCCTGCCTCCATTTCCCAGTTCTTGCTGGCAGATTATAAACTGTTCCTACCATAAGACATCTCTTTTTGTTACAGAAGCAGCAAGCAATAAAGGACTCACTCTCAACTCTAGGGAGAGATTTTTCAATAATTTTCTCATTTCCGCATTGCCCCTGCACCTCCCAGCTCTCTTTAAATACACCAGAGCATATTCTGTCACTGACCTTGTCTGATCATATTGATTGTCAGCAACTGTAATCTAAACAGAAAGCAAGTTGCTATAGTAATTCCTGTGTTCGGTCTTACATTTAAAGACACAATGATCCTAAAAAGGGGGAAATTGCTTGGGGTTGGTGACAGGAAAATACACAAATTGTACAATATAGTCAAATAAATTCTGAAATCTAAGACAGAATTTGATGTAATGAATTGGTCCTAGAATTTCCACCAAAAGCACATTTGGTCAGAATGATTTTCTTCTCCTCCAAATCCTTGTATTTTTAAGGAAAAAGAAGAAGTATCATGAACGAGTAAGAAGAAGGTGACTATTCATAGCTAAACAATTAGGTCAGAGATCATTAGCACAAAGATTGTGCATTTTGAGCTTCAAGTAACATCAGATGGGAGGAGGCAGTCCCAGGTTCTACTTCTCTAAGTTGGTGTATGGCCTTAGGTAGATCACCAAACATTTCTGTACTTTCTCATTCTTTGCTTCTCAACAAGATAACAGATTTTTGCTTCTTTCACTACATTAGTCAGTCAACAATCACTTGGCCAATAAGAAGCCCTGCAATCAGTTGCACTAAAGACAACATTACAATTTTCTATTAGATTACAATTTCTGCCTTCAAGGAGCATCTATTCTCTTGAATATGTCTGAAGAAGACAACTGCGGAGGAATTTGAGGTTTAATGCCAAGAATACTCAAGCATTGTTAAGCCTGTTCCTTCAGCTCCACAAATTTGAAACCCCTGTGTGTGTAATGGGATAGGTTCAGTACCATTGACAGTGTGACAGTGGCCACAGATCCAGCCCTTGGAAGCCCCCAGAAAGAAGAACAGCCAGTATAACTACATGTCCAACAATGATAAAATATTCTGATAAAGACATAAGGAGTGTGTTAGAGAATCTCAGAGGAAAGCAAATATCTTAATTTCAAGGATTACAGAAGACTTCTTTGGCAAAAACTCTAAAATGTTGCACTGGAAACTGATGAGTTTCCTTCCTACTCTGATACTTAGGCATGAGGGGTAAAGTTTACTTTTATTGGGGTGCCTGCATGGCTCAGTCGTTAAGCGTCTGTCTTCAGCTCAGGTCATGATCTCGGAGTCCCAGAATCGAGTCCCACATTGGGCTTTCTGCTTCGCGGGCAGCCTGCTTCTCCCTCTCTTACTCCCTTTGCTCATGTTCTCTCTCTAGCTGTGTTTCTCTCTGTCAAATAAATAAATAAAAATCTTTAAAAAAAAGTTTACTTTTATCAATATAAGGAAAAGGATCTTGAGTCCTACAAATGTCATCTGTCCAATCAGCACACATTTGTGGAGTTCGGGCTGGCTTAGAGGGGACAAGCTATGAATATAACAAAGCCCCTGACCTCCAAGAATTTATAGTCACCAGACTAGACTCCAGAGAAAAATTATAATAAATACTATTCCCTTAACACTTACTAAGCTTTAGGTACTTAAACTGTAATTATTTAGTATTTAGGCCTCACAAAGTTCTATAAGATAAATACTATTGTTCTCATTTCAGATATGAAGAAACTGAGGCTGAGAGAATTTAAGTAACTTTGCCAGCTTCACATAGCTTGGATGAGTCAACAAGTACTTGTCTGGGTCTATACTACCAGTTCTGTTGCCTGGTTCCTAATGATAGATATCTATCCCCTTTTCCTGGTTAGCCTTGACTCAGTTTCTGCAGCCCCAGTAAAAAGCTTAAGTGGATGAATGAAAATTTGAGGAAAAAAGGAGAAGTTTCATGTGTAGGATTTGAAAATCTAGTAAATTTAGAAGATAGGCTTCCTGCCTTTGCTGATATTCTGAAATTCTCCTTTCACGCATATTACAAAGCAAAAAACATGTTGTAAAACAAAAAAACACTGGTTTTCCTAACAAGATCTTTGTTACCTGAAATTATAATAGTAAAGGACAAATGTGCATTTCACAAATTACTCACGTGCATCAGAGCACAGAAGTTCCCCCCAGAAGCTGCTAAAGGGAGGAAGGAAATATGGGTTCCTTTCTTCCACCCCACAGCAAACACCTTAGACTTCACTAGGAATAATCTCACCATTATTTGTTTTGCCACTCTCTAAGCTTCTGTTTAAAGCAAGACTTGAAAGGCATAGAAAAGGCCTATCAAATGAACGATTTGACGATTCCCAAAATCTTGGGTGGACTTAGCCGGCTAAATCAGACTTATATCAAAAGACAATCCACTTGCCTCCTCTTCTGCTAAAATGATGGCATTTTTCTCCAGGCAGTGGCACAGTCTCATTACACAGAGTATCTTTCAAGACTTTCTTCTTCCTTCCTGACCATACAGGTCTCTTTGCTGTAAAAATAGGGGCTCATTCAGTACCAACATGAGGCAAAGTTAGCCCAAGAGTAGGACTTTTGACTATCATTTGATATGAGAGAGAGATCTGCTCATAAATTGACATAAAAGCAATGAAATATGTAGTCATTAAAAATTCAGAAAATGTAGCAAAGGGCAAGATGGTATCAGTTTTCCATGCAGGATGCTTACCAAAGAGGAAAAAAAAGAATCAATCCAACTCAAATTCAGAAATGGCCAAATGTGAGTTCCTTCTTGTTCCTTCACTGCTGCCCATAAAGGAGGCACTTTTATGCCAAGAATAATAGTTAATGAGGTGGAAAATGGTGGGGCATAAAAGGGAGAGTAATTATGAATTACAGAGTGAAAACAGACTGGAAGGAGGTTGAAAGCCATTTGGGGAAGGGCAGATTATGTATGGGTATGGGAAGGGTAGCAAAAAAAGACAATAGAATCCAGAGATAATTATTAAGGAAGTGTCCGGGGTGCTGTGGGGCAACAGAAGTGTACAGGAAAGCCTGCGATAATTGCCACACACACACACACACACACACACACACACTTGGTGTTTCTCTTGGTAAACAGGCTCAGGATATATAACAATGAGGAAGTCAACACTGACTTACAGAGGGATCAGTGAAGCCCTCTTTAAGCTGACAATAAAACAAGCACTGTCTTGAGGAAAATAGTGGCACTAGGGGTACCTTCTCTCCTAGTCCAGAACTCAGGAAGAAGGGCCCTCGCTGGCTATCTTACAGAGGGGCTCCCAAGGAAATCAGTACAGTGCCTTGAGGAGGATGCTCCATGGAGCCCTTCATCCCAGCTTGTTAGAAACAGAAGCTGGCTGTCATGCAGGACTGCTGACGATGTGGCTGGCTGCCTTTTAATAACAGAATCACAGAAATAATTAAAATCACTGAATTCTAGGGCTAGAAGGGACCCAGGAGACCATCTGGATCAACAATGTTGTTTTATAGATGAGGAGCAAAGGCCCAGAGAAGGTAACTGATTTGACGCAAGCCAAGTGGTTAATTAGTGGCAGAGTCAAGACTAGAACCTAGGTCTCCTGACTCCAGTGAAGTAATAAAAATAATAGTAAGCAACATAACCTTTGCATAACACCATGTGTTTTTTTCCTTCTGCATCTCATGCATTATTCATATGAACTTCAATACCCTGACCAACTACAAAGAATCGAGCATGAAATGTATTGAGGTACTGAGGGCGGTGCCAACACCTTACTCAGAGAGTGCCAGTGATTTGCCACAGTGATGAAGGACTTCCTCTCACCCACTCAAAAGACCCTGCCTCATGCAGCTCCACATGGCTGTAGTTTAGAGAGCCACAGGTTCAGATTTCTTTATCTGACACCCGTCTGTGTGTTAATGGATTTAGTCGTCCCCATTGTGAAAAAGTTGTTCTGACATGCTGGTGTCTTCTTTCATGACAAAATTGTAAAAGAAAAGAAAAAGCCAAGGGACCATAATTCAGAAAGGAGCAGCCATCTGGTGTGCTCACAGCAAGAGGCCGCACAACTCCATCACCGGTAGTAAATACCATATCGCTAAGTTTGAGAGGTCTCTGGTAAATGAGGTCAAATAGACGCTTAGTTCTAGGGGAATTTTTGGTTGTTTGTCTTCTTCCAATGTAGTCCAGCAATACTCCTACATGACTCCTAAGTAAAAAGCCAACAAAAATTTTAAAACTTAGTGAAACCCAGTTTTCACCGGTAGACAGAAAACTCACATGTGCCCTGATGGGAGGAGACTTGTGGGGCAAATTTTACATACCATAAGGATACCATCCATTAGAATGGATAGATGGCAACCGCAAATTCCAAAATGTCAGAGACTTTAAAACTAAGTTTCCCTCTTTTGTCACCTAGTGATCACACTTTATTTAGGATACCAGGGCAACAGCAGCTTCATCATCTTTAATCATGCTTCCAAGTTTGCCCTGGATGTCTCCAGTCAACTGAGATGGAAAGGAGACAGAACATGGAGAAACACCCATGGGGCGCTATGGGCCAGGCCAAAGGTCACACACAACACTTCTGCTCACATTCCATGGAAGGAACTTTCTCCTCACAAGAAGATGTATAAAGCTGGCCAGAAAATGTAGTCTAGGTATGTACCCAAAAATAAGAGGAAAAACAGATTGACAGATAGCTAGAAATGTCTTCATGCCATGTATTATGTCCATAATCTCATAAAAATCCTAAAAGTAGTTATAATGAGCCCCACTGGATTAAATAAGTCTCATGAGGGTTAGCTGACTTGTCTAAAATAAAGGTTGAATTTTAATTCAAGTCTGTCATCCAAGTGTGTGTTCACATACACATGTGAATGTATGTGAGCTAAGACAAACACAAGTCAGCAGAACCTTAATAAAACAAGTCATTAGTGAAATTATGCAGGTAGAGCATTTCACACTATGCCTGCTATACAAGTGTGTAATAAAGGTTAATTATTATCACTATCATTATTGATGTAGCCTTGAGTTGCACTGCTGAAACTTCCATATGTCCCAATCCTACAGATCATTTATCATAGCTTGTGTGTCAGAGGCACCACCTACCTTCCCGCCTCCCTTTCTTTGGCCTTTGCTAAAGCTGGAAAACTACACTGAAGCCAAGTGACCCAATCAACATCCCCTTCCCTTTCTTCTCCACAGTCTCTACTCCCTTATATCTTCCCAACCTCTTGTCTTCCCTTACATAGAACCAATAAATTTCTGTTTCAACAATTTCCAACAGACATGCAGAGTAATAAAGTAATAAAGGAATTTTCTGCCCTTTTTAACTTCTAACTCCAATACCATTCTACCTTG
The DNA here is from genome assembly GCA_004023965.1 of Spilogale gracilis. Classification (NCBI taxonomy): domain Eukaryota; kingdom Metazoa; phylum Chordata; class Mammalia; order Carnivora; family Mephitidae; genus Spilogale; species Spilogale gracilis. Next base: position 141,428 of record PITA01001543.1, on the reverse strand, counting down.
AGAAAATCTCTTTCCCTTTCCCTCCTGCTCTTTCTCCCTCCTTCTCTTTTTGTCCTCCTCTTAATTCCCCTTGTTTTTCCATACAGCAACTGTCATGGCTCCCAGGCCCAAGTACTAGTTACCCTCCCGTTTGCAGGCAGAGATGAACTCCTTTTTTACTCCACCTTTGTCCCCACTAGCCACTCCATTTTTATTTCTTGCATATTAGAAACACAACCTTAGATTTACTCCAAAATTTTAAGTAAATCACTGGGACATTTAATTGTTTGAAAAAAAGAGAACTCATGACCCACATCAAACCACCCATGAGTCACCACATGACTGTTTATAACTAATGGTCTAGCTGAAATTGCACAGAGCCATAATTACCATAATGATGGTGGGGAATGAAAATGTTTGCAAGAAACACTGAAAAAAAGTAACTGAGAGGACTTAAGATTTGTTAAATGTTGAAGAGGAGTTAGAGATGACTCCAGATTCTAAAGCTTGGGTTGGTCTAGTGATCCAATAGGGATGACAGAGCTCTTGGCTGGACTTATTAATTGGCTGGACTTATTAATTGGGGAAAGAAGGAAACTTGGGGGAGGAAAATGATGAAGCATCTCTAGACTAGTTGTCCATGAAGTGTTCACAGAACTTGTTGTAGAATATGGCTTTGGTAGTTGTATACATGGACTCTGGTCTAAGAGAGAAATATATCCCCAAAACATGTGAAGCATCAAACAGAGAGGTTCTATCATGGAAAGCTTGAGAAATCCAAAGATAGAGCTTCAGAAATGCTGACACTGAGAAGGCAGGAGAGAGTAAATATGGTACATGAGAACAAAGAATAAAATGTATTGAATCCTTACTCTGTACCCTGCTCTGCATTAGGCATCCTTCCCACACTTTCCTCCACTTCTATTCTATTGCACTTTTGCACTCAAAACATCTCATGCATGTTGCTTCCTTCCAAAAAAAAAAACGCTAATTCTTGGGAGACAGTTCTTGCTTTTTACATGCTCTTACATGCTCTACACTTGCATAGAGAATGTACTAAAAAAGCATTTACCATATGAGTCACTGCTTGAGACTTTATCTGTGAAAGGTGATTTTGCACATTGACATATTGCATTGCCAGAACTCTAATATGAAGCAGCAAGGAAGAATGGCGTGGTATTTAGTTGTTTTATAGGCATATCACTCCCAAAAGGATTTCTACTCTAACAGGATTTTCTGAAGTGGAAATCGTTTTCCAACTCACTATAAATATGGCCTACCTGAATTCTGCCATCTTTTTGAGACCCCATGATCATATCCAAGGTCAACCTTACTTCCTGGCTCCATGGTAATTGGGGAAATTACTTAACCTCGATTGGTCTCTTTTTCCTCTTCTGTAAAGGGTCTAAGAGTGATACAACCCTCACCATGTTATGATGATTGAGCAATTTAATAAATATGAAGAACAGAAAAATTGGCAAAAGAAGAATAAATGCTAGCTATCATGACTGATTTTTAGTCCTTTTCCTCATCTGCTCTGGGAAATGAAGGAAACACATCACTTCAAAATATAATTACTCAACATTTTAAGTTAAGACAAAACTAAAAATGACACAATTGGTTGCTGATGTATTTGAAAGTGAGTTGTATTCAACTGTCTCCGATTGAGTCATGGAGGGTTCTTTTATCTCATTGTGGGGCCATATTTAGAGCATCTTTAGCAAAGACTCACCTAACCCAGGAGAAGGAAGCAGATGTGACATATCAGAAAAGGAAGGCATCTACCTGCTGCCACTGAGGAGGGAAGAGGAGCCCTTTGACAATGTCCTTACCACATACTGATAGCAAGTCCCACTCTGTACTGACCCTGTCCCAAAGGGAACAATATCCTGTTTAGGTTATGCCTTCAGTGACAGAGACATCCTTATTGGGGCACACTGCCCACTCTTCTTTTATGGCCAATAGACCAGTTGAGTCTCTGTGGGAAAAACTCAGAATGGAGGTGAGTCCAATGCTATATATTGCCTGGTTTAAGAATCTAATCTGCAGATGGGGTTGAAAGAACTATTCCTAGGACCTCTGCTAGCATCATTTTCCCAGTATCCCCCAGCTGCAGAGGAGTTCAGTCCTCAACTCCAGAAGAAGGAAGGCTGTCTAGCTGGCATGGTGACATCTGTGATTTACGATGTGATGAACACTGTGCTTTCACACATACCATCTTACTTAGACCTTCTGACAACGTTGTGAGGTAGTCATTATTCCATTTTATAGACAGGAAACTGAAGCTCGGTGAGACTCCTAACTTGCCCCAGTTATACAGCTAGTAAGACACAGAGGCAGGATTTAAATTCAGGTCTCTATTTTAGTCTCTGGATCTGACCCTTAAGGGAATTCTAAATGACAGGGTTAAGTATGTGTCCAGAGACTGTTATGAAATTTTCTAAAAGGCATTTTCACTGGAATTTAGACTTAATCTGTTTTGCAATTTTTAAAATTATATAGCACATTTCCAGAATTTGGGGAATAGAAACAGAATAGAAATACAGAAAATCATACAGCATATATGTGTGTGTGTGTATACATGCACGTATATATGTATGTTATGTATATAATGTATAAGCATGTTTAACATTTAGTGTAATAATTATAATACATGTACTACATAAAAGTATATTATTCATATTTTCTGCAGCTATATTCAAATGCCACATACCAACCATCCTTTTTTTTCCCAGTAACTCAGATGTAGCCTACCAAATAAAGAAAGCACCCAGCTAAAACAAAGCCTAGAATACAGACTTAGAGAGGATTGCTAAAACCTAAGACCAATTTTATTCATCTTTTAGATCCCCAGCACCCAGCCTAGTGTCTGAAACACCAAAGCTGCTTAATCAAAATCTGCTGAACATTTGCTGAATTCATTCTTAACTCTTTTAAATATTCACTCCAAGGTTCTGCTAAACAAGAAGCTTCCTTCCTGCGCTAATACACAATTTGATTTGTAAATACTCTGTTTACTGCAAGTTTTCAAGAACACAGCTTTCTTGTGCAAGAGCCAAGGTAGAAAATCTTTTAGAATCTTTCAAAGATAATTCATTCATGCAGCAAACATTTGGCTGGTAGCAGGAATACTAAGATAAAAGGCAATGTTGCTGTCCTCTTTGCCTAGTGAAGGAGAGAAAGCAGAGTGCAAATTCAATACAGTATGTGAGGGCTACAACAGAGTATGTATGTGGGGATCCCAGACCACGAGGACTCAAGGAATGTAAATAATCAATTCAATTTAGTCTGAGGTTATTAAGAACAAAACAAAAAAACTGATTTAGTGAATATTAAAAATACTGTAATGTAACAGAATCCCCTAATGTGCCCACTTAGAGAGAAGTATTATGGATATATTAGAGGAAAATCCTCTGTGGAAAGTCAAGGGAGGAAGGAAAAAAAGAGGCAGACCCAGTTGCACAATATCTCCTATGTTGGGGGGAGAAAAAAAACAAAACAGTAAAGTCGTCTCCATGGGTATTTTATTTCTTATTACATCACAATTCGTAGATGTCATTGACATTCTAGTGAGACCTTTAACTTCTGGTGACAGTTTCTTAGTTCTTCCTTATCTTACAAACCCATAGCAACTCTGCTCGGAATCAAACAGTTCCAACATTTAGCAAATAAGGATCAGGCAAAATGGTGGACAGATTAGTACCCCTCAAAGATAGTTTGAAATTTTATGCTAGACCTAGTTGAATTCTACATGCTCATTCATTCCTTAAAGTTCCTCCTAGTGAACACCCCGCCCCCTTCCATCAAGCGTACCTGTATATAAATACCACTCCAATAACCAGAAGAATGCACATCTGGAGTAGAATTTGTGGCTCAGAAACTCACTCGAGTCAATGCCCTAAAAACCTCCAGCATCTCACACAAGAGCATCTCCCCTCCTTCAAAGAAACATGGAATTTCATGCACAGAAGAGATCTTGAAAGTTGTCTTCTCTGATTCCCAATCATAGAATCATACCAGTCATCTCTGCTGTTTCATCTTCCATGGGTGTTTTGTCAAAGACTCTGTCTGGGAGCCACGGGGGGCTGCTGGGAAATGCTGTGACCTAGAGAAACTGAGCTAAAGCCATCCAGAAACTATTAGTAGGGCAGACCAAATACACGTATGTGCTCCTTGTATGCTGTGAATTAAATACGAAACTCCCTGGGACAAATGCCTAATTCACAGACAAGCTGGCCTTGGCTGAAATTTGGGCATTCTGCCTCCAGAAAAGGGGTGAAATACCCTGAAGACAAGTGTCATCTCCTCTGTAGTTCTGCAGATACATCCATTTCTGGACCTCAAGACTACTTTTCCTCCATTTACCCATCCATCCACTAAATATTTTGAGTATCTATTACATGCCATCTTGCCCCTAGATGCCAAAGATACCAAGACAGAGGAATAAGATACCATCAGGAATTCAAAGTCAAGTTGGGCAAATAGACAATGACACACATCTCCATCAAAAAAAGAGCAATGAGAACAATGTAATTCCTTTAGCTGAGCAATCAAGTGAGCCTGTGAGAAAGAGAAGGTAGGAAACTTTCAATGAGAAAGGGTAGGCTTCCCAGCAAAAATACAGGGTTTTTAAAATCAAGAGCCTCACTCCCCTTGGTTTAATTGAACTCCCCTATCATGCTTTCACATACAGCCATGTGTGATATGGAGAAATGTCTGGTGGAGTGTTACCATACTTCTCAAGAGCCTTGCAGTCAAAATCAGCCACCATCCCCATCACCTGAGGCATTAGAAATGCAGAACTCCAGTGCCACTCAAGATCTTTCTGTGGAGAAGCATTTGAACAAGATCCCCAGGTGATTCATCTGTGCACGAACAATTGAGAAGCACTATCCTAGAAGATGAGCGGAGCCTCATCTCTGGAAATAAGCTTTCCACAGAGTCAGGGTCTCTCAGCCAAGAAGAACTGCATTCAATGTCTACATTGAACATTTCCCAAACTTTCTGATCTCAGAATCCCTTTATACTTTTAACAGTTATTAAAGACACCAAGAGATTTTGTTTAGGTGGGCTATAGCTACCTACATTTACCATACTAGAAGTTAAAACTGGGAAACATTTTAGTTGTCAGTCCATTTTAAAACCACAAATCCCTACATGCTAACATAAATAATAATCATTATGCAAAATAACTGTCTTCTCAAAAAAATTAGTGTGTAGAGTACCATGATTTTACGTATTTGCAAAAATGTTCAGCATCTGGCTCAATAGAAGACAGATGGAATCTTGTATCTGCTTCTGCATTATACTTGTTGCCATATTACACATCGAGTAACCCCTGGACTCCACTGTATCCTCAAAGAATGAGAGGGAAAAAATTCTATTTCAGCATTATTATGAAAATACTTTTGGCCATATGGACCGCAAGATCACACTTCAAGAACAGCTAATCTATCACGTCCCCAGAGCGCTCCTCTCCTCACAAACCCTTTACCTGTTGCCTCTAAGAACTCCATCAACAGCTGGAATTGTGCCAACTGCAATGATTTTTCACAATTCCAAAGAAAATTTTTAACTGTAACTTCTTGAGACAGAGAATGGTTTCTTAATTATATAAGTTCTTTGGATGTAAAAATTCCACATCCTCCCTTCAAAGACCAATTTAATGATCCTCACACCTGTGTATTATCTTAATCAAGTCAGGTAACCTTTGTTAATCCTCACTGGAGATAGAATTGGCTGCACTAACTCCACTTTATATAGTTACACTAAAAATGAAGGGAAGCATGCATAATAAAAAATACTGTCGATTATCAATACTAAATAAATCTTCTAACATATATTCCACAGCAGCTCTTACTACACATTCAACATCTGAAATAGTGTGACTTTTTTTCAAATTATCTTACTTATGAAAAAGTAGACTTAATAGTACATTCTCTGTTTCACTCTTGCTTCCATGTCATACCTCTGGTTTATCTTGCTACTATTTTGGCTCATTATCTCTCATTATCTTGTACTCCAAGAACCTTATCTAATTTATTGTCTCAGTAAACAAGTGAAAATTGGCCCTTCTTGCTTCTTTAGTAAACTTAATGATCATCTAGTTCAGCAGTTCTCAATCTTTCCTGTATATGAGAATCACCATTGCTTCGAAAATTAAAGGGAGGAAAAAAATAATACCAGAGTCCCACTCCAGACAAAAATTCCCAAGCTTTGGAATTTTCCTAAGGTCCATCAGAAGATTCTAACATGTAGTCAGAGTTGAGAAACTATGATAGAGTCCAACTATTCACTTTACAGATTGGGGGGGGGGGCAGCAATGGCCAAAAGGGGAAGAACCCTTACTTAGAATCACCAGGATAGAACTAGGATTTGACCACCACCTTTTGGCCAAACAACATGACCAAGTTTCTTCTATTAATTCCCTTAATTCAGAGTTATCAAAACACAAACAAAAGGTTTATTCTCCTTCCCTTGCATAAAAGTCATCTTTCCGATTATTTATGTTCTGTACACAGTAAAATAGATGCACCCATTTTTAAAAGATTTTATTTGTCTTAGAGAGAGAGAGAGCATGAATGAGGGAAGGGGCAGAGGGAGAGGGTGAGGGACAAGCAGACTCCTCACTGAATGCAGAGCCTGACATGGGGCTCAATCATGACCTGAGCCAATATCAGATGCTTAACCAACCACGCCACCCAGGTACCCTGAGATGCACCATTTTAAGTTTAAAGTTTCACAAGACAGACAGTCATTTACACTCAAGTTAGTACTCCCCCCATCTTGATACAGACCATTTCCATCACCCCAGAGGGTTTCCCCTCACCCCCTCCCCATCAGCAACCTCCATCTCAGACCCCAGGTGAAAATCACTCTAATTTCTGCCACTATGGATTAGTTTTTCCTGTGTTAGAACCTCATATAAGTGTAATTATACAGTATGCATTCTTTTACTCAATGCAATTTTTTTAAAAATTCAATCATCCTGTATCCACAGTTTGTTCCATTTTATTGATTAGTAGAATTTCATCATATAAATATTCCAGTTTATCTATTGGGTTGTCCCCAATTTGGGGCTTTTACAAATAAAGCTGCACTGCACATTTGTCTACAAGCCTTTGGGAGGGCATACATTTTTACTTATCTTGAGTTAATAAGATTGGAAATACTGGGGCTAAGGTGGCTTGGGAGACAGGATGTATGAAACAAAGTGTTCCAACCCTGCAATCAGCCAGAGTGGCTCTGCATACAAGTGGGACTGTTTATTCACATGGAGATCAAAATACTTTACGGGCATGTCAAAAATATGGGAGAAAATGTATATATGGAGGAGGTGGTCAACATAGATATGTGATAAATGATAACAGAAATAACTAGAGATGACACTAGGTTGCACTGGAACAAGATTCCTGAATTTCTCAGTGATGTGCTTTTCCACTGCTGCATACTGTTCACCCTCCCTCAACCCTCATCCTGTCAAAGCCCCCCCTCCCCCTACACAACCCCAACACCCTCTCTCCTGTATTTGAAGGTGAAGCTATAAAATATGAACTAACCTTCTGAAATAATTTAGAAGTGTTCTTTGGCTTGTTCATTCTAATAATTTGTTTTATTAAACAAATAGTTTATTAAACAAAGGGTTCTCTTTGACAAAAGGATGGAAGGGAGGGAGGGAGGAAATCCAGATAAGGGAACTCTCAGCACATGAATTCAGTAAAGGAGAAATGTCTACCTTTTAGGCAATATTTAGGCTGAGATATTACCATGAGCAGTGAACCAAACCTACTGGTAGCAGTAAGTGAACCTGGGAATCATTTTTGGAAAATATGGCCCCATTTGGATTTAAGCCCTGTCTTCCAGTTCTTCTAGACCTACCTTTCCCTGTGTGACCTTTTAACTCAACTCCTTTAGTGTTCAAGTTAACATTTTCTTTTTCTAGGTCTACCTCCTCTTTCCTACTCCTCATTCTTGTACCTCCCAGCACTCCTTCCACTTGCAGGACAAAGGAGCAAAATGAATGGCCAATAGCCAACCTGCTCTATCACACACACACACACACACACACACACACACACACACACATCTATATTCAACTGCAAAAATTGTGAATACTTAAGTTTACCAAGTGAATCATGAAAAATGCTATCACAGAATAAGAAAGCTCTTTTCTCTCACAAGATGTCTCTTCCCTCCTGGGGACATATGAGAAGCAACCCACCACCACTAAGGTGACAAGCCCTAGATGTCACCGCCCCCCCCCCTCACTGAGATGACTGCTGCTCCTAATTGCACCTCCCCTGTAAAACTTCCCCCTGCCCTCCAGGCTTTCCCCTGATCAAGAGCCTTTCTAGAGCTCTTCAGCTAGATCCAAGGCCAGCAGACAGTGCTTCTGCCTCAGCCAATTTGAATGCATGCTGCCTATGAGATTTCCTAAGACACTCTAAGCTACTGCATTAAAACTGCATGAGCCTTCCTCTGGAGGCCTAATAATAGCACATTTCATCTGTGAGCCACTTTATAAACATTAAGTGATTAAACCACCCTCTCTCTTCTCAAGCTCTAGGCTTTGGCATAGTGGACTTCACTCTCCAATACCCTCAAATTACTCCAGCAAGGAAAAAAAAGAAAACTGAAACTTGAAAAATCTTTCCTGGGTATTTTAGGTCAAGACATTAAGACCAAAAACCTTGCAGTAACAACCCCTACTTGGGTAACAGTATGGAGGGGGAAGTTGTTTAAATCCATGCTCTTTAAAAGACACTGAATTGAGGTTCTCATCTCCCAAAGCTAGATTAGTAGAGAAGAACTTGACTCCATGGTCATTGAACTAGAGCCCATGGCACCAAATCCAGCCCACCATCTATTTTTATGAATAAAGTTTTATTGGAAGACAGCCATGCTCATTCATTTGCTTGGTGTCTATGGCTACTTCTGCACTGCATTATCAATTGAGCAGTTGTGATGGAAACCAAATGATCCACAAAGCCAAAAAATATTTACCATCTAGCCCTATAAAAAAACTTTGTTATTCTCTAAGTATCTTTAATCAATTCTCTTTCCCTTTTTGGGCTTCAGTTGCTACACCTGTAGACTGAAGAACCTCTAAACTATTTGAGCCATCACTTTAGGCTTATTCTCTCATTCTCTAAGTATTAGCATCTCATATGTTAGCTTTGTCTCATTGTTACAGCTGACTTCTTTGAGGGCAGGAACAGAGTTGTGTGTGTCTCATGAATCACTGTAGGCAGGAGGCTCTATGCTGAGCCCTAAATCCATCTGTGGAGTATAACTCAACTGACTTGAATCATATGGTTTGTTTTTTGTTTGTTTGCAGAGAGATCTCACAGAATGAAGTCTTGCAAGTGATAGAGGCAAATGTGTTCTCCAACCTGTCCAAATTGCATGAAATGTAAGCAAGATCCTGTGGGATTTGTTCATGATCTTTGGCAATTTTGTGTATATCCCTGGAAGGCCCTATCTCTGCTCAGTGCTCTGACCTCTGGAAATGCATTTTAAGGGGTGCCTGGGTGGCTCAGTTGGTTAAAAGTGTCTGCCTTTGGCTCAGGACATGTTCCTCAGGATCCTGGGATGGAGTCCTGCATTGGGCTTCCCGCTCAGCAGGGAGTTTGCTTCTTCCTTACCCTCTGCCTCTTCCCCTGCTCATGCACACATGCGCACTATCTCTGTCTCAAATCAATAAATAAAATCTTTGGGGAAAAAAAAAAAGAAATTCATTTTAAGATCTCAAAGTCAGCCCAAAAGGCATGATCATGGGATCTCTCTGCCTGGTGATCCAGGTATCAACCTCCAGACACTAGTCTTGCCCTGCTCCCTCCCTCCCAGATTTTTTTCAGTAGACCCAAGAACCTTATTCTGTGACTGAAGATACCTCTATATCATCTTTTCATTTAATATTATTCCCGAGTCAAAGTCCAAAATAAATTCCACATGATGTAGTTAGGCTGAGATATTTGAATACTAGCCCATGCCATGTATCACCATGAAACCTTAGCCAAGATACAAAATAATTTCAAGACTTAGTTTCTTATCTGTAGAATGAGAATAATAATAAAAGTGCATGGCACATTGGGGCACCTGAGTGGCTCAGTTGGTTGAGCGGCTGCCTTCGGCTCAGGTCATGATCCCGGAGACCCAGGATCAAGCCCCGCAACAGGCTCCTGCTCGGCGGGAAGCCTGCTTCTCCCTCTCTCACTCCCTCTGCTTGTGTTCCCTTTCTAGCTGTGTTTCTCTCTGTCAAATAAATAAAATCTTTAAAAAAAAAAAGTGCATGGCACAGGATCACTGTGATGAATAAAGGAGATAAATGTAAATTAGATCTAACATACCAACTCGCATAGAGTAAGTATGTCCTAACAAAGCTTAGTTCCTTATTATGGCCCAATTTGCTTTCTCTTTTTGACATTCTAGTTTTACACACCTGTCAATATTCATACAGATGCACTTCTGTTTCATACCAGCCTATAATTATAATAAATCAATTCATGGTATCATAAAATGTCAAGGCCAGAAGAGACTGGAGACTATCTGGTCCTTATTTTTCCAAAGTATATTCTGTTTATCATTAAACACTCAGGAAATTATTAAGTGTTTTTCAAAAAAGGTAAATGACATTATGGTCAAATACGATTGGGAAACATTGGGCAAATAAAGTTAGATTCACTTACTGTAGGAAAACTCAAAACCTATAACATGCAAATATACAGTCAGAATCTCCAAGGAAGATATTTTATTAAGAGTTCTCAACCAGGGCCGCCTGGGTGTCTCAGTTGGTTAAGCAACTGCCTTTGGCTCAGATCATGATCCCGGAGACCCGGGATCGAGTCCCACATTGGGCTCCCTGTTCGGCAGGAAGCCTGCTTCTCCCTCTCTCATTCCCCCTGCTTGTGTTCCCTCTCTGGCTGTGTTTCTCTCTGTCAAATAAATAAAATCTTAAAAAAAAAAAAAAAAGTTCTCAACCAGTATCACTGGAAATGTTTTCTTCTACGGGGCATTATTAATATCTCACAAGGCTCCCACGAAACATTGTTAGGAAAACCACTGGACCACTTTCTTAACATTACAGATGAGGATGAAAGACACAGAGAAGTTATAAGACTTATCTGAAGTTACCCAGCCAAATCCACAACAGGATAATGACTTGAAAGTAAATCCCAGGGGTGCCTGGGTGGCTCAGTTGGTTAAGCAACTGCCTTCGGCTCGGGTCATGATCCCAGAGACCTGGGATCGAGTCCCACATCGGGATCCCTGCTCGGCGGGAAGCCTGCTTCTCCCTCTCTCACTGCCCCTGCTTGTGTTCCCTCTCTGGCTGTGTTTCTCTCTGTCAAATAAATAAAATTTAAAAAAAAAAAAAAGTAAATCCCAATTCTGGTTGGGACAACAAACCCCTTAGCATTTACCAAGCAGATATATATATCATATATATATCATATATATATCATATATATATCATATATATATCATATATATATCATATATATATCATATATATATCATATATATGTACATATGTATGTACATATGTATGTACATATGTATGTATATATATATACACATTCACATAATTCCTCTGTTTAGAAATGACACTCGCTATGTCCATACTGGCAGACTGACCCTTCCCTTTTCCTTCCTTCTACCCACTCTGCCTCCCATCTGCATTATTCCTCAATGCTATTAAACCTCTGCAACCGATGCCTTCCCTCCGTCTCCCCCATTGCTCTCCTGTTCCTTCCTTTTTTCTCTGTGTGGTCTCTCCTTATCCTAGTTGGGAAAAGAGAGTTGACCAGGATCTTAGACCCAGAGGGCATGTCACAGAAATGAACCAAGGGCAGCCAGCTCTCTGGGCAGGGTCAAGCAAGCATGCCTCTCTGTGGTTCAGCGGGCAGTGGAGCTAATGAAACAGCTTTCATCTCTTCCCTGCATGGACAGGTGCTCACCCACATGTAGCACTGACTGTACTTAAAATAATTAATTACCTGGTACTTGGATCTGGGTAGCTACAGGTTACTGCAATAGAAAAGCTAATGAAAAAAGGGAGGAAGTAATTAACACAGAGCATCTCTGCAAATATACATTGATCCAGCAAGATGAGGAAAGGGCAGTCTCTCTCTGCTGGAATCCAAATATGAACATGCTCACCTGCAGACTATTGAGCAGGACACAGCCAAAGCCAACAAGGGCAGAAGTCACCACTTCTCAAGAGCTGTGAGAGTATCCTCTGTCTACAGCATGAAGGGAACCACCAGCACACTCCCAGCTACTGTCTGTGGCAGTTTCTTGGTTAAAATCAGAGCTGTCCATTGCTATTCACCTGATCTTTGTTTTCCTTTCCCTCTTTATTTTTTTCCCCATCTCCTCTTGCCCTTCACCCTTCCTCCCAACTTCTTTTCATCTTCTTTTGTTGTTTTCCATCTCCTGCTTTCTTGTCTCCAGACAAAATCTCTTTTCCCATGTCAGTCTCATCTCCGCCCTCTTAACCATCACAGAGGAAACTTGAGGAGGTCTCTGAAAGACACTTACTGGTTAAACACGCAGTGTGCTGGGTGAAAAGGATACATTCAACCAGTGCTTTGTTCACCTCTCATTAACAAGTGCCAAGAGGACAATAGTTACGAGAGCCATAAGGGTCAATATTTAGTTTGCACAGTTTAGTGTAGTAAAAGTATTGCATACAGTCTCAACTTTTCATTGAAATGATGGATGGTTAGATGGATGGTTAGATGAATGACTGATATACCCTTTGCATAACGTGAAAAATACTACAGCATTCCTTAATGTTGAGTTCATGTGCATGTTCTTTCCTGTTTTACAGTAGAATTGAAAAGGCCAACAATCTGCTATACATCGACCCGGATGCCTTCCAGAGCCTTCCCAACCTCCGATATTTGTAAGAACTCTTATATTCTGGTGTCCCCTCTATAAACAAACTCTGTATTCCTATTTTAGCAAAACGTCCACCTGCTACTTTGGAGAGCAACTGTTTTTTATAATAGATGTGGGCTAACATAGAAGGGGGGAGACACTTGCTGGTGGATTTTTAGTTAAATAAGTGAGTTCTACTACTATAACTGAGTTTTTGTTTTCATTTACTAAAACAGACATCATAAGACATGTCATTTGCATAAATGGAATTGTCATATGGACTTCTTGCAAAAGTCAGTCATAATGTAGTGTTAATACGATGCAGCCAGAATTTGTGCTAGCATTTAGCTTCTGACCTTGACCTCAAAGACATCTCATCTGTTCTGCATATATGCATTTTTTTCTTTGGTATATTATAGTGTTTTATTTTGTAAGTTTTAGTTAATAATAGACATGGTATTTTATCAGCAGAGAGATTCCTAGTGTTTGAGCTCCATCCTTTGGGCCTGCCCCATTAGCAAAAACACTGCTTCTTCCATTCATATAGCTTCGAAATAGCTGAGTGCTTGAAAGACCCCAGAGTGCTAGGATAAAAACTTATAAAATGCCTTCTAAGAACTTGAGCTAGAAGTCCCACTAAGTCCATTTATTAGCTACTTATCACAGGCTAGAACTTAATCTCTCACAGCTTTTTACCTGTCACAAGAACGGAAATAATAATAATGATAGAAGTGTATCAGTTACCTATTAACATAGTAATGCATAACCACCACCACCACCACCACCACCACCCCCCCAAAAAAAGTTTTTTAAAGCAACAGCTCTTTATTATCTCTCCTCTGTCAGTGAGTTGACCTACAGAACAGGTCTGCTGACCTGGACTGTTTGCCTGACCTCAGCTAAGCTCACTTAGAAGTGACTGCAGTTAGGTGGCAGGTCAACTGGGGACTGGCTGCTGCCAACAGCCTCAGTGGAGAGGACAGGTCTCCACCAAATGGTGCTCAGAGAAAGCTCAATCCTGCAAGCCTCTTGAGACCTACACCCTGAATTAGCACACTGTCTCTTCTGGAACATCTTATTAGCCAAAGGAACTCATGGGGCCAGCCCTGATTCAAGAGGTAAAGAAACACACTCCTTTTTTTAACTGGAAAAGCTGCAGAGTCACAGAATAAGGTGTGTGGGTACAAGGAAGCACAGGGAATCGAGACCATACTTGCAACCAGTTTAAAGTATGTAAAAAATTCTACACACTGTCACATGGTAAATACTCATATTAGTATTAGCTGCTAGAGATACTTTGACTGTAAATTTTGGTCCACGAGATCTGGAGTTAGTAGGAACAATGAGCAGCACTGGGCCACTATATACCTCAGCTCTAAGGGAGTAAAAGATTTAACAGTACAGAAGCTACAGGACATAGAATTTCCTCTCCCTGATAGGAGCCCTGGAAAGGATCTCAGAAAGAATCAAGGTTGTTCACTCCTGAGTTAATGTCAAAGGCAGGACCGGCTTCACTGGCACGTTGCCCATGCAGTCACACAGGGCTCCATGCTCAAAAACACCCCACACCCAGAGGGCCTCCCACTAGGTTTAATTCCCTGCTGTCACTGTCCTGAAATGCTTAAACTTTTTTTTTTTTTTAAACAAAAGGCCGTGCATTTTCATTTTTCACTGTGCCCCACAAGCGTAGCCACTTGGGCTCAGAAGTCAGGGTTATGACCTCCTCTAGTTTCAGACCTGGGAGTCCTGCTCCCTAAATGCACTCTGCTACACCATCTGCAGAAGTTAACTTGGATTAGGCACAAAACAGTGGAGGAAATATGGGTTAACAGAGAAGGCATGGGTCTTAGAATTTAAAGAACTGACTTCATCCTCACCCCACCATTTCCTCTTGGGTTTATTGCTGGACTCCTGAGATCCACTTCTATAGGATCCTCAAGTGAGATTTGCATATGAATATATTATATCAACTATGACATGTTCAAAAACATTAACAAATATACTTAGTATTTTGTAGGATTATTATTTCTGACCAATCAAAGCCTACCAGTCCACTCTCAGGAAAAATCCAGTAAGGGCTGAACAAGGGTTATGGTGGCCACTAAGACCTTCAGCTTTTACTGACACTGGTTGTCATGAGTTCAAAAAGAAGGCATTTGAGAAATGCCTTTACATTTCATGGAGTAGTATAGAGAGGAAAACAGAACAAAACTCTATATGGTGGCAGAAGGACTGGATCCCAAGTGGGCTACTGATATTTATTAGGTAGTTAGCAAAGTACCTTCTCGAAGCCTCAGTTTCCTTATCTGTAAATAAGGTGGGTTGTGTAAAATAAATAAGATTCTACCTGCACAAAACATCTTGCAGAATGTTTCCCAGTATTCAAACTTTAACTGTACGACAGTGGTGCCTGAGTGGCTCAGTCAGTTAAGCGTCTGAATCTTGATTTTTGGCGCGAGTCATGATCTCAAGGTTGTGGGTTCAAGTCCTGCACTGGACTCCTTGCTGGGCCTGGAACCTGCTTAAGATTCTCTCTCTCCCTCTGCCCGTCCCCCTTTCCAATCATGTGCACATGTTCTCTCTCAAAAAGAACAAAGACAAAAGCAAAAACAAAAACCTACACCAACATTAAAGTATTAGTGCCTGTACCCAGTTGGCTTATTTCACTCCTTTTTTCCTTCTTTCCCTCCCAACTACCATCTTCTCTTCTTTCTCCCCCTTTCCTTTTAGAAAAAGTCTGAGTGGAATATGGCAGCCACAGAGCCTTCAGTAACAGAATAAAATCACATTAGGACATGCAAAGGAATCCACGGGAGGACTGCCACTCACATGCATGTAATGAAAAGCATTCCTGCAGAGGATAGATCCAAAAAGAAAACCATCCCTTCACATGTATATTCCATAATGCTTGAAAGTAAGAGCATGAATAGTAGCCAGAATAGTGGGCTGGGAGATGAGTAAGGGATGAGGAATCACTACAAGGTTTGAAAAGAAGAGATCTAGAATCAGACTCAATATTGGCCTATACCTTATGGTCAACACCATTCACTCTTATAAATAAGAACCCCCAGCCCTCCCTGTAGGGGGTGAGAGCTGGGGAGGAACTTAGGAAGATGTGGGCATGGAAGGCACAGCCCCAGCAGAAAGGAATGGGAACTCTGACAAAACGGAAAGGCCAGACTATTAACTATGACTCTGGAAGAGACTAAAATCTATGCCCGGTCATCAAACCCATCACCCCCAACCCTGTGTCCTTTTCTCAGTTTGAGGAGTTGGGTAGTCCCCCGTCCCACCTGGCTCCTCCATCAAATTCAGACAAAGCTGTAGGTGACTGATTCGAGCCACATCCTTTCATAAGAGGTTACTGTTCTCAGAGCATTTGAGAAAAGAACTTGTAAGCGGTTTGGAGGAACTGTGTTATTGTCAAAGTATTCTCCTTGATTACTCTGAGAAAAATATTTACGTAATTTTACAGTGAGTAAAATCCTTTCACATCCACTGCCATGCTGATTTCCACCAAGAAATTAAGAGGAAGAGTGGTTCATCTTAAATCTTTTGACTTTCTTGCCAAGGGTGGGCTATTCCCAGCTGCACATTCTTCCTTCAGACGTGGCACATGGTAACCCTGGGAATCCCAGCAACTCTGAACTCCAAAGGCACTTCACCCAGTCATACTTCTACTTGGGGCTCAGGCTGTGGCCCTTGGGAAAACCTTCGATATTGATAAGGGATCTAAATTAGTTGGACCTCTAATCTGGAAGCGTCTGTAATGGAAACGAAGCCCAGTTGAGCTTCCTTCTCCTTCCATGCTTATTTGTGTCTGAGCAGCAGTCCTAACGGCTCCCAATCCAGTAGCCAGGTAGAGGTAGACGGCAACGATTTCAGATATTCTTTGGGATGATGAACTACTTGCTTGAAGGCGAAGAAGAAACACAAAATGGATGAAAGAATCCAGAGGGGACCAGTAGGATTGAATACTTGTTTATTTCCTGAAGCCAGGATAAATGTTTATCATCACAGCCACCAAAGCAGGAAATTACAAGGGGTTAGAGGTAAGTTTCCATTTGACTTGAGCATCCTAATTCACACACACACACACACAGTTAGAAATGTTGTTTTGAAATTTTCAGCATTGATTCCATTTCATGCTGATCACTTGATGGCACAGAATTCAAGACAAGAAATCAACGTTCTTCATCACTGCCTTCATACAGAGTTAGGAAAAAAAAACTCATGAATAAAGAAATGTACTTTGACTAGAAGAATATACATCACAGAATTCATCTGGGTGCATTTTTTAAGTCAATATTGTATTTGCTGGCAGTATTTCTTTCTTTACTGCTCTGCCTTCCTGAAGCTGACCTTTTGCGTATGAAAGATTATCTATTGATCTGTAAATAAGGTTTACACCATATTCTCTTGCCTTTGCATCCTGTCAATGTAATTCTCAGGCAGCTGATGTTGCTCTTTACTTCTCAATAAACCCTAATTCCATCTTGGCAAACCCTTCACACAGCTGGGGAGGGCCCCTCCCTGACTGACAACCATCTTCTACTCACATGCAGGCTTGTTAGACCCTCCTTAGGATTCCCATTAACAGCAGCCACACCCTCTGCCTTCTCCAGCCAGGGAGTGCGGGACTTGCCCTAGCAATTCAGGCTGTTTCTTCTCCATCCCTCCCCTAAGTCTCTTACTCTCTTCTATATTCCTCTTTCATCTCGTTTACCCAGAGTAATGAAAGTAGCTTCTCTGATTATAAAAGTTGAACTATATGCTGACCATCTCAAAGGACAGATGCTAGGGACGCAGGAAGCCACACAGAAGTGCCACCTGTCTGGGCTCAGGTGTCGGCTCCAGCTCTTCTTGGTTGTGTGACCTTAGGTAAGGGCTTTACTTCTCTAAGTTTCCTTTCTATAAACTAGGAATAACATTACCTCCACCTCTGTTTTGTATGAAAGAAGTTACTGAACATAATGACTGGTATTTAGAAAATTCTCAGTAAGGGTTAACAATTCTTATTAAACTCTTGACCCTATCAGTTACTAGCTAAGCAAGACCACAAAGGAGACTTCATCTCTTTGTACCACAGTTCTCCTTTATGCTTAACGAAAACAAAGTAATGCCTACCTTTTGAGATGGCTGTGAGAATTAATTTGATGAGGATGAGGACAATAGTGGTAATGGTGGTAATATTCTCCCACTCCAGTATCCCTAAAGTTTTTGAAAGCCTTTTTAACTTTTCTTTTGGAGATAACCTACTGATCAGCATTCAAAGGTGGAAATGCATCATTGGTGCACTTCTCAAAGGAAAAAGGTATCCTTCTTACTGAATGGACTTACCCAGAAAGGTCCTTCCAAACAAGCAAAACTGCATTATCCTTCAGAGTTCTAATAGAGAGCTCTTGACCCCCCCCTTTTTTTTTGTTACTAATTTTTTTTTCCAGTGTTCCAAGATTCATTCCCCATTCCCCACACCCAGTGCTCCACGCTTTAGGTGTCCCCAGTACCCACCACCAGGCTCTCCCATCCCTCCACCCCCCTCCCTCCAAGTCCCTCAGTTTGTTTTTGTGTCCAAAGTCTCTGTTGTTTCATTTCCCTCCCTAGATTACCCTAGTTCCCATTTACTTT